>CM021105.1:258423368-258685807 GCA_007115665.2 Sequoiadendron giganteum
TAGAAATCCCTCCTAGAGTTGTTATCTCTCCAACTTGTAATGTTTTTGACCTATACCCTTATAAAGGGGTTGTGATTGTAGGTACATAAAAGGTTCCAAATGAAGATTGGATGAAATATTTTCCACCAAGTCAACCATTGAAGCTAGAGTGCATCTTGGATACAAAAGAAGCCAAAAGAACAAGGGATAAGGTGTACTATAAGTACTTGGTAAATTTGAAAGGTATTACTATGGAGGATACCACTTGGATGTAAGAGGAAGACATAAAAAATCATGGTGCAATAGTTGAAGATATGCTCTCAATGGAACTTGAGATTTGTTTTGTTAGGGAGTATGGTGTAGGGGCACCCATGTGCTGAAAAGATGTAAATGTTGGGTTTTTGGATTGGTTAGTCAATTTTTTTTGTAATAGGGTCTATTTAGATCATTTTTCACATGTTAAGTCATGTGGGGTTAGTTTTGAGTCAAGTTGTCATGGTTTACAAAAATTCACAAAGTTGCTCAAGCAACTTTTGCATTTTTGGTCTTATGTGGAAGCTGAACAGTCAGATATTTGAAGGTTTTTTTGAACCATTTGAATATGGTTAGAAATATTTAAAAATTCCTTGATATTTTAGAGGCAAGCTTCTAGAGAGTTTTTGGAGATCAAACAATATCAATATACTCTATTTTCTGCATTTTTCTTTGTGTTTTTGCTGCTACAAAAGTTGGTGTGGCCCTGTACAGTCTACAAATGATCTAAAATGTGTTGGAACTTATAAAGGAATGAATTAAAAATATTTTGGTTTGGATTTCATAATTTTTCATTGAGATTGGAGTGATTCAAGACCAATTTACTGAAAACAACCAAAAACCCTAGTTCTTGAGGGTTTGATGAAAGAACATGAATTAGAGTTGATTCCACCAATGGAAAAATCTGATAGTCGGTGGAATGGAAGTAGATAGGGTGTTTTTAGGGTTTTTCAGGAACAAGGGATGGAGTTAGGGACAAATTTGATGCAGCCCCAACCTTATATCACCATGTATTAGGCTTAAGAGAATAGGTAGACTTATGGTTTAGTAGATAAGTGATTTGGTGATTGTTCCAATTGATGGAAATTGCTTGTGTAGATCCCATATGACATGTTGATAGATTTGGAAAGAGGAATTGATGTTTGGAGAGTGTAAATACTATTGGTGCTTTGTCATTCAATCCTAATTAGGCCTAATTAGAGGGTGTTATTACAAAACAACCATATCCAAAAATTTGATATGTTTCTAAGTGGATTAAATGGTATGATCAATGATGCTCATAATTTGGGTTTTGGATTTTCTTTGAAGGTTTTATGGGGAAACCCTATTCCAAGTACTACAAGAAGAATTGAAGGTTTTGGGACAAGAGCACCAAGTTAGGGTTTCAAAGTTACAAAGTTTGTTCATTTAAAATTATGTTGATAACCTCCACCCCACTCTACATCACAAGATACTAGCATTGTGTATTATCTCCCTTTGACATAAATCAACTTGCTTACTACTATTCTACAACATCTTTCCTTTTGTACTCTGAATACTCTCCATTAGGATCACACATAAAACTGCACCAAATCAGCAACCTCTACATAATGACAACACACACTCTTCTGACTAAAATAACTATTAATGCTACTGCCTATTCCCCTGAGAGGTATCCACCAACATCAGTCTAGAATAAAGAATAAATATTGACATCCACTAGATTGATACATCTTCTTATGCATCTAGTTTAAAGAAGGAGGGGAAATAACCCCAAATTCTCCCAAAGATAATCAAAAGTATCCTTAGGAAGAGCCTTAGTGAATATATGAGAAATCTAATCCTTTGTAGACACATATTCAAGCTTCACTTCATTGTCCAAAACCTTCTCTCTCAGAAAGTGATATCTAATTGAAATATGTTTTGTCCTTGAATGCATTATCAAGTTCTTTGAAATATTGATTACACTTGTTTTATCACAAAAGATAGAAATAGGCTCACCATACACCACTCTGATATCCTTCAATTTTGGCCTCATCCATAACACCTATGTGTAGCAAGATGTTTCTTTAATATACTAAGCCTCAACAATAGATAAAGAAATTGAGTCTTGTTTATTCCTTAGCCATGATAGATTTGAGTTTCGATGGTGAATCAACTTCTCTACTTCAAAATTCTTCTAATGATTTCTCTCCTTCTTCTCTTCTTCGATTCCAAGTGACAAATGACAGTTCCAACTTGAATTTTATAGCTTGCACACGTGCAATAAATGCATTTTCCCTAAGTTTTTTGGGTGCTCTATTTTCTCAAATAGCGACAATTTTTTTTTCTGCGAACTTATGAATTCTCTGAATTTCCTTATGAAAGCTCTCTACAACCTCTGCACATCATAAATACACCTTCTTGAGCATTTTCATGTTCCAGTAGCATCCACTAATAGGGGAGGAAATATTTTCTTGAAAAACTCCCCCCAATGGCCTGAAATCAATTACCAGAAGCAAGTTCCAGTGTAGAACCATTTCCATTATCAGAATCATTCTTCCTTACCCATTTCTTCTTCATCTCATCTCTTATCTCATATGCAGTCACTTTTCCTTTTTCTTTTTCATCTCTCTATATATTTTTGCCTCTGTATATCAGACCTCTTCTATTCACAGTTTTATTTCTACAAAATCTTGCAATTTGACCATATTTATTGCAATTGTAGCACACAGTACTTCCTTTTCTAGACCAAGAATTCCATTGATTTCTTCTTGATTTGCATTGATTATCAATATGTCCAGATCTTCCGCATGTGTAACATTCAACATTCTTTCTATTGACAGAGTAGTTTGACATATTTCTGCATTTATTTGGTTTATGACCAAACTTTTTGCATTTGAAACATTGAATGAAAAATCATGAATCTCTTGATTCCATATTACTTCTACACTAAGTATCCATATGGCTGAATTTATTGCAAGCAAAAAAATATACATTAAATTTTTGAGCATTAGGTTGTCTTACTAGATACCTTCCACATTTGTTCATCAGGTTTTCTTGTCTAAAATTCTTTTGTTCGAGTCTGGAACTTTCTCCTTTTTCATATCCAAGACCTCTCTTATCATTTCCACTCTTTTGTCCTTGAGTCAGGTCATCAAGCTTCACTGAACTAATCTTAAACTTTTCTTTGTACTCATTTGTAGTATTGAGTTCATTTTTGAGGATAACAATTTTCTTACGAAGTTCTTCTTCATTATTTCTGGATCATTGCAGTTCTCTTTCTAGCTGAGTGAATTCTTCATTTATTCTTCTATTTTCATCAGATTTCTCTTTTAAGGATTGAGCTAGATTCTCTTCGTTCTTCTTCCTTTCTTCAATCTCTTTAGTCAGCTTCATCACCATAGATTCCATCTCATGCTTTAGGGTAGCATTTTCTTTGACAAGCTTTTCACATTCTTCAATTATTTCCTTTAAGCTCTAATTCAAGTGAGTATTATCCATGTTTTCAATCTGTTGTTGCTTGATCTTATCACAAAGATCCTTCCTTTTCTCCCTCGATTTAACAATCTGATCCTTCAATGATTGAATGAATTTCTTAGCATCCTTAAGATTTGTTTTCAATTCCTAGACTTCTTCTTTAGACTAATCAAGGTAATCAAGAGCCACCAAAATCTACTATTGAAGACTACCAAATTCCATCACATTCCAAGATCCACCTCAAGTTTCTAAACTTATTTCGATGAACCAGAAGCTCTGATACCAATTGTTGGACTCAAGGGAATACTGAGAGGGTAGGGGAGTGAATCAGTGTTCAACAAATCTGAACTTTATTAATTTGAAACTTAAACCATTCTATCTTTACATTAAAATAAAGATGCAAGCATTAAAAGGAAACATTCATAACACCATAACAAAAATATTTTTGCGTGGAAACACTATCAAGGGGAAAAAAACAATGGAGGTTAATCCACAATTTGAGTACTCAAATAAAGTTTTACAAAAGAATGCACTTGTATTCAGGCACACTTCCTAGAGCTCACTGCCTTACAAAATTCATATTAAAACCATCTAAAGGATGAATTGAGATAGTAGCATATATTCATGCTAGGTTACAGTCTCGATGAAGCTCGTAGATTAAATTTTGGATCTTCTTTCTAACTCTGCACTTTTCTGCTCTTTGCATCACACATAGAAAAATTTGCACTATTACTCTGCTAAATTTTGCACTATATTCACATTCCACATGTTCACTATCCTCTCACACTTCTCCACACATGATATACACAAAATGATAAAACCGATCTCATATATATATCCTCTATCAAGGATTTGATCATTCACATGTTGGCTTTAGAAAACATTAGGTTCTTTCCAAATGTCAGCCAGATCCACCACTAATTCTTTATGTGGATCCTCAAAAGTTGGTTAAGACAATGAGAGGACCTAGAAAAACATAATAGAGCATGAAACCATTTAATTAATTAATCCTTATACATTCATGATTACTATATTCGCCAAGTCGGCCTTCTAGCACAAATAACCAATAGATTAGTGCACCAGATCTCCTAGATTGCATACTAGTGAATGTGCATTAGTATACTTCATGAATAAGGCAATAAAAACATTAAAAAACCTTCCTCGGAGATCCACAACCCAAAATAATAGTTTGGTTAGGTATTCAGATCAACTTTTGTGCTTATAACCGAATGCCTTGTTTTGTCAGTGTAAACCAAAACTATACTATAGATTAGATGGATGACTTGGGTTTCCATCAATGAAAACACTTACAAACCATAATCCAACATATACAAGAAATATTCATTCATCATACCTTGCATCAAACTTACCCAAGTATTCTTCATCTCTTTTGATATAGCATTTTCTTCCAAACACTCTGTAGTACTTAATAGTAGGTATCCTTCCATACCACAACTTATAGGGATTCTTTGTGCTATTTTATTTTTCTTGAACTTTGTTAAGTATGTAAACAAAAGTATGAACTACTTCTCTATATTAGACTTCTGGTAGGCTATCTTCTTTCATCATAGTTCTTGCAGCTCCTAGACAAGTGCCTCTTTATGCCATGCTTCTCACAAAACATGTTAAATTCATTGGAGGTAAACTCTCCACCTCTTTTAGACCTCAACAATTTTATTTTGATATTCATCTCATTCTCAACCATAACCTTAAATGCTTTGAACCTATCTAGGGCTTCATATTTTTCTTTAATAAAAGTAACCCATGTCATTCTAGAGTAATCATCAATAAAAAGCATGAAATACCTATCACCTTGAAGACTTCTTATTCTTGTAGGACCAAAAAGATCTGTATGAAACAACTCCAACAATATAGTATAAGATTGTTCTTTTCCTTTGAAACTTCTTGTTTTCTTTCCAATTTAACAATCCTTGTAGATAGCATTGATAAAATTTATAATCTTTGGTAGATCTCTCACTGCTTGAATTGAACTGATTCTTACCAGATTGTCAAATTTAATGTAACACATCCTCCTATGCTATATCCAACTTTTATTGATCAAAGTCATAAAATAATGACAATCTACATCTTTAAGCTGATAAACATTTCCATATGTCCTCCTTTCAGCATCAATCATAGTTCCAGACCCTTTTCTGATCTCACATCCATCATCCTAAAACATAAGATTGTATAATTTTCTACATATTTGTCCAACACTAAAGAGCTTATGTCTTAAACCATTTACATGGTAAACATCATCAGTATTATTATTTTCATCAAAACTGATTGAACCTATTCTACATATCTTATCACCTAAATCATCACCAAATCTAACAAAGTCCTCCATCATACTTTTCAAGTTTAACAAAATTACTCATCTCTAATCATATGGTTAGAGAAACCACTAGCAATTATCCAATAGTTCTTAAACTTTCTAGCATGAAAAGTTGACACCAAAGTACCTTTAGTCTTATCCCTTCTCTCTAGAGGGTATTCCTTCACACATATTTTAAAGTTAGTAGAAACAGATTCATCTATTAAAGCCATAGACAATAATTCATCATCATCATCTCCATAATAAAATTCATCATTATAAATACTTGCATCTTCTCTAATATAATAGATTTTCTTAATCATTTTACCTTTGTTCTCCCTATTTCTCTCATTCACAACCCTATTTGGACATCTTGAAGCATAGTGAACTATCTTTCCACAACTGAAACATTTGAAAGGTAACTTACCTTTGTACTTACCAGTACCGCTTTTCATCGTTCTCAAAAAATTAGTTTCCGCAAAATCAAGATCCTCCTAATTTGATTCTTCGGTCTTCTTTGATTTTCCAACTTTAAAATTAGTCCAAACTTTTGCACCATTATTTGTACCAAATTATCTCATTTCAAATGTAGTTAAAGAAACATTCACTTGATCTCTAGTATAATGCTCTAGATTTTGAGATTCCTCAATAACAAAAACTTTATGACTGTAATATTTAAGAACGGTTCTAATAATTTTCTTTACTATTTTTGGTTCTTTGACTTTTCCACCAAGACCTCTAACGAAGTTAACCACTTCATCTACCCTATACATATAGCTTGTAATGTTTTCATCTTATTACATATACAAGTTCTCAAATGTGATATTTAAATTTTGCATCTTATCTTGCTTTACTATATCATCTCCTTCATAAATACTTTCCAACTTTTTCCAAATTTCTTTACCAGTTTTCAAATTTATAACTTTCACCAACTTGGAATTTTTAAGACTACTCAAGAGAGCATACCTTTCTTTGAGTTTAGCTTTAGTGCTCAAACCATTTGTAGGCATAGTATATCCATTTTGAACTGATTTCCAAACATCATATCCTAGATAATCTAGAAAACCTTCCATCATCATTTTCCAAAATGCATAGTCTATTCTATCAAATATAGGGATCTCCTTCTTGTGCACCATCCAAGATCTACCTTCAGTGTTTAAGCTTTGTTCGAAGGAACCTTGCTCTGATACCAATTATCGCAAAGGTAGTTGTCATTACACCAAAATATCAACCTATTAATGGCCCATATACCTACCATAGTTAACGAATCCACAGAAGGTGGTTAATCCATGTAACAAACTTCAGCAATGCATTGCACAACACAGGAAGACCAAGGGTGCAAACCTTGCAACAACACAGGCACTCAGTCCTAAATTTTTTGACAAAAGCTTTATAGGTTCTTGGTCCTATAAAGGAAGCACTATAGGTTATTGGTCTTGCAAGGCTTGAGATGAAAGGCTTATACAAGTTCTCAGTCCTATAGAATTTGATATGAAATATCCTTAGATGTTGTCCGTCCTATAAGAAAAGCTTGACAAGGTGCTTGTTCCTCCTAGGAAAGCTTGATTATAGAGGATATTTATGGGTTCTCGGTCCTACAAAGCAACATGTTAAGCTATAGACAAAACATTATAGGAAAAAAATCCAAGACAAGAAAACACATCACAAATCATGCAATTAAAGGAGAATTTTTCAAAAGGGTTCCCTTTGGCAACCCTTCAAGATAGCAAGAGGCCCACTCAAAGGGGCACTCCAATTTGAAAGACACGATATTTTCTGCAAGTGATTCCATCATCAAGGAATACTTTTGAAAGATCTCTTTCATCAAGGAATCCACTAGAAATAATGCTCTTTCTCAAAGGAAAGTTTCCAAACTTGTTCATCAAAAAAATTACTTTTTCAAAGGAAAGTTTTTAGATTCTTTCATTATGAATTGATTTCTAGAATAAAAGTTTCAGTAAGGGATCCTTATTGAAGAATGAAAAATGAAAAAAATTTAGTATGGGATTTGTTGGCCATAAAATTCACCTTATTGAAAAATTTAAAAGCATGGTATCCCCCCTTAGGATGGTGTGTGCTACATAGAGGACCGTATAGCATCCTAAGGAGAGAAAGAATTGACATAGATGTTGTGGCTTAGGATATATAGGGAGATGTAAATATGGAATGTGGCCATGCTTGCAAGGGACAAAACATAAGAACCACAACATCACTAAGTAGATAAAGATAAATAAACAAAGACAAAGAAACTGAGAGACAAGAAGAAATTAAGAAATCAAGAGACAAGGGATCTGGAAGTTTGGGGTCAAAACTATTCATATATATAAATAGGTAGCACATGATGTATCAATGAAAGATAATTAATCCCAAAAGTTCCTAGATCATGAAGAAGAGAACATGAAGACAAAATAAAAATAAAAAATCAGTCAAAATGGAAGAAGGCCTAAATGCCCTCAATGATTTGCATCATCCCCAATTGTCGAAAAAAAAATTACAACATATAGAAGAATGATGATATGTATAGAAGAAGTTTAAAAAAATAATTATAGGCGTGTATCCAAGAACCTACAAGGGTAGAAAGGGTCCTCCATAATGAATAAAAAACACATAAAAACAAGCACAGGGGAACACAAACACACACACACAAATATAAGATACAAATAAAGAAGAGGTACCACCCTACTCCATATCGACCAGCAGGTATTCTTGCTCCAAATCTAGATCATTATAGGGGGAGTGAGGATGGGCTTGCAAGGGCAAGATAGTGAGGGTAATACACTCTGATTCTCCTACAAAAAGGGCCATGGAAGAAGGCCCCTCAAGATCCTCTTCACTAAGCTCTTGTGAGGTAAAGGTTGTGGTATTTTGTGGTTTTATTTCTGATATGTGGTTTTCATTGATGTCAACACTATTAGCATTGATGATTTTGAAGGCTGTATATGTCGAGGATATTCAAAAAATTAGAATAAATATGTTGCAGGAAGTCTGTGAAGCTGTGATAATCAGAATGGTGAAAATTTGTGTATGTTGATAAGAAAAAATCATGCATTAAAGGGTTTTTTTCTAAGCCACTCTAGTATGTTGTCTGGAAGTTTCAGTGGTATGCATCAAGATCGGAGCGAGTTATGAGTTTCTAAGTTCCTACAATTATTTTGTTATTGTAGTAGGTGATTCTAGAAGAAGAGAATGTATTTCTGGTAAATTAAGTTGTTGTGTATGCTACTATGATGTTCACTAATGTTTCTAGATCATGCTCTATCATTTTTGTACATCCATGTTGATCGGTGTTCTCGTGATGAAATTTTTTTTGTTGTGTGTTCGAGGTTTTCATGTTCTTGGCCGATATGATGGTGGTAGTGTGTTGTGGATCCTTATGGATTAATTTCTTATTGTCTGGCATGTTTGAGGATGTTGAATTAGGTCTTCATTATGTTGTGACTGACTTAGGTTGGTGCGCATTGAAATTTTCTCTTGTATTGCGCTGACAGTTGTAATTTATTCTTCTGCTTGTGGCTGACACAGTTGTTGATGTAAATTCATGTAGCAGATATATAAGAGTGATTGTTTCTTCATTTTGAAGTGTGTGAGTGTGGTTTATTCTCGATGAATGTATGTGAAGTGTATGTGCAAATAAATATAAGATCATTCAATTTCAAAGAAGAGTGTAAAGAAGATTGAGCGAAGTGTGAAGAAGTGTTTCTGTGCCTAACCAAAACTGTCATCAGACTTTTGAAGAAGCTAATTTCTTAGTTCAACCTCATCAGATGGATTTAATTTGATTGTTTTATGTAAGGCAATGAGCTCTAGGTAGAGTGCCTAAATGCATGTGCATTCCTTATTCATTTTTCATTATACTTCTAACAGGGTATAATCTTGTGGACTAACATCCACTATGGTTTTTCCCTTAATAGGATTTCCACATATAAAATATTCATGTTTATGTGTTTTTGATGTGTTGTTGATTTATGCTTTCACTATTAATTATCAGATCTGAGATTAAAAGTTGATTAAGGTTGAATAAGTATTAAATTTTGCAACAACTGATTCACCCACCTCTCAGTTGTCTATCCTTGTTTTTCCAACAATTGGTATCAAAGCAGGTTCCTCTAAAGAAGTTTAATAGCTTGAGGTGATCTGAGATGGCATCATACAAGAATGATAGTCCCTGATTTGATGGTACAAATTACTCTCTATGGAAGACCAGAATGGAGTGTCATTTGAAGTGCATTGGTGAACCCTTCTGGAACATTACAAAGAACATATATAATATTCCTCAGAATGGTCCCTCTACTCCTGATGAGATCAAAGAAGCTGAAACTAATATCAAGGCTATAGAAGCATTGCTAAGTTCTTTAACTAATTCAAAAATGACAAATGTGATAGGTCTGAAGACAACACATGAGATATGGAAGAAATTAGAGACATTGTATGAAGGAGATGCACAAGTAAAGATTGATAAGCTAACAAGTATGAAATGCAAGTGGGAGAACTTGAAGATGAGTGAAGATGAAAACATTGTTGCTTTCATGCAGAAGGTAAATGAGCTAGTGATCGATATTAGATGTGTCGGTGGATTCATGGAAGAAGATGAGATTATGGCTAAAGTGCTTAGATCAGTGCATACATCCTACAAAAATAAAGCTCATCCTATTGAAAAACTCAGAACAGTAAAAAATGTGACAAGAGACATGTTGATTGGTAAACTAGCTGCCTTTGAGTTGAGTGAATTTGGTGAGTCTACTCCTAAAACATAATCTATATTTAAAGCTACTATATCCAAAAAAATCCAATAGAGATATGATCTAGGAGAAAGCCCCAAAAATACATTAAAGTATGAAGATGAGATTAGACAAATTAAAGATGAAGAAAGAGAGCTAGAAGAGCTGGAAGCATTGATTGTGAAAAGAGAATCTAGAGGACATGGTAGGTACAAACGAAAGTTTTTGTAATGTCGCAGAATTATACCTAGGGGCAATTCCACATTTTTTCATCTTGCCTAGCATTTATGGCACCTTAGGAGCATTAATGCCAAAATCCCATGAGATAGAATTTTGTGATTCCGACTCCATGTGGACTCATAGAAAAATGGTAGAAGCATGACAAGACGTTTCCTATAAAACCTA
Source organism: Sequoiadendron giganteum (assembly GCA_007115665.2). Taxonomy (NCBI): domain Eukaryota; kingdom Viridiplantae; phylum Streptophyta; class Pinopsida; order Cupressales; family Cupressaceae; genus Sequoiadendron; species Sequoiadendron giganteum. The sequence continues at coordinate 258,434,256 of CM021105.1, forward strand.
CGCCTTGGATTCCTACACGGTGCACTAGCATCCTAGCTATTTTATGAGTTTGAAATGGAGAATCTAGAACCTTGACCCTTGTGACACATGTCTTGGAAGTTAGGTCTCGAGTGAAACGACTCTATGCCACCCTTGCATGCATTAAAAACTCCTTTTGGCCCTCATTTTGGGGTTAGAAGCTATTAATTCAAGCATTATCATCATTGGCTCTAGTCTTGGGTAAGTTTTACCCTTGAATAGAGGCACTCTTACTGGTGAAGCCATTCCAGACTAAGGTCCCTCCAGCAGCTACCATCTCTCAAGCAAACACATTGCGGTATGCATGTGTGCTCCGAAAGAGGGTCTCGACCCATGGGTAACACTCTCTCTCCTTATCACTCCTTCCTACTAATTCATTTACTAATTTTTTGTGCAGGATCTACTCCGAAGCGGGTTTTGTTTTCATCGCATGCTTCATTATTTCTTTTACACTCTCTACCAAACTTGGTTGTTCGTGGAGGTGGGAACACCAATACAGTGGTTCGGCTGAGGAAGGCCCCTATACAACCCCAACCTTTTCCCCTTGATATTTTGTGTGCAGGTTATAAAAGGAACCTTGGACTAAACATTCAAATGTATGAAGGTGATCTTGTTTCAAGTTTTCTTGTATTCTCTTTTCATTCTTAGCTTTATGTGTATTTCTTGGTTCTTCACATCTCCTAGTCTGAGTCAAGAAGTAAGACTCTATTTCATCTGCCCATGCTCCTGAAATCTTTGCATCTTAGGACACTAGCATATCTTGTGGATGACAATGCACCATGTTGGTGTCCTAGAACTACACTGACATATTTTGGCGAAGAGTTCTTCAGCCGAATGTTGGAATTTAGAAGTCTTGCTCTTTCGAATCTCGAATCTACTTTCTCACTTCTCACCATGATTTCATTGATCCAGTAAATTTGAGGTGTGTAAGGGAAGTTCATTCCCTAGTGATCTCTTGAGAAGAAAGAGACCCGTGTGTAGTGAATCCCTCTGATATCATATTTTGCTAAACCCAATTTGAACCATCAGATCCATTTTCATAATGTTGCCTAGCTATGATGATTCTTTTTTTGAACAATATTTCAATATCATGGAAGATGCTCTAGATGATTTCTTAGATGCACTCTCCCTTATCTATAAATCTTTAGAGAAAACTCCTTCCTTACTAGCTGAAGAGTCAATAAATGTGGTAGTAGTTTATGTGGCTCCTCCAAGCCCTAAGAAACCCTTCATTTATGTGACCCTAGCTAATCCGTTCCCTAGAAAGGACTATTCCATCTATGGGATTTCAGGTTGTAGCAATCCATCAGACTTATATTCGAGATTTGTGAAGGCTACTAATTCTACTTCTTATAATGTTGTCAGACACACGTACCCTACAAGGAGAAACATACAAAACTCAGAACAACAAGTTACTGTTCCTACATCGCAATCATACCGAACTCCTACTTCTTTACCTCTATCTCAACCTGACCTTCCTCCAGCTCCTAAACCCACGATCAAAGCACAAGTTAATTATGATATTTTCAAGAAACTTCGTGTTACTCTGGCTAAGATCTCACTTTGGGATTTTCTTTAGACAACTCCAGTTTATCAAGAGATGCTGCAGAAAGACTTACAAAAGATTATCTTGCCTACCTCGGCTAGGCCTATAGATGTCATTGCATTGATGGAAAATATTGAAGTGGATTCACCAAATATTACGTTACACCCGCAAGAACTCCTTCCTTCAGATGTGAAGAAACAAGCAAAACCTTTGATGATCATAGTAAGTTTGTTAACAACATCAATATTAGACGTACCCTCATTGACATTGGTTCAGCCCTGAATGTTTGCGATATAGATCTACTACCTAAAATCAAGGTTGATTCATCCTCCTTAGCAGCTTCTTCCTTGTATATTCTTGGGTTTGATAATTTTGGAAACCAAGCTCTAGGAACGATAATGTTACCTTTGCAGTTGGGCCCCGTTACTTTTCCTATATTGGTCTACGTAATGCCCGACCCGTTACCATACAATCTTCTTTTAGGAAGACCTTGGATTCATGATATGGGTGCAATAAATTCTACCCTACATCATTCCTTGAAGTTCATCACTAACAATCGAGTGGTTACAGTTAAATAAAATCTAGAAGTTGTGCACCTTTGTTTATTAGCCATTGCTTGTCGTAATTCAGTCACTTCCACTCTCAATAATTGCATTCCTTCCTTAACCGTTGGTGCTATGGATTGTTTCTCGTTGATACCTATTGTGGAAGTTGTTCCTTGAGCGAGTATCAACTAAGACGAACCACCTAAGATGGAAGAATGTGAACTCCCTCCATCTTGTCCTTCATCTCCTAAAATGAATGCTCTCTTAGGTGATGATTAGGGTTCCTTGAACTTCTCTGAATTCTTCATAGCAGAGTACAAGTTGAACCCCTCCAATATGGAATTCCTGGAATCTGCTAGTAGGAGGGTGAACAACCCTCCCATTAAAGAAGCAAAGTGTCATCCTATCCAGGAGACCACTCCTCCCCGAGAGAGTGACTCTATCTTTGAAAAGAAGGTTGATGTTTGCGAACCAAGTAAGGGAAGTGGGACCTCTCCTGTAGAGACTTTCGATGTGCACTAGTGGAATGAGACACTCTACATAGAGTCACTGCCTCTCAAAACTCTACAAGCTCGTTATGGGTTAGGTTATGAACTTGCTTCTTGATACAACTATTGGCAGAAAGGCCTAGGACACATCAAGCAAGGAATACAAGTCCCTATCCACTTTAAACAATGACAATGTCATCTGGGTTTGGGATGCCCCATTTAACAATCTAGACAAAAACCTTGGTGGAGTGTCAATATGATTTCAGTTGAATCATTGAAGAAAGAGGACAAGCCGAGAAGGTCCCTATACATGTTTTCTCTTCGAATGAAGCATTGGGTGAATTTCTAGGTGCTTATTCTTCATTACCTCATTATCATCACAAGAAATGATTCTCGTATTGCTTACATAAACAATCATACTTTGGAGAATCTATTATGAGCATTGACAAGGAGGACCCACTATCTCACACTAGCGATAATGTTCTGCTATCTCATCTCAAGGACCGTAGTTCCCTCCTTAAAGGGGATACTTTCAAAGTCCCCATGGATACTAAATCTTCAGAGAGAGTAATCAAGATCAGGAAGTGCCTCTCTTATGAGGAATTAGAGGAACACTCTCCTCTCTTGCGTGCTTACCCTGACATCTTCGCTTGGACGTATGAAAATATGCCCAGTATTGATGAATCTATAGTGGTCCATAATATCATTCTATTTCCCGATGCCAAGCCCGTTAAGAATTTTTTTTGAAAGATCAATCCTAGTGTAGCTTTAATGGTGAAGAACAAGATAGAGAAGCTATTGAAAGCAAGCTTTATCTGTCCCATTGACTATTCTCCTTGGATTTCAAATATAGTCATTGTTAGAAAACCTAACGGTCTTATTTGTATATGCATTGACTTTTGGGACCTTAACAAGGCTTCTCTTAAAGATGCAATTTCATTACCTAATATAGATATGATTGTGGAATCAACCATAGGCCAAGCATTGTTATCTTTTATGGATGGCTTTTTGGGTTATAATCAGATCCATATTAATCTGAACGATCAGAACAAGATAGCCTTTACTACTCCTTGGGGGACGTTCTACTATGTGGTCATTCCCTCTGGATTAAAGAACGAAGGAGCAACTTATCAACGAGCGATGACCTTGATATTTCATGATTTCATTCATAAAATCTTGGAAGACTATGTCGATGACATCTCGAAAAAATTTGTAAACTGTCAAGACCATGTGAAGAACCTTTGTCTTATCTTCAAAAGGCTCCAACTTTACAAGATGAGACTCAATCCCCAGAAGTGTCTTCGGCGTTGACGCTGGCAAGGTTCTTGGGTTTATAGTCTCTTATCATGGAATTGAAGCTAACATGAATAAGATTGATGTTATTTTTAACATGTCTCTGCCAAGGAACATCACCAAATTACAAAGTTTACAGGGGGAGATTCAAGAAATTCGTAGATTTGTATATCAGTTGGCTGATCGTACCCTTCCTTTCACCCATCTACTAAAGAAGGATGTTCACTTTATATGGGATGGAGAATGTCAGAGATATTTTGAATCCATCAAATCTTATTTGACCAATCCCCCTGTATTGATGTCGACTATAAAAGATAGAGCTTTCGTACTTTACCTTTTTGCTTCACCATATGCCTTGGCAGCCCTATTGGTTCAATATGATGATGCAGGAAGAGAGAGAGCGGTTTGCTACATTAGCCACGTCCTTGTCAATTGTGAAACCCAGTATTCATCCATGGAAAAGTAGTGTCTTGCTCTTGTATTCACTACACAAAAGTTGAGGCACTATCTCCTCCATGTTGAAACTCACGTCATAGTAAAAAAAAATCTTTTGAAACATTTATTCTCTAGTGTTGACCTTGCTGGGAGATTAGCAAAGTGTGTTATGTTGCTTTATGAGTTTGATATAAAATTTTTCACTCATAAATTGATAAAAGGACAAGTGATTGCTGACCAATTGGCAGATTCTCCCTCGCCTCGCTCCTTCCCCAGGTTGGACCTATTCCCCGATGACAATATCTTCACAATTAACTATGACCTTGAATGGAAAATTTACATTCATGGATCAAGGTGTCATAATGGTTTTGGAGTGGGTGTGGTCCTAATATCCCTCAAAGGTAAACCGGTCCCCTTATCCTTTCGATTAGATTTTCCATGCACCAATAATATCGTCGAGTACGAAGCTCTTATTGTTGGTTTGTGTGCCATGATTGCATTGAAAATTAAACATCTTCATATACTAGGTGACTCTAAACTTATTGTTAATCAGATCACAGGAACTTATCAAGCTAAACAAAGCAAATTGTCTCAATATTGAGACCTTGCTTTGTCCTTGCTTAATCAGTTTTCCTCTTTTGCAATAAAGAACATTCCTAAGCGAGAAAATAGACACGTTAATGCCATGGAAACCGTCGCTTCCTTGGTACCTTCAGAAGAGGATATGAAGGAATATCATATCGTGGTTTAGGTTGCATGAACCCTGCAAGATCTCAATCAACCCACACCTAAGTCTCTAGTTTGCCATCATGCAAATTTAGGAAAGTGGTTCTCTAGTATCTACAATTACTTAAAGAATGAAAACATTCTTGATGCTATGATGAAAAAATGATCGTACTCATATGCAAAATATTTCAGCCCATTATGTCATCTTATCCGATGTTCTTTATTGAAAAGCATATAATGGTTTATTGCTAAGATGCCTCACTAGAACGGAAACACCCCTTGCCCTTAAAGAAGCCCATATGGGATTTGGGGGGTGGAAATTTCGGTGGTAGATACCTAGTGAGGAAAATGATACACATGGGATACTATTGGCAAACGATGGAACAAGATTCCTTCAATTTCATCAAGAAGTGCCTTCAGTGTCAACAACATAGCTGCCTTATCCATGCCCCTACTCAAGAATTGCAAAATCAAACTTCTCCTTGGCCATTCGCAAAATGGGGGTTGGACATTATTGAGAAAATATCACCTCCTTCCAAAATACATACCTTTATTATCACCACTATAGATTATTTCACAAAATGGGTTGAGGCTATTCCGCTCTGATCCATGAGTGCTGAAACTATCTATAGCTTCCTATTGAACAACATCATTTCTCGTTTTGGGTTGCCTACTACACTTGTTTCTAACAATGGTACACCATTTAAAAATAAGGAAGTAAAGCAGTTACTGGAGAAATTTCATATTCAACATAGGTTTTCTACACCATATTATCCCCAATCTAATGGCCAAGCAAAAGCTTCCAACAAAATGCGTGAACTAATTCTTCATAAGATAGTTAATAAACATGGTAAGGATTGACATATTCAGTTAACATATGTGTTGTGGGCTTATCGCACGAGTGTTTGCACGATGATGAGAATGATGCCCTATAACCTCATGTATGACACTGAAGCTATCATGCCTTTAGAGTTGGAAATCCCATCTTTGCAAGTTTCCCTTAGGGGCTGATTCATGATGAAACTTACCAGGTTAACCATTTGCATCAGCTTGAGATACTCGATGAACATCATTTACAGGCCCTTGATCATCTTAAATCTTATGAATGGTCACTATCTAGACAATATAATTAGGGTGTGCTTCCTAGGACCTTCAAGCTAGGAGACCCAGTTCTATACAAAAATTAGCAGAATGTAAATGTGCCACCTGATCAGAAAGGGAAATTTAGTCCTAAATGACTAGGTCCTTACATCATGGTTTCTATATATGGTTTGGGTGCCTATGGATTAACATCTATGGATGGAACACCTTTAAAAGATCCTGTCAATGCGATGCATCTTTGTCGATACTATGCATAGTGTCCTAATGTGCCATGTATGTGGTGTTCTCCCCAAAAGGTAGTAATACTACATATATTAACATTGACTCACTTTCAGATGATCAATTTTTTTATGTATGTGATGTGACCATGTGTGTGCATGTAACAAAAACATACATACATGTGTCTGACTATGCTAAATATCCATACATCACATCACATTATTAGATCATTATAGCATTCAATTAAACATGTAAATAAATGTGTTAAATTAAATCATGATTAGCATCTAATGAAAACATACATCCATATAAGTAAATACCATACATAGCATGAACATACATGTAAATAGAAAGCATACACATAAGAAAAGACATGATACTGAAACTGATGTATATATATATCCAATGTATGAATCAAATGTCATGTACATGTATCGGGCCACTACTATAAAAATGAGTGGCTACTGAATATATGTCTATACAAAAGATCTACAAGTATGTATGAATATATACGTTTGACTACAAAAATTATATACAAAATAGGGGTCCTATCCCCGGGGCATCTGGCTCCCCGAGCCCTTTGGCTCTGGCGACCATTCTGGTGCTCTGGGAGGAGCATGCATAGTGGTCTATGATTTGGATCAGTGTAAATGTGATGTTGAAGACCCGCCCATATCCCTTTGAGCTCCCCCTATAATGAAAAAATGTCCATCTTCACTCGGATAAGCTCCTGTTGTAGTCACTAGACATCTGTGAAGATCATGGCTTTTGTCTACACATCGAGCTCATCAGTGCGGCTCTAGAGAGCATCACATGCCGCCTCGATGGAATCAGACCTCCTCATTTCCATTTCTTTCTCAATGAGTGTCATCCAAAGCTCCCATGACAGTTGATCCCACTGACCCCTGGTGATTGTCAGCTCTTCCATCAGTTGCATGAGCTCTACACCCCACTCCTCGCATGCAGTCCATAGATGTGCTACCAGCTAAAAAGAAAGGGCATGCCTCCCCACTGAAACATGATGGTAAGCCTCTAGGACCATCCCCTAGATCATTACAACAAGGGCCACCTCTGAAATACACTAAGCCATAAGCTCAATCCATCCTCGTGCGTCCTCTGCAATCACAAAGAGAGAGAAAGGGATCAGTATAACATGGCATGTGTATATAAATAAAAGAAAGCATACGACAAAATATGAAAAGCATGAAAGTAACAACAATGCACTATGTATACCTAGATCCCTTGGATACCATGTGGGATCAGGATGGGGATCAACACTAGGGCCTGTACCACCAGTATCACTGGCTACCCCAAGAGATGCTAGTGTTATTACTACTGGGATACTGGAGGCTAGCGATACTAATGAAATAGGGGTAGCTGGGGGGGAGCTGATCTCCTTCGTTGTCTTGGCCTCATGGGCGCCACCTCCTCCTCCTCCTATGTTGGCTCCTCCTCCCCCTCCTCTACACCACTCTACTAGAGACCTCTCCTCCTGCCTTATGGAGACTGGTGGGGCTCATCCTCCTACAGGCTTGGGTCCCCTCATAGAGCACCCTCACTAAAAATTAGAGCAAGACGATGTCTCTCCTACCACTACCCCGACATTATCTACAGCCGCCATATCATGATTGGGCTCATCATCATCTGAAAAGATGATGTCTATAATAGAAGGGTGGGGGTGATCACCTACCCTCCCTACACTACAATGTGCCCTAGTGTATGTGGGCACATCAGGTGGTATGGTTTGTACACAACCATGCTTCCACATGACCCGACTCTAGTAATAGGGTACAATAATGTAATCATTGCGACCCACTAGAAAATGGTCCTGCTGTAGGTTCCTAAGGAACCTACTATCATCAGCCCACCTGAAATAGCAGTGGGGTCTCTAACGAACCTCTCCAGTGGTGACAGCATCAAACTATAGCCTCCAAAATTGTACATCCCTAAAATGCAACTTGCCTATCATATAATACCAGCTGACCATGGGGACATCATACGACTGTCATTGGGGAAAACTAACTAGTCGGGTGCACATGATGTGGGAAATTTCCCACACCTGCAAAAGTGTACATACTATAAGACTATGGTACTCATAATGAACGTATCATCTAAGCTTCTAGAAGAGGTGCGCTAGCATGCTACGCCCCTAGGCAAAAACAATCCTATGCTCAACCATGCCTCTAACAATCAGGATGAGGCCCCCATGCAGGTGTGAGCCTTTCCCATATATGGCGATCTGAAAAGAAACTATTACCACCATCACTCAGTGTAGCAGCAGTGTTGTCATCCTTTCCTAGTCATACCATTGCTTATATATGTGACCAGTGTCATTGCCATCATCGGTTCACCCTGTGTAGTACCGAACACCCTCGCTATGCTCCTGCACCAATAGGGTTTTGTCTAAAACAACCCACCATCCATGGATGGGGAGCACAAGGATCCAATAGAAATCCTTGAGAGTGATGGTCATCTCTCTAAAAGGTAGATGTATATATGAGGTGGTATCATCCCATTGCTCCATCAGAGCGGTGAGCATCCTATCATTGTATTGCATCTCTAGCATAGTGAATGCACGCTAGAGACCAACCCTCTCCAAATGTGTGACCTCATCCCCTGATAATTCATCTCTCTGCTCATGGACAAGGTGAAATGCTTGCCCTCCAGGATGCTCCTAGATCTCTGGATAATCCTACAAACAATTTTAAAAAAATTAAGTCAAAAACTTGATCACAGTAAGAAAACATGCAAAAGGACATATGCGCACCGTGCAGACGTCTGCGAGACACACTTGCATCACAGACCGCCATGGTCACCCAGAAGATGCCAGCGCATCCTCAAGATGACATCATGGATCTAGGACCCTAGCGCCTGTCCTAGATGACAACGTAGAAAGAGGATGCAAGCGCACATTTCAGACGCTTGCGCACCTTGATCGAGACTAAGAAGCCTACCTAGTCAACCTCGTGACCCGTAGAAATTTCATCACATAGCTACTCTAGCCTTAGTGCCTTGTACTCCCTCCTGCTCAACATTTTTTTGACTTTTCTCTCACAAAAGTCAACAATTTTCTCACAGTGAATAGTGAAAATGACCCTTCTAGTGGCCCACCTAGGTATATATAGGCCTCCCCTCGGGGGCCTATTTTTGCTAGAATTTGTGTCCCTCGGGTTTCTCCTAACTTTACCCCACTATGCTAGGGGAAAACTTAGGAGGGGGCATATAGTCACCTCTTGATCATTTTTTCTCCTCTAAATCAATGAATTTTTCTTGATCATTCTTCTATCCATGGTAGTTTCTTTCGATTTTTTGAAGCTTACTCAAAATTTGAGTTTTGTAGGATACAATTTTGAGCATTTTTTTGTGATAATTGTGTTGTTGATCATTGAGCTTGGGATCTAGGGGCATCCTTGATACTAGTTAGCTCGACCTCAGTGACCTCTGTGATCCTGCTTCTTGGCATGCATTTCCGTAAAACCTAGAATTTGGGTGAATGTTTTCTTCTCTACTTTAGTGAGGTTGATTTTTTCCAAAATCGATCCCACTAAAGTGGGGTCAAAATGTAATGTCGCAGCATTGCACCTAGGGCCAATTCCACATTTTTGAATCTTTCCTAGCATTTATGACACCTTAGGAGCATTAATGACAAAATCCCATGAGATGAAATTTCACGATTCTTACTCCATGTGGACACACAAAAAAACGAAAGAAGCCTGACAAGATGTTTCCCAAAAATCTATGCCTTTGACACCTACGTAGCACATGGATGTCCACATGGTGCACTAGCATCTTGGCAATTTTCCAATTTTGAAATGGTGAATCCAGAACCTTGACCCTTGTGACACATGTCCTGGCAGTTAGGTGTCAAGTGAAATGGCTCTGTGCCAACCTTGCATGCATTAAAAACTCCTTTTAGCCCTCATGTTGGGGTTGGAAGCTATCAATTCAAGAATTACCACCATTGGCTCTAGTCTTGGGTAAGTTTTACCCCTGAATAGCTACACTCTTACTGGTGAAACCATGTCAGACTGAGGTCCCTCCAATAGCTACCAGCTCTCTAGCAGCTACCAGCTCTCAAGAAAACACATTGTGGCACACCCGTGTGCTCTAGAAGAGGGTCTTGACCTACAGGTAATGCTCTCACTCCTTATCACTCTTCCCAAATAATTCATTTACTACTTTTTAGTGTGGGATTGACTCCAAAGCAGTTATTTTTTCACCTTGTCCTTCATTATTTCCTTTCAACTCTCTACCAAACTTTTTTTTCCGTGGAGGTGGGAGCACTAATATGGGGGTTTGACTAAGGCAGGCCCCTATATAGCCCCAACCTTTTCCCCTTTATCTTTTGTGTGTAGCTCACAAAAGGAAGCTTGGACTAAAGACTCAAATCCACGAAGGTGATCTTGTTTCAAGTTTTCTTGTATTCTCTTTTAGTTCTTAACTTTTTGTTGATTGCTTGGTTCTTCACGTCTCCTAGTCCAAGTCAAGAAGACTCTATTTCATCTACCTCAGCTCATGAGTTCTTTGTAGCTTAGGATGCCAACGCACCTTATTGATGACAACATGTCGCACTGGCATCCTAGAACTGCACTGATGTCTTTTGGTCGAGAGCATTTCAATTGAATATTAGAATTTAGTTGTCTTGTTCTTTCAGATCCCAAATCTACTTTCTCACTTCTCATCATGATTTCATTGATCCATTAAGTTTAAGGTGTCTAAGGGCAGTTTGTTCCTTGGTGATCTCTTGAGAAGAAAGAGACATGTGTTCAGAAAATCCATCTTATATCACAGGAACCTATTAAATGTTTCTCTTGCAGTAAGATAGGTCATTTTGCATCAAAGTGTCCTGAAAGAGTTTCTAAGTATAAAAATGACAAGTCTAGATTCCAAAAGAAATGTTATTATGTTAAAGAAGGGTTACTAATGATGAATTTGATAAAGAAACTAGAAATGAATATGGATGGGTATTCTTTGCTATCAAGTAAAATGGTACGGTCTCCACTGAATCTGTTAACAATTAAAATATTGAGAAATCTCTTGCAGCCAAAATTGATGAAAAGGATGAATGGGTGATAGAAAGTCGATGCTCACATCATATGACTGGTGACAAAAGCAATTTTCTAAGCTTGGAAAAGTATAATGGTGGTGTTGCAAGATTTGGAGATAACAATGCTAGAGTGATTTGTGGTAGAGGCACTATTTCTCTTGGTGGTAAGTACAATACTAATGATGTCCTTTATGTTGAAGGATTCAAGCATAATTTGTTGAGTGTTGGACAAATGGTAGACATGGGATACAATCTTCAGTTCAAATATGGTAAGTGCAGGATATTGGGAAGCTTTGGAAATGTAATTGCTTCAAGTACAAAGACAAGAGGTAATATTTTTCAGCTAAGTGTTGCTAGTGAAATTTGTCTAATTTCTCAAGTTGATGTGAGCTAGTTATGGAATAAGAGGCTGTGTCATGTGAATTTTGATAACATTGTCAAAGTAAGCTCCACTCAAGCAGTCAAAGATCTACCTAAGTTACTGAAGCATACTAACACTATATGCAAGGAATGTCAGATGGGAAAGAAGACAAGGATTTCTTTTTGGATCAAACAACATTATTCAAATGGAGTATTGGAGTTGGTTCATACTGATCTATGTGGTCCATCTAGAATAATAATTATACAAGGAGAAAGGTACTTTATGTCAATTATTGATGATTACTCTAGGATGATATGGGTTGCTTTCTTGAGAGAAAAACATGAAGCACTAGAAAAGTTCAAATTTTTCAAAGATCTGGCAAAAAATGAGACAAGTTTGAAGGTCAAATGCTTAAGATCAGACATAGGTGGTGAATTCACTTCCTGGGAGTTCAATACTTTTTTTGAAGAGCATGGAATCAAAAGAGATTTATCTACTCTTGGACCCCTCAATAGAACAAAGTTGTTGAAAGGAAGAACATAACAATTCTATATGTTGCTAGAACTATGATGTTGGAAGATAATGTACCTCATATCTACTGGAGAGAAGTTTTAAGTATTGCTGTATACACTATCAACTGGGTAAATGTAAATGGTAACTCGAGTAAGACTCCTTTTGAGCTATGGTTTGGTTATAAGCCTACTATTAAGTATTTCAAAATATTTGGAAGTAGATGGTATATTAAGAGACCTAAAGATATTGGCAAGTTTGATGCTAGAAGTGATGAAGGAATATTTTTGGGGTACTCTACTAAAAGCAAGGCATACAGGTACTACAATAGAAGATTGAGGAAAATGGTTGAAAGTACAAATGCCAGAGTTGATGAAGACACTATTAGATCATCTAGATATTATGGATATGATTCAAATGACCAACAAGATAGTATTGATAATGGAAAGAATGTGCAAACACATAATCAAGTTCAAATTGTTCTGGTGAATCAAGAGAATTATGAAGGATAAGCTACTCGAAATGTAGAAGAAAGAAGAGAAGAACCAAAAGTAAAAGAGAATCCCAATGTAAAAGAATCAGATTATAGGAGACAAGAACAAAGGTGTGCATACTAGAAGAAGAATTGTAGAAGAATATTGCCTGATTTCCAAAACTTAGCCTATTAATGTCAATGAAGCATGTAAAGATGAATAATAGATGGAAGCAATGAAGGAAGAACTAATGCAGATAGAGAAAAATGATACATGGATTATTTTTCCCAGACCTCAGGATAAAATGTGATTGGAACCAAATGGTTCTTTCAGAATAAGCTGAATGAACAAGGTGAAGTGGTCAGAAATAAAGCAAGACTAGTATGTAAAGGATACTCATAGATGGAAGGTATTTATTTTGAAGAAACCTTTGCCCCTATTGCTAGAATTGAAGCTATAAGGTTATTTCTTGCTTATGCTACTTTCAACAATTACAAAGTCTATCAAATAGATGTAAAGTCAACATTCTTGAATGGTGAATTAGAAGAAGAAGTTTATGCAGAGAAACCAGATGGATTTCAACTGACTGATGAAAAAGACATGGTTTGTCAATTGAAGAATGCACTATATGGACTCAAACAAGCCCCTAGAGCTTGATATCATAGATTGGATAAATACTTGTTGAAGCTTTGATTCAATAAAGGTACTACTAATAACAATCTATATTTCAAGATGGATCACGATAAAGATTTGATTATTGAAGTCTTTGTTGATGACATTATTTTTGAAGGTGATGATGAATTATACATGAAGTTTTCTGATGAAATGAAAAGTGAATTTGAGATGTCAATGATAGGAGAACTGAAATTCTTTTTAGGATAGAAAATAACTCAATTAGATGATGGAATTTTCATATCTCAGTCAAAATATGTAAAAGCGTTATTGAAAAAGTTTAGCATGGAAGACTCAAAGCCAGTTGGTACACCCATGGTAACTCCATGCAAATTAACATAGAATGATGATTATCCTAAAGATAACTCAAACAAGGTACACATCAATGATCGGTGGATTGCTATATTTGACTCAGACCAGACTAGACACTGAATGTTGTGTGTATGGTTGCTAGATATCAAGTTGATCCAAAGGAATCACATGTGACTGCAATAAAGAGAATTTTCAGAAACTTGAAAGGGATAGTTAATTGTGGTCTTTGGTATCCTAAGGATGATGATCTTACTTTTAATGCCTTTATAGATTTAGATTGGGTAGGAGATGTGGATGACAAGAAAAGTACAAATGATGGTGCATTCTTCTTAAGGAATAAGTTGGTGTCTTGGCTAAGTAAAAAGAAGAATTCCATTTCCTTATCTACTGCTGAGGCATAATATATTTTTGCAGCAAACAATTGCACTCAAGTATTATGGATGAAATAGATGCTGAGAGATAACAGAATTGAGTCTAATGAGCCTATTACTATATTTTGTGATAACTCTAGTGCCATAAACATTTCCAAGAATCTGGTGTTACATTCAAAGCCAAAACATATATCTATCAAGTATCACTTTTTGAGAGACAAAGTGAGTGATAAAGAAGTCAGATTGGAATATGTTCCCACTAAGGAACAAATTGTAGATATCTTTACTAAACTGGTGCCAACACTATTAGCATTGATGATTCTGAAGGTTGTATTTGTCAAGGATATTGAGAAAATTAGAATAAATATGTTGTAGGCAGTCTTTGAACTTGTGATGATCAAAATGGTGGAAACTTGTGTGCGTTGATAGGAAAACATCACACATTAAAGGGTTTTTTATTGAGCCTATCTAGTATGTTATCTAGAAGTTACAGTGGTACACATCAATATTGGAGTGAGTTATGAGTTTGTGAGTTCCTATAGTTATTCTATTATTATAGCAAGTGATTCTGGAAGAAGAGAATGCATTTCTGGTAAATTAAGTTTTTTCTTATGCTACTGTGATATTCAGTGATGTTTCTAGATTGTGCTCTATCATTGTGGTATGTCCGCATTGATTGGTGTGCTTGTGATCAAAGATTTTCCATTGTGTGTTTGAGGTTTTCATTTTCTTAGCTGACATGATGGTGGTAGCGTGTTTCCAATCCTTATGGATTAATTTTTTATCATTTGGTGTGTTTGAGGATGTTGTCTTCATTATGTTGTGACTGACTTAGATTTGTGTGCATTGAGATTTCCTCTTGTATTGGGCCAACAGTTGTAATTTATTCTTTTGCTCGTGGCCAACAAAATTGTTGATGTAAATTCATGTAGCAGATATATAAGAGTGCTTGCTTCTTCATTTTGAAGTGTGTGAGTGTGGTGTATGCTTGGTGAATGTATGTGAAGTGTATGTGTGAATAAAGATCAGATCATTTGATTTCAGAGCAAAATGTAAAGAAGATTGAGAAGAGTGTGAAGAAGTGTTTTTGTGCCTAATGGGAACTGTCATCAGGCTTTTGAAGAAGCTAATTTCTCAATTCAACCTCATCAGATGGATTTAATTTGATTGTTTTATGTAAGGTAGTGAAACTTCCCTTCTGAGAAGTGAGCTCTAGGAAGTGTTCTTGAATTCATGTGTATTCCTTATTCATTTTTCCTTATACTTCTAACAAGGTATAATCTTGTGGACTAACATCCACTGTGGTTTTTCCCCTAACAAGGTTTCCACATAAAAAAATTTGGTGTTCATGTGTTTTTGATGTGTTGTTGATTTATGCTTTCATTGTTAATTATCATATTTGAGATTAAAAGTTGATTAAGGTTGAATAAGTATTAAATTTTGTAACAACTGATTCACCCCCCCCCTCTCAGTTGTCTATCCTTGTTTTTCCAACAAAGGTCATCAATCTTGAAAAGATCAAGGACAGAGTTGGGATATGATCTAGTAAGTTAACATGTACTTCATCAGAGTTCCATGTGTTAATTAGGTGGGAGAAGGAGGCACTCGAGATCCACTACCACCCTCATCGAGAGGGATAGTGACAAACTCAAGGGATACAGAGGCCACCTCTATCACAAGGATGATGCAAGCCAAAGCAGGACTAGCTCCTAAAGAAGGTGAACCCTTATTTTGACTACCACTTGAGGTGAGGTCATCCTCCAACTTGTGTTCAACATGTCTATGGGTTGATAAAAGGAAGGGATGTCTAGCAAGGACATCAAAAGAGGAGGCTCCATAGAAGGAGTGATGAAGGTCTGCACCCTTTTTGGTGAGGATCATCAACACCTACTAGGGGAGCTAGAAGTAGAACAAAGGTGAATATAACTGAGGTAGAAGGAGTAGAAGGTAGAGACATAGAAAAATATGATACAAAAATAGAAACTACTAGCTCCCCCTTTTTCTTCTACAAGGTAGCTTGTTCCATGGACAAAGCTTTTTTCCTATGCTTGCACTCACATCTAAGCTAGCTACTTTGGCTCTAGGCAATAGAAGATGTAACTTGAGAATAGGTGGGAGGTTCTTTTTCTAACATAGGAGTGTCCTCCACAACTATGGCTAGTGGAAGGATAGCATCACAGATAGGAGAAAAGAAAACAGTAGGTGGAGAAGCAAACATAAGTTCTTTGACATTAGGCCTCTTCTCATTCATCATTGGATGGGTACAAGGAAGAGTGGTACGAGGCCATAGAGGTCAAGACATAGGAAAAAGTTAAATTTTATGAAAAGATAATTTATAGACCATAGATCTAGGAAATTTTTTGGGTTTATTGTCACTTTCATATCTTGCAAAACCCTCATTATTGATCTAGGAGTTTTAGTCTTTTGTTTGACTATAAATGCCCCTTTTGATGACCAGCAAATCACATTTTTATTGAGTTGTTTATCAATTTTTAATACCTGACATTAGAGGCCTTAGGTTTGTTTCTTGAGGCTAACTAATAGAAATTTACCTTTCAAAAGAGATAGGATACTTGTATTCTATCTATGTTGTTGCAGTGCTAAAAACACCATCAACATATTGTCAATTCCTAATCTAAAAATGATCTCAAAGAAATATAAAAAGATGAGAGTTTAGAGAGATTCCTATTCTAAATCCTAAGATCAATCATGAAAAAAACAAAGCATTCAAGTTGGATCAATCTTCAAAACTAATTTATGCTTAACCAAGATTAAATCTGCAGTATCACAGAAACAATGCAATCTCCAAAGGTATGAAAGATTTTTAGATTGTGACACATTCAAAAATTCACCCAAAATGACATGAAATGCATAAAAATCCACAACTGAACTTAGTGAAATAAAGAGTAGGTCCACGCTAACTTTACAAAACAACTTACAATCATAAAATTGTTAAAATTATGGATCGAAGATTCCTCAAAAAGCTTAAACACTTTATCATAAACATGAACAAACTGCAACTAGCTCTAATTCTAATTTGAAAACTACTCACTCAAATTAACTTGAAACAACTGTGAAATATAAGAACCATGCACAAATGAAATAACACAGAAAAGAGCACCAAAAGACAATGTCTTCTCTTGTATTCACTTCACCAAATTTGCAACAATTCTAGTACCCAATCTCTTTACAAATGAGAAAAGAGCTCCAATATATAGAGTTTCAAGAACATGTCGGCCTAGAGAGAATTAAATTAGGTTTACAATTTAGGTCGGCTTAAAATAGGTCAACCTTGTAAAATTTAAATTTCCCTTTCAATTTTTACAGTGTAATCTTAAGAGGTCAGCCTTGAAAGATATATTTATATTTAATAAAAGACATCATGGCACAAGTTTTGAGGCATGGCCGACTTGTTACTCTAGCTAGCTTGATGTAGTATGTACAAAATTTGATGATGTCATGTTAGGTCATCCTCCTCATCTTTCTCCTACCTTCCAGAAAGTCCTTGGATTTTGGAAAACACCCTATCTAAGTCAGCCTAATTGGGAATTAAGATAACCTTCATTCTCAATTTTATCTCTTCTTCATACTTAGCCAAGTTTTTACTCCATTCTATTTGCATCCCTTCATACCTATCCAGATGTGAAATATACATTCCTACATCATCTAACTAATTTGATGTTATTGGCCCATCAACAACTAGTGAATAAACTTCATGCCATGATTTCCTTTACTGATCAACACTTAAATTCTTGTTGCCAAATTTATTTCTCCTAGTTACAGCTTCAAGGAATGAAATGCAAGTGTTTAAAACATCTTTCATTTTATTCTAAACTTTCAAAATATTATCCAATGCCTTATCCATGAGTTCTTTCTTCAATTCAAAAGGTTATAATCATTCTCTTGGATTATTTTCATCTCTAGAGTTAAATATATCTTCACTTATAAGAAATTTCTCTGGGATTTCAATTATCTCCATTAACTTAGCTATGGAAGCTTCATTTGTCCCCTTAAATTATGTTAATATTTATTATACTTCATCTAGAAAGGAGGATGTCTTCTCATATGTATGCAAAATATTTTCAATCAAATCATCACCCTTCTGATTGAAATCATTTATCTATTGTTGGGTGACTTGTAAATATGTTTTCATTTTCTCAATTTCATTAATTGTATCTTTTGACAAAAGACCCTCTAAAGTCGAAGCACTTACCCCATCTTGTGTTTTCTAATGCCTTATCAAATGTTGAATATACTTCTATAATTCCTTTCCTTGATGTTGTAGCTTTTCTTTGGCTTGGACTTCATTATCTAATTTTTTCAAAATTTCATCCATAGATTCCTTGAGATCTTCTTTCTCCTATGCCTTTGTGAATGGACCCAAATTAATGGTTTCAATTTTATAGTCTATAGGAGTGGCTTCATCTTTATGCTTATCAATTGCTGGTGTAGCCACATGAAGTACCATGTTATTCAACCCATCCTTGGCCATCTTAGAAATTGTTCTAGCTTTCTTCCTTTATTTGGTTCTGCCCAAGCTTTCTAGGAAGTTATCCCAATCTCGTGCTTCGTCTTTAACTACCATTGGTTTTGGATTCAAATTTTCTTTCAACCAGTTTGGGATAGTTGAATCTTCTAAATCTATATCCTCATTGTCTCCTGGATAATTAGTCTCAATTTTTTCTTCTTTTTTTTTCAATTCATCTTTATTTTCATCATTAGACTAATGTGTTTCTTCTTTCTTAGTAGATTGGGAGGGTACCTCCTCTTTCTTCTTTGGATCCTTCTCTTCATTCTCTTGAATATGTACCTAGGAGGCCTTTTGTTCCAAATGAATTCCAAAGTTGCTAAGATCTCCATTCTTTGGAGTTTCTAACTCTTCTTCTTCTTATTTCTATCTTGGCATTCATTAACTTCATCATTATCTAATTCTCCTTCCTCATTATTAGAATGAATATTCTAGTGAGGTGATTGAGGGGGCGTTTTTTTTTTCACAAATTTAGCTTCTTTGACTGGCGGTTCACTAAAATTTTTCTCAAGGTCTTCAACCACATTTTCAAAATTCTCTGTATTAGAAGGGGTCACCTTCTTCTTTGGAGAATTATTTCAAACATATACCTGTGTTCGGTCTCCAAATCTCTCCACCTCAATTGATTTAGCCTTGGTGGCACATTCTTCACTATTCTTAGTCTTCCTTGTTTTCTTATAAGTTGAACTCTTCTCTCTTTATGTGACAAGTCTCCTTTTCTTTGAGGGTTGGGCCTTTTTAGCTCCTTCATTTGTCTTCTTATTAGGCCTTCTTCTTTTAGGAATTGGTTTCCTTTTGGAACCTTTATCTTTAGCACTAGCTTTAGCTTAACTCCTTATTTTCCTCTTGATCATAAGAGGCTCATCTTTAGAATCTTGTTCCTCTTGAGGAGTTGAAGTGTCATCTATTATATTTTGGAGTCACCTTCTTCTGGTTGAGAGTCTAAATATCCAATCAAATCATAGGTGAACTTTGCCCCTTCTACTTCCAACTGCAAAACCTTATGTTTTAACCACTTCCTAGAATATTCAATCACTAGAGCATTAATTTGATCTAGCTCCACCACTTCATCTTCTACCCAATTTACTACAAGGAGTGGCTTTTTGTCGGCCTCCTACAGTGATTTTAACAGCTAAGCCCTTGCAACTATGATTTGAAGATTGGAAATCTAACCTGAATAGCTATTTCAATCATCATGAAGGTGCATTTAAATTGTCAACCCAGGTATGTGAACTTGAAATGGGTCAGCACTGTATGTGCACTAGGAATCCAAAGTAGCCATATTCATCCTACAACTAAGAAAGACACAATACTAAAAGTAAATTCCTTGGAAGGAAATAACATAAATGTTGAACATCAACCAATAACTAGACTAAACTGAAATGCATGCAAGAAATGAAAATCTGAGTGAACAAACAGGAAACTACTCTACCTTCTTTGGCTAGAGGAATAGTCACAAAATGGAATTCTAGTGGTTGCAGGAATAGTTAGTGCCAGATTCTTAACTAATTACTGAACAAAAAATACTAACTAAGATAAAGGACTGAATAATCACAGAGTGGCCCCCTTTGGATAATTATTCCCTAAAACTAAGGTAAACTCAGATGCACGAACTTATAACTTCATTTCATTCAGTAGAAAACATGAGTACAATCAAGCAACATAACTGTATTGCTGAAAAACTTAAGAGTGAGAGTACATCAAATTAAGCAATCTTCCTCTTAGACTATTAAACCTCCAAAGAAGCATTTGAGTCTTATTTATCTAGTCACCTAGCAAGGCAGTCAACTCTAATAGAACCAGAGGATGCCACATTAGGAAAATCACAGAAAGAGAGGGAAGGTGACTACACATGCACAAAATATGTCAAACATGCTTGCCTGAATGTGACTCTGGCACAATAGTAATGCTTAAATACTCTCAATAGACATTTAAGAGCATTTACAAGGAGGTTATAGTTTGATTTGCATGAGGAATATTTTCACCATCAAGAGCCTCCCTTCATTGAATGTCCACCTTGTTGACTAGCATGGTGGATGCCTGATTGGTGAAATCTTCCTAAATTGCAGACATTAATTACATTTACATGACAATGTTAGTATACACAACAACTACATATCCATAATCATATTAAAATGACATTCATTAATCACATGCAAAATTAACACAGATGGTTCCTATAGTATGTCAATATCATTTAAAAGTTATAAAAATAGGTTCATGTCCAAGGTCTATGGTTTTAAGGAAATATTATAAAAATATCAACATCTGAGCATCAAAGTCTTATGAAAATTGTAGTAAAAGGACAACAACTCTATCAATAATTAGACCATAAACAAGAATCATCACTTCCCCCAACCTAATTTCTTGTTGGTCCTCCAACAGAGGAAGATTTGTGCTTTCGCTTGGTCAATGCCCTGAAATTTCTAACTGCTAGTTGTCCAACATCAATTTCTATTGTGTCTAAATTAGGATCCCAATAGAACCTTTGTTTTTTTTCCAGCCTTCTCTATCTTTGTCTCTCATCAACTATGTCATACCTGTAATACCTGAATTTTGGAAGAGGCCACAATAGGATAGGTGGCTGAAAAACAAATGGAAGTCATAATTGCCCTTTTGTTCTTCCAATCTACATATACCTATCAACTCTCTTAAGTGTTGCAACATATTTGTGGATGGAATGAGGCTCATCTTGTTTCAAATCATTAGTTAGGCTATTCCACCTCTGTGAGAGGTATCCCATTACAGATTCTCCAACGATTCTTTCCATCTCCTCATATTCTTTATAAACTACCTCTCTCTTAGGTAGGATCCTACTGCCATAGGTTGGTCGGTATAGAATTTTGTGCCAATCCTTGAAAATATCTCTTGTATGTCTAGATTCAGCCCTAATGGGAAAGGGAATGTTGGATTCAATTTTCCTATAAGCCCTAAATCGCTTACCCCAACTAACTTCATTATGTATCCAGGACATTAATGCCCTTAATTGGACATTCCCGACATATAATAGTGGATTCCAATCATGGTATTTGGTAATAGCATGATTATGTAAATAAAATTCACACAACAAATTCTTCATCTCAGGAGGAGCAATCCAATAAGCATTGAAAAATTCAATAAGGATCTCAATGGAAGGATTCAAACCTGAAACAATTCTTTCTAGCTTAAAAGAAAGTTGCTTCTTTAAATAAAGAGCATAGACCCTCGAAGGAGCCCTACACTCTAATATTTGTAGTACTAAATTTGTCATGTCATCCACCTTCTTCTTTAAAACAACAATTTCTTCATTCTTATTTTCAATCTCTTCATCTCTCTTTTCAATTTCCTTCTTTAGATTGTGTTTCTCTACTTTCCATTCTTCTTCCCTTCTTTGTACTTCTTTCCATAATTTTAGGACTATTGTGTTCATTGAAAAATTAGAGGGCCTCGTACTCCTACCAAAATTTTACCTGGAACTTATGCTTGCTCTTGGTAGAGTACCAACTGCAGGGCTTTTATTTGTTCAGCCAATTCTGGCTACAAGGCCTCAAGTTCTTGTTCTTGCTCATGCTGCAGGAATTCTTGCTTCTACACTTGTTGCAAGAGTTCATGGTTTTCCTCAAACACCTAGTTTCCAACTTGTTCTACGATATCAACAAGATCTACCAAGGTTAATATTGTTGCTTCCTCAAATACATCCTTTTCCTCAACATTTACCTACTCCATTGGAGCTTTTGTATCCTCTCGTGATGTTTTTCCAAGTTTAAGGCTTTCCTCCAGAGGTACACTGAAGGCTGGCCCAACTTATCTTGATTTTCTAGGAGGGATTTCATGTTTTTCTTTTTTTGGAGGAAGAACAGTGTCAGCCTTTCATTTCTTAGAGCTTGGCACTTCTTTTTCTATCATTTCCCTTTTATCTTTTCCTTTCTTTACTTCTGCCTTCTTATTTTGTTCTGTAGTTCTCATTAGGGTGCCAAAAGGAAAATCATCATTAGAATAAGGGGAGGAACTTTCTTTATCGAAATGCTCTACCTCAAAAAAACTAATCTCAATAGTTTATTTGTCTATGGGAGGGTTTCCACTAGGGCTTGTGTCAGAAGTTGAGGTACCAGGAGTGGCCCCAATATTTCTCCTTCTCCTACTAACCTTAAGAGGTTGAGGAAAAATCCTAGGTCACAAATGCTCTATTCTAATTTGATCAATATTAAAATATTCTTCCCAAGAAATATTAGACACATCATGTAGAGACTTTTCAACTAATAATTTGATCAGATAATGGTGGGAAATGGAATTTTCCCTACCTTTCTAGTCTTGGTTGCCATGATTGAAAGAAGGTGGTATAACATGTTGGGAACATTCATTCTCCTTTTGTGCCTCATTTGGGTTAGGATTTTAAAATTCGACTAGCAACCTTCACAAGTAATATACTTCACAACATAAACTACTACCTGCTTCCATAGCTCAAGCAGAGAAGTCCCCTTTGCACCTTTTTTGTCCACACTCAATGAAGGATTATTAGGTTTTGTAAATTTGGCCCTAGCTATCCTAGCATCTCTAGTAGCTGGGTAATGTTCACCATTGGCAGGCAACCTTGTAACTTCTAAAATTATTTCCTCCATAGCTATGACTTTCAACCCTTTTACCATGGCCTTTCCTTCAAACAATTTTTGGTAAAATTCCAATGCAACATCTTCATCAAAATCATTCAGCTTTATAGCCATCCAAGTTTCTAAACTTAGCCAAGAAAGGTGCATCCTATAGTAGTAACCCACCTCCCATTATCTGCAATCAAACTGTCACTCTGCAAATTTTTTCTTCCTGCAATCCTCGTTTGAATGCCAAACTTCTCCTTCCTACAACTTTGCTAAATTTCCAATGCTGATGTCATCTGAATTTTACCTTTTTGTCTTAATATTATGATAGGATCAATTAAAGGCATTAAAGGAGTAATAAATGTAGGCTATGATTAAGGAAAATGGTGGCAATAGATTTTTATTTGACACATACGAGTTGTCATCTCACTCAGAATTAAAATTGGCTCAATAAATTAAATTGTGCTGACATGAACCAGTGTGGAAAAACATACGAACATCACATTAACATGTCCCCCCCCAACCTAAATCTGCACATGTTTCTAGACATGTGAGGTGGAATGTCGATTTGACAGGGGCAAGGAATAATTACATGCTATGGCAAATGACCATATTAGTTCATAGCAATTAAATAAATGCACTAAAATAAAATTAAGATATAAAAATCGATGTGTACGTACCTGAATTTGTGGAAGATTTATTGCAAAGATTATGGAGAAAGTATAGATCACTTTTCAAGAAATCAGTTAAGCAATTAATGAAAGCAGAGCAAAATGGAATGAAGTGAAATGATGACGGCATGATGGTAGAGAGAGAAAGATGGAATGGATGGGTGGATGGGTGAAGAAGTGGAACCCCACAAAAGTGGAAGTCTTTATTATGATAAGTTACATACCTTAGTTAGCCAGAAGGAGGGACACTAGGTCCACTTCCTTTGACTGCAAGAAGTTTGGGTGATACATGCTAAGTGAATTGTTGTAGGAACTCCTCCTTATAAGTTGTATTGTGATACAATCTCAGGTGATGACCATTCACCAATAGCTTAAACCTGACAGGGTCAATGGTAGTAATTTGAACAACTCCATTAGAAAATGCTTTAGCCACCTCATATGGTTCGAGCCACCTTGTCTACAATTTTTATTCATTATCCTAATATCTCGAGTCATAGAGTAATGCCCAGTCTCCAAGCTGAATTTTTTTTATCCTTGATGAATTTATCATGCCATTTTATTCTCTGACTCTGCACTACCTCTATGTGATGACAAGTTGTCTTCCTCATCTCATCCAAAGCATTCAGCTGCATGATTCTATCTTTTTTTGCTTCAGAAATATCTATTCCCAATTCTACTACAGTCCTAAGATTTTTATGCTCAAATTCAATGGGCATCATGGATGTCTTTCCATACAACAACTCAAATGGAGTGAATCCTATAGTTATGTAGGCCCAAGTAGCTTCTAGTAGCTTGCTTGTCCAATCCTTTTTAAGGATAGCCAATGTTTTGGTTAGAATGGCTTCAATTTCTCTGTTGGTCACCTCAACTTGGCCATTGGCCTAGGGGTGATAAGGAGTAGAATTCTTATGCCTAATGTTGTACTCATTGACCAGTGTTGTAACAAGGGTTGAAGTGAATTGAGTCCCTTGATTAGTCACGATTTCTCTTGAAAATCCATACTTTGTGAAAATTTCCTCATATAGAAATTATGCAAACTTATTATCTCTTGCATGCTTCATGGCCTTAACTTCTACCCATTTAGTTACATAATCAGTGCATACCAAAATATAGGATTTACTTTTTGATGGAGGATCAATGGGTCCTACAAAATCCAGTCCCCACTTATCAAATGGATGGATGACTACCTGGTGGTAAAGTGGCATCTCA
The DNA here is from genome assembly GCA_007115665.2 of Sequoiadendron giganteum. Lineage (NCBI taxonomy): Eukaryota > Viridiplantae > Streptophyta > Pinopsida > Cupressales > Cupressaceae > Sequoiadendron > Sequoiadendron giganteum. Next base: position 258,459,352 of record CM021105.1, read on the forward strand.
TGAGATTTGGCTGGCTCGCCCATCCTTTGGAATCTATCACACTTCCTTGTATATCTCCCTACATCCTTGTGGAGTGTTGGCCAGTAATATCCTATGTTCAAAATCTTCATTACTATCCTCTTGGCTGCAAAATGTCCTCCACAAGGTTCATTATGGAATGCATACAAAATATCATACATCTCATCTTCTCTCACACATCTCCTCATGACCTGGTCATGTCTAGTATAGAATAAACATCCAACAGTCCATGAGAAAGGAATTTTTTTTTCAATGAGCACCCTCCTCTCTTTTGGAGAGAAGTGAAGAGGGACTCTCCCTATGACTAGAAAATAGCTATGCCATCATACTAGGGTGTTTGCACACTGATGGAAAATAAGTGCTCATCAATTAAAGAATCATATATGACTTGATTGTCTTTTGATGTAGTCAGCCTTGAAGGAAAATCTGCAACAACATTAACCTTCCCTGGTTTATCCACAATGGTTATGTCAAAATCCTGCGCATCAGTAATAACGATCTTGCTAGCGTTCCTGAAATCAGAGGTTTATTAATGAGGTATCTAATGGTTGCATGATCAGTGTTCAAAAACATCTGGTAGCCTAATATGTAATGCCTAAATTTTTTTAGAGCATAGATCACTGCTAACATTTCTTTTTTTGTCACTGTATAGTTAAATTCAGCTCCTTGCAGATTTTTGTTGACAAAGTAAATATCATTTTCAATAGCTCCATATTTTTGTCCTAGGACTTCTCCTATAGCATAGTTTGATGCATCTGCATGTATGTGAAAAGGAAACTCGCAATTAGGTCCCTTGAGAATGGGAGCATGAGTTAAAGCTACTTTCAAGTCAGAAAATGCCCTGTCATAGTCTTCTGTCCATTGGAACTCAACATCTTTAGTTAGGAGATTATACAATGGTTTTGTCATTTTTCTGAAGTCTTTGATGAGCCTCCTATAATAACCTGCATGTCCTAAGAAAATCCTAACATCTTTTTGTATTGCAAGGATAGGCAGATTGGTAATCATCTCAATCTTTGCAGGGTCTACTTGAATTCCTTTGTGAGAGATGTAGTGGCCAAGAACTACACCTTCTTGCATCATCATGAAGCACTTTTCACTATTTAAAGAGAGATTGTGGTCTTCACATCTCTATAGGAATATCCTAAGATTTCTTAATGCTTCATTGAAATTAGTACCATAAGTAGTGAAATCATTCATATAAATTTTCATGCAATCATGAGAGATGTCTAAAAAATATGCTAATGACTGCCCTCTAAAAATCTATAAGTGCATTGCATAAGCCAAATGGAAGTATTGAGTAGGCATAGGTTCCCCATGGATAGTTAAAGGTGGTCTTCTCCTACTCCTCTAGTGCAATTTGGATCTGGTTATAGCCACTGAATCCATCAAGAAAAGAAAAGTACTACTTTCCTGCAAGTGAGTACAAAACTTGATCTATGAACGGTAAGGGAAAATGGTCCTTTTCAATGGCAGCATTAAGTTCCCTATAATCAATATAAACTTGAAACTTCCCTCCCTTTTTTGGCACAATCACCAATGGGGACACCCACTGGCTATCTGAAATGGGGTAGATAAATCTTGCCTCTACCAATTTCTGCAGTTCCCCTTTTACAATTTCTCTCAATGTAGGGTTAATTCTTCTTTGTGACCGTCTCACTAGTGTACAATAATATCTTATGTATATTCTATTTTATGAGTGCAAAGCTTGGGATTCAAATCCCTTCATATCATGATAGTCCCATGAAAATGCATTTTGGTGGGCCCTTAGTAAGTTTTCCAATAACAAGTGTTTCTCTTCACTCAGTTTACTATTGATATTCAGATATTTCCCTTCTGACACTTGCACTGGCCTAGTTAACCCTACCATAGTTGCTTCACTAATGCTTGGTACATTGATTTCATGTGGTAGAAATATATGAAACATACCTATTGTTGTAGGAGGTTTGGTTGCAAGATGAGTGTCTACATGATGAGAGTGCAAGAGTGTCTTCACTATATCAATAGAATTAGATACATGAGAGGATGATGCTTCCTCTACCTCATAATGGTTCCGAATTATGTTAGATAATACTTCATCTTCATCTTGAAGTTACAGGAAAGGACTTATGCCTACCATCATAAGTTGTTCCACAGAATTAACATCCTCAGCCTCTTCACCAACATGTGGCCATACTGAATCATCCTTATCATGGGATGGCTGGGCAGGAGGGTAGAGAATGAGCTTTTTGGTGTTCTTCCCATCTAAAATGGCCATGTCTCTTGTCTGACATCCAATATAAGAATATTTTGTTTCTAACCATGGTCTTCCAAGAATAATGGGGTACCCACATAGTTTAGCTTTAGGAGAAAGAATCATAAAATCTATTGGGTACTCCCAAGAGTCTCGAGTTACCACTAAATCTTCTAATATACAATCAGGCTTAATAGTAGAACTATCAGGAAGTTGTAGGATAGTAGGAGTAGGTCTCATAATTGCAACATTTAGTTGTTGTAGGATGTCCTTAGTCATCACATTTATTGTTGCTCCCAAATCAATCAAAGAATTATTTATCTGCATCACATTTATAACAACTCCTACCACAAGACTCCCTGGGTCATTATACTTGGGAACAATCACTTTCCCAACCACGATGTTAGCAAGTTATCCCACCACATGAACTATAGTGGGGTCTTTCTTCATCCTGCCCTACTTCTTAAGGCATGCTTCCTTGATTTCTTTGACATATGTGGGAACATGTTTTATGGCCTGAAATAGAGGTATTTGGACACATATATGCTTCAACTAATATATGATTTCAAAATTTGTGTCCTCCTTTTCTTCCTTTTGTTTCACAATTTACAACCTCTGGGGAAATGGTGGTTCTGGCTCAGTCTACTTGACAGGGGCTAGTTCAGGATTTTTAGGTGCATTTGGTTGAATAGGGACATTCAGAGGCTCCTGCTCTTCCACAGGAAGCTCAGTGATAATAGGTGTGGAAGGAGTTGGAAAAGTAGTTCCTGAACACAAACAAATGTCACTTACACTCACAACATATGCAGGGAATCGGTTTGGATCAACAAAGTATACTGGTTGTTGTTGTAGTTTATTATTTGGGTTAGGTGTGGGATGAGCTGGTATCTAAGTAGGTTTAGGTGCATTTGAACTTGAATTATCAAGAGCAGGTATTATAGTAGGTTCTTGGGGCTGATAAGGTGGCTACATGTAATTGGTTGTCTAGTTTGGCCATTGTTGTCCTCCCCTCCATTGAGATGTTTGCTACTAGTTCCTTAGGGGTGGCTGCCAATTTCCCTGAGGTTGTTGCCACTAGGGTGGAGAGTTTTGGTGATTGGTCCAAGCATTTGGAGGGTTATTCCAAGGCTATGGTGGATATCCTCCATAATTGGATGGATATGGGGGTTTCCATTGATTACTAGATGAATAAGAATTGAAATATGGCCCAACAAAAGATAGTGGATCTAGTGGCATACCTTGTCTCGGAGCTCATGGCCTCCTTTGTGAAACATAGTAGACTTGATCATCATCACCCTGGATTGGTTTGAAATTGGGTTCCATTTTCTTGTTGTCAATATTAACTATCATCTCACATCTGGAGTCCTTCTTGTTTAGTTTGCAATAAGTGCAATATTCTGCCAACATTGCCACTTCCTCCTCTTGTTTCTTTTTGGCCTAAAGTGAATCCATCTGAGTAATCTCCATCCTTGAAACTCCACTGGTAGATGAATTACCCATAGATTATTGGTAAGCCCTCCCTTTCTTTGTAGCTTCCTCAGAATAGTTCTAACATATCTTCGTGATATCCTCCCAAGGAACTTGGGTGATATATCCTCCTCCCATCAAGTCCAAGGCATCTATACAGTTGTTGTTGATTCCTCTCAAGAAAAGTAGCTTTTTTTTATTCTTCATTGAGTGTATGATGTGGAGATTTCTATAGGCAAAACAAAAACCTTGAAATGTAATCTTCCAAAGCTCTCATCCTCCTTTTGTTGCATTCTAAAAATGCCATCTCCTCTCATGTCACTGCCTCTACAATACTCTTTGTATTTCTCAAGGAACGTTGTCATATCCTCCCAAGTCTCCACAATATCTCTTCTTAGGCTCATGAACCATCTTAATGTAGCTTCTTTCAAAGTGGTAGGGAATAGCTTAAGCCTATGGGAATCAGTGGTATAGTCATAACTCTTGTAGAGTATATCAAACTCAAACAAGAATGTATCAAGATCTTCTATGACAAGTCCATAGAACTTAGGAAGGACTAAAGCGGGGATATTTTTGAGGTTGTCTACTTCATTCTAATGAGAAATAGAGAAAGGAAAATCTGGTCAGTTTGGTCTGCTAGGTCTATTTCCATTTGTATCACCCATGTCTTCCTGATGAAGTTCCAAAGAAAAGGGATGTGGATCTTCTTCTTCTTTGTTTCTTGGCAAGTTTTGGTACTCAACTAGTTGGAATGGATCAAGATAGATTGGAAGGAATCTCCCATGAGAATCTCTCCTCCTCCCTCTATGCATATAGTATCAACTCACTATCAGCTAGCTCACATAAAGAATTGGCAAAAGAATAGGGGGATCATAGCTCTAAACAAGGGGTACACTAAGAACAAACTTCAAGAAATACTACAACAAGAAAAAATATCAATGACTCCAAAGAACTTCCTAGTTTGACACCATCCCCGACAATGACGCCAAAAATGTTGACCTCCTACAATGATTTCAAAAACTAAGCCCTTTCAGCTATCATTCAAAGATTGGAAATCTAACCTGAATAGCTTTTTCAATCATCATGAAGGTGCATTTAAATTTTCAACCCAGGGACATGAACTTGAAATGGGTCAGCATTGTATGTGCACTAGGAATCCAAAGTAGCCATATTCATCCTACAACTAAGAAATACATGATACTAAAAGTAAATTTCTTGGAAGGAAATAACATAAATTTTGAACATCAACTAATAACTAGACTAAACTAAAATGCATGAAAGAAATGAAAATATGAGTGAACAAATAGGAAACTACTCCGCTTGCTTTGGTTGCAGGAATAGTTAGTGCCAGATTCTTAACTGATTACTAAACATAAAATACTAAGTAAGCTAAAGGATGGAATAATCACCAAGTGGCCCCCCTTGGATAAGTATTCCCTAAAACTAAGGTAAACTCAGATGCATGAACTTATAACTTCATTTCATTCTGTAGAAAATATGAGTATAATCAAGCAATATAATTGTATTGCTAAAAAACTTAAGAGTACGAGTACATCAAATTAAGCGATCTTCCTCTTAGATTGTTAAACCTCTGAAGGAGCATTTGAGTCTTATATATCTAGTCACCTAGCAAGGCAGTCAACTCCAACAAAACTAGAGGATGCCACATTAGGAAAAGTGTAGAAAGCAAGCGAAAGCGGTTATGCATGCACATAATTTGTCAGACATGCTTGCCTTAACGTGACTCTGACACAACTGTAACACCTAAATATGTTGAATAGAAATTTAAGAGCATTTACAAGGTGGTTATAGTTTGATTTGCATGAGGAATCTTTCTGCCATCGAGAGCCTTCTTTCATCGAATGTCCACCTTGTTGACCGATATGGCAGATGCCCAGCTGGAAGAATCTTCCTAAATTGTAGGCCTTAATTACGTCTACATGACAATTTTATTATGCACAAAACCTACATATCCATAATCATCTTAAAGCGACATTCATTAATCACATGCAAAATTAACACAGATGGTTCCTATAGCATGTCAATATCATTTAAAAGTTATGAAAATAATTTCATGTCCAAGGTCTATGGTTTTAAGGAAATATTATAAAAAGATCAAATATGAGAATCGAAGTCTTATGACAAATGTAGGAAATGGATAACAACTCTATCAATAATTAGACCATAAACTAGACTCATCACTTTTTTTGAAACTACATATAATTGAGATATTGAATTGGATCCTCTTCATCATCAACTTGATCTGACACATTTGTTATTGCATAAAGTCTTATTAACCTTAGTGGGAGTCTAGAATATTTTCTCTTAATAGCTTCAAACTCATCACAGCAATTGGCCCAATAATATTTTACATTATTTTAATGTCTATACTCCTTATTGGCAATTTTTTGTGCCAATCCGTAAGGATAAAAATTTTGTTTAGTTGAATGAGAGTAAAAATGAAAATGAGCCATTTATGATTCTAAGTGATGTGCACTCTGAGTGGAAGTAAAAGCATCCCAACTACCAATTCGCAATGGAAAATCTACACCAACTCTTGTTTTATGCATTGAATTCAATATTGCATCAAATTCTACCAATTATCTTGTCAACTCCAACAATATGACTTAATCTATAGGATATCTTGGAAGCTTATAGGATACCTTTTGACATCCATGCACTCTAATGTATGAAAACTGTGGAAATTGAATGAACCAATAGCCATATTTCTTTATCAAATCCTTAGCTTATGTTGAAATTCTCACATGAAGAGAATCTTGTAGGGTTCTAGTGATATACATAGTGAAGGCATCATTAACCCTCTTATAGTTGGAAATATTCAAGTGTAATTGAGGGTATACATTATATACTCTATCTTTTTTAATGGTTCCTTTAAAATTCAAGCCCCTATATTTGTAATTTCTAGCAAGCATACACACCACATATGAGGTCATGGTAAATGTTTTTATACCACACACCTTTCTTAATTAACTATCCAGATTGTCATTGATCATCATTTCCCAGTGGTAGTTAACTTCAACTTTAATATATAATATAACATAGAACATCTAGTCATCAAATACAAAATCCTTCTCTAATCCAAGCACTCTACTAAGAAGAGTGATCATAACATTGTATTCTATCTTGAAATCACTTCTATTCAATTGTTTTGGTAGCTTGGAATAGTGAGACTTGACTTATCAATCTAGGACGTGTTCATTGTCACCAATGCTTGATTAGTATCATCATTGTAAAACTTATTTGCTATCTCCAAATTCACCTTGATTAGTTTATGATGTGATCCAATATTGAATGCCTCAACAATTGCTTCCTCTATCAATTTTTTCATTACTCTCCCTTGAGGTCCAATTATTATCCTTTTTTTAGAATCATAGTGCTTAGCACATTCAATGATTAATTCGTGACATTGAATGGATGGTGAGAATACATCTACCTATGTCAATCATGTATCCTCTTGTCTCTTAGCCAAAGGAGTAGGACCATAACAATACATTCTTTTCTTGAAGTCCTCGTAGTCTATATGACCCATGTTTGTATCTCCAACCTTAGACCAATGTGAGATAATCTTGGACTCAGGAAGTGTGCCCTTGAAGTCATGCTTCATCTTTTTTTCCTCTCGATGTGGGCTCCTATTGGATAGGTTTACTAGATTTTCTTTAGAACCTCTACCCTTACTAGATTCTACCTGCATTTGGTTAGAAGAAATAACATAAATACTAAAATGCAAATAAAAAAAAACCACAATATCATTGCATCATTAAATTTAGCATTATAGCATATATGCAACATGTGATCAATCATTAATCATCATAAAAATCCTTAAGACCAAGCTGCAAATCCTCAAGATCAAATTTTGGTATATTTTGGGATTTTAAAAACCTCATGGATTTTAGCTCCTAAAATATTTTGGGGAATTTGACGTCTCAAGGATTCCATAAAGAATGAAACACTTAGCCATATTTGAAATGATGAATCATAAACCATTCTTAAAACCCATAGAAAACAAATGATAAAGCTCCAAAATCAAGCTTTAACTGCACATCGATATTTTGGAGACCTCAGGGAATTTGGGTTCCAGTGGATTTCGAGGAATCCTGCCCCTGAAGGATTCCATAAAGAAAATTTTCTCGAGTTTTTCTTGATTGAATGAATAGATCAAAAAATATTGTCCTTCCCTTATCGATGGAAATGCATTTTGAACATTTAAAATTCCACCCATTACATGCAATTTATGCCCATGCTAACTCATACCACTTAATAGAATAAAGGTCTCAAAACTTTTGGAAATTCATTTATGAATGGAATTCATGAAATTTAAAGGCTCAGGGAATCTATGGTAGAGTGGATTTAGCTAAATATTGTTATTCGGGTTTTCCACAAGACTTAGGATTATGTGAAAGATAAGTCATTAGGATTTCCATGAAGGTACAAATTTAGCGAAGAAATACGTTGGGTATTACGAGGCCTAAAGGATTCCAAGAAAAGTTACAAAACAAGCTCTAACTCCTTAGAATCACAATGGATGATTGAACTTCATTCCTTATCATATGCTAAGACTCAATTTGTAACCTCACCATAACATTTACAATTAAAATCAAGATCAAATCGAAGTCTATGGATTAACTCAACTCTTGACCTACGAGCTTGATCACCCAATATCACAAGCATGGCCTTTGAAATGGAGTGAGCTAGGTTTTACCTATGAACATGCATATCAACCTTAAGTTCACTAAATAGTGGGAAAACTAGTTATTGTGATTCAAATGTTCCCTAATCCACGTCATTCAAACTCAAAACTCATGAAATGTAAAAAGAAAACCTAAACCCTAGTTCACCACAATATGAACATCAATGCCCTAATTTTGACTCATTACTTTGAATGATCATGAAAGAAAATATATTTAATCTCAAAGCTAGAATCAAACTAAACCCGATGATAACCATTTGCAAACAAATAATTTTATTATTGAACTCAAATGCAAATGCAACTTGAAATGAAATAAACTCAAGAGCATGAAAAACTATTCAAGTTGTCACCTCAACCAATCAAACCATTAAAATCCACACTATGATCACTCACATAATTTAACAAAGTGGATCAAAACCTTACCTTGCAACTCAGAAGATGGTGATAAAGCACAAGGCGCATGCCCAAAACCCTAGTTAATCAATAAAATGCACTAGTGCAGTATGCTTGAATCCAAACTTTTAAATCACTAGAGCACTCAAATGTTCTCTAAAATGCCAATTCTTAAAATTTTTAATGCAAAATGACACCAAAATGAGATATAAATAACACCAAAAATCTCCATAAAACTTGCATTAATGATAATTTGCTCAAATTTAAAGATTCATAAATGAAGTGACAAGACACCTCAGCGAGGACTTGAGGATTTCACCGAGTCATGGATTTTGCAAAAAAGAAAACCTCATGAATTCTAAGCGATGAGGGATTTAGTGAGAGGGAACTTTGGGGAATCTATCCAGCCATGGAATCCATGAAAAATTATGACTTTGGGTAAGTTGGCCCAGGCGGATTCCACAAGACTCTCCTACACTTAGCCAAATTTGATATGAAATTTTAATAAAACCAGAGACTTTAGGCATCCCTATAAGACTAATTTCTGCAAATTAACACACCTAAGGTGAAGATAAGATCAGTAAAGCCCAATGAGTGAAGTGAATAAAAATTTCAATGACCCATCTATTAAGGTGAAAAGGAAAAACCAGAAGAGAAAACAAAAAGAAAAAACAAGAAAAGAGGGTCCCCACCTCCAGTGGGGTGTGTGTGCAAAAATGGCACAACACAACCCCGTGAGGACCTTTTCCCTTGTTGGAGACAATGGTTATAAGAATCATGGGCAAGATAGTAAGTTTAAAAACTTCATGCTTATATTTTTTCCAATCAAGCACCATCGGGCTTCCTAGGAGAAGCATCGGAGCAAGAGACAAAGAAGCTACATCAAGACAAGAAGAAAAAGTGGGTGGAGCAAAGGACACAAAAGAGGAAGGCCCTTGGGCACGAGAAAGCTTCCCTTTCCTCTTTTGTTGGGAGGAGGAGACAACTTGCTACTACACAATCATGGAGCCTTTCACTAAGATGGCATAGGGAGACACTAGATAGATCATCTTTGGCACCTTTACCCAAGTCTTATACTTAACATACAAATGATACAACAAATCCCCCTAGGAGGGAGAGGTCCAACTCGAGTAGGCCAAAAAATGGTCCAATAAAAATCCCCCACACAATACCAATGGTTTATAGAAAATGAGGTGCACTATGTGCACATAGCCCTCATGCAAGAGTTTGAGACACTTCTGAATCACCAAAGAAATGTCATTCATGAAGACTAGCCATGAGATACCTAGCCTCACTCTAAATAGGTCTAACTTTGAGATTATGACAAAAGAAGTATCAATGGCCTTGGGTCCTACAATGACTGGAAGAGAAATAAAGAAAATAGGAGGGACCGAGAGTCCATCATGTGTACAAATAGTAACCTTTGATTCTTCTTATTCCTCCACATATAAAGTGTTTATAAATAGAGCTTCTTTAGTTATAACATTCAATCAACTTATAGGGTCAAATATGAAACTAATCACAATATTTCCATTCATTCGAGTGGGAATGTATAAGCAAGAAGGATCCCTATTTAGAGGCAATTCCTGTGAGGTAAATGTTATGTCAAGTGATGCACTCACAGAATAGGTAGGAGGAATACATGAGAATGAGACCATATTCATGTATCATGATGGGATGAACTTAGAGGAAGTAGAAGGTTCAATAATTAAGTTTGCAAAATGAGATGAAAATGGGCCAGTATATATTTGCAGTTTGCTATTGGCCTTTTCCATAAACTTGTTAGAATTTTTCTCTTTCCCATCGAGACAAATGGTACCATCATTGATGTTATCTTGGATCTTATGATGTAGGCACACACATCTTGCAATATCATGTATATGTACCCAGTGGTACTAGATGAATTGATTCTCATCATACCAATCAAGATAGGGTTTGATAAGAGGTCGAGGGTCTAGTAATGTTAGGATTTTTTCTTTTAATATCATTTTCAACATAGAAGTGTAAGAATCTAATAGCTTTGTAAAATGTTAGTTGTGCTTCAAGATCTTGTCATTATACGTAGAGACCACATTTGCAAAGGAATTATTTTTACCAAACATTGACACTACAAATCGACCCTCAGAATGCAAGTGTGAGGAAGATCCCCCAAACCATGCAACTATTTCTTGGTATTCTCATAGTGCAGCACATTAATGTGAAAAAGATAGATACTTCATTAAGGAAATTTTTTCTTGCCAAGGCCTCTGTAAGTTTCCAATAAAGACCTTTTGAACATCTGAGTTAGGAGAAGGATAAGCTATTTGTGATAAAATCAATTGATAGTGAGTGATAAAGCCATTTATCTTCTTGTTTTCCCATTGCTTACACTAGAGGAGATCCAAAAAGGTCATCTTTGGTCCGATATTAGCTTGGAACTTTCAGAGAAATTGATTTAATAGCTAATCAAACAAAAATATGGAATTGTCTAGTAAGGAACAACACCACTCAAGGGCAGTATCCTTAAGAGAACTTGGAAATAACTTATACATCAAAGGATCATGATGGAAGAAGTTGGTGTAGATGGTGTTAAATGCTAAAACATAATCTGAGGATCTCCTTTACCACCACATTTTTCAAATTTTGGAATCTCAATCCCTTGGCAGATTGGAGTGTATAGAGTAGCTATCAAAAAAGGAATATGATGAAATAAATATTGAAAGATAGGTTGTGAAGTAGCACTGGACAAGTTCACTTGTTAGTTTTGCATTTGACCCCACGTTCTGCAATAGGGCATTCAAGACAGGGTCAAAAGGTGAGACAAGACTAGTGGAGCTACTACTAGAGCCACTAGAGCCACCAACCCCCATTCTAGTGGAGACCCTACCACTAGGACCATCATGGTGTCCAAAAATACTACAAACATTAGAGCTAGAATATTTGAAACCTAAGAGTAGCTTTTTTACTTTAATGGTGGGGGTGGATGAGGAACAATGGTAGTGTTAATGGACAAGTTGGTCTAGGCCATGTACATTGACACCTTGGGCATCAAGACTCCTATCTATTTTTCAATGTTCTCAGACCCAAGATCTCGAGCAATGTCAAACCTAGGGTTGTATGATGGAATATGAGTGTACACTATGTCAGAAATACCCCAGAGAAATTCAAGACCTTCCCGATCCTTGTCCAACATAACTCTCAGGTCATTAACAACCTTAGCATTCTTATTTGTAATTCTTTATTTTCCTACGTACTCCCCAATCTTTGAAATCCTTCTACTTAGGGAAATAAACTTCTCCATAGAAATCTTGAGAGCATCATATTTCTCCAAAAATGAATTGAAAGGGGAATTAGGAAGAGTAGTAACACAAGGTTCTTCCCCAAAGGGACTAGAAAAACTAGTATTTTTTCTAGATACTAACTCTTCAAAAGAGGGACCTATAGTGACCTTCTTAGGATCCATCTCTATATGTCACATGCTTCTTCTGAAAAACATGCTAAGAGGTTGTAGATTGAGTTGTAAAGTTCATAAATGTTTACAACACATGAGTATGCAGCACGCCTAATACATGAGAGAATATTTCTTGATACAAATAAATAGACATGAATAAATTCACGTCAAGTTCACAAAAAATGTAGAAGAGGAGGATTCATCACCCCCAGGACTCTAGGTCATGGAAGAGTCCTACGGAAAAAACTACCTTAAACTACCTCAAGTTGAATAGATAAGTTTGAAAGATGAAATAATGAGGTTAAAAAGGAAGGGAAAGTAGTGTACCACTTTCCTTCTGCTAAAACAAAGTGTTTAATAATGTTGATGCAAAAGTTTGTAGGTAGCAAGCTTATGGGAAACTTAGCTATTGGGGAACTTATGCGCATAGCTAAGTGACCTATGGGGTTTTATCAAAGCCGGCTCTTTGTTTTTAAATGGGGGGAGGAAAAGGGAAATAGGATAAACATAAAATAAATACACTTAAGCTAAGGCGATGTGCCAGATCATAAATGAAATAAGTAAGAACAATGCTGAAACAAAGGCTCGAGTAATAACTAGCGTATATCAAATAGATGATTCCCAACATTGCAAACATAAGAACATCAAACCATTAGCATAATATAACTCATACAACATAAGCTAATACAAAAGAGTAGCAACATGATCTGTATTACACTAGGCTACATAAAAATTGCAAAAGCTCATAACAGATGCTCAAATGCTTTAGAAAATACAAGCACCATTTAATGTTTTATCAAATGCATGAAAACAAAAAGGCTAGATAGAATACCACAGTTTGTGAGTTCAAATTCAATAGAAAACACTACAGAGGCTAATTCCCAGTGCTTGGGAAAATTTCATTCATCTAACAACCAACATAAAAATGAAGAAAAGGCTACTTAAATAAGCCAACCCACCGCCTGGAGACCCCAACAAGAAAGATGCTTCCACGAAGCCATCAACGATCAAGATTTTCTTGAGCTAGCACCAATAGAAAGATGTTTCAATAGCACACCTACAAGAACATCCCGAGGAGATATAGGTCACACAACAACAGAAGGAGAGAACACATGACACCAAAATGAAGACTATTGCAACAAACATCGAACCTGAGATAATAGACGCATGAACGAATGCCACGTGGAAAAATCTTAGCAAAGGAAACTATGGTGTGGGCCTAACCTAGAAAGAAAATAAGTGGAGGTGATGTGTTAAATAAACAAAGCCCAAAAAAGGAAGAAGAGACATCCCAAAAGAAAGCTCCGATAGGACACCGCGTGGCAGCTTCTAGAAAGCTGCGAGTGATACCAAAATAAAAAGGCGAAGCCATGCAAGAAGAGGAACCATGAAGGAAAAGAATGGTGTGTGAATAAATATTCATAGCTTGGTGAATCACAAAGACATTTTGCTCATAGAATGAAGAACTCTAGATCATGTTCTTCCAAACCAATCCAACCCCTTGGACCAATCACTCATAGCTTAGAGAGGGTAGCCTGAAGGGATGTCCAGACTTCATTCGATGGTGTAGAGAGAGTCTGCAAATTTTCATGCACCATGTTTAGATCAATAATTTCCTTAAAAGGCGATCCACCAGATACTTTTTCCTCAGACTCAAGCTAGAAGAAGAGCTGTGCCAACTGATGCACCATGTTTTCAATATTTGTGGTAGTCAGAGATTTATCGAAGGACTAGAAAATTGATAAATCTTTCTTTTTCTCCTCAATCTTTTCAATGATGTGTTCAATTCCTACCATTGTTTGATTAGTCATGAAGGGTGATGGAAGCCCTTGTTGAGTTAGGCAAGAAATTTTTTCTTGCATATCAAAGGTAATCTGAGCTAGCTTTTCTCTGCACTCACCGACATGTTGGATGGCTTCATGCATAGAGATGAGAACATTCATGCTCATGATGACCGTTGTTTGGTCCTCAACCCCCATGCTTCTCAATGCCTCATCAGAAGTTGTACACAATTTTTCTAACAATTTTTTGGCCTCCAGAACTCTATCAGAAGTTACCTCCTACACCCGTTGCATTATTTCACTAACCACCCCACATAGGTTGGTAGCCTGTGCCATAAATCTGAGAGTCAGCTGCAAGGTAAGGCATAGTGTCTTAACCTTATCTCAATATGATGCATGTAGCTCTTTGGCTATCTCTAGCGAGTTCATTTGGGATGTAGGAGGCTGGGATCTCAAAAAGGCTAATTCCATAGCCTTCCTGCTCAAATCTCCCTTCAACTCCGCAACGCTTCCCTCCAAGGCCGAAAACTGATTCTTCAAAGAAGTAATTTCTTTCTCCCTCTCCCTCAAGGCTAACTCGGCTTGTTTTTTCCTTTCCATTTCCTACTCCAATGCAACATTCATTTCATTTAACTCATCATTGGTATTCTATCACAACTATTTCAAACCATCACTTGCTTGCCTCAATTCATCACGGATGGCCACCTTTCTCACCCAGAAATGCTCAATTTCTCTCTGCAAGGCTGAAACAACCTTCACACCCAAGGCTTGAAGCTCAATGACTTTTCCCACAAAGGAATTCCTCTCACTCCATAGTTGATTGATTTCAATTTATTGGGCCTTATGGTTATTGGACTAGATCTCCACCTTTCCTTTTAGCTCTTTTATTTGTTCATCCTTCTTCTTCATCTTGCGACTGAGCTTGAGGAAATTGGTTGTCACCACCCTTTGGGTTTCCTCCATTAAATCAACCTTATCCTATGGATGAACCTAGTGCAAATCAAGCCCTACAACATTGACAGAATAATCATTTGGTTGCATTTCTCTAACCAGCTTCATGATATTAGGTGTTACATTTGCAAACATCAACGAATTTTTGCTTTCATTGAACACAGTCTTCAAAAGGGGCCCCGCTTGTCTGCTTGCATCATTTTCCCTTATTTTTTGTATTTGGCTAGCCTGGGCACTTTTGTTTACATCCACCTACAAGAAATACTCCTAGGATGAAATACCCAATCCACCAACAAAAGGGAACTCTTGGGGAACTGCTAATGGGAATGACATTGTAGTCAATGTATTAGTGGATTTTCTAGGTCTAGAAATAGTTGCCATCGAAAAAGGTGGGATAAACTGACTACCCAAAGATGGTGAAAACATGGTGGGGAAAAAGGTCGGGGAAGCATTTATCTGATACTGAGGCCTCAGAGATACAAATTGTTGACTCAATGGGTCAGGATATGTTACCATTACTTATGCCTCATGGGCAGTAGACATAGGAGGAGATGAAAGGGGACCCTTAGGGGAATTAATGTTGACCTACCCTAGGTGACTAGTGATAGGAACAACTGGTGTGAGTGACATGACAAAAGCAGGCACAGAGGAAACTAAAGACATAAAAGAGAGAGAAGAAGGGGAGAAATATACTTGAGTTTCTTGAAGATTTATAGCAGATACAACTACTTCTTCACGTTGTTCTTCTTCTCCTCTTCTGCTTCCTCCGTTCATGGTCTCTTCTCTTCCGAAGAATCTTCTAGGTCCAAAATAACCCTTCGGTGGCATCTAGAAGATATTGACTCTTTACGCCCGATCTAGAGGAGCTAGTAGGCTCTGATGACTATGTATTTGAGAAGTCCTCATGCAGCAACTATTTTCCACTAACTGTCTCTCCTTGCACAGGGTCCTCTTCAATTATGGGAGCCTTTTGGGCTACCTCTTCTTCATGCTCTGGAGCTGCACTTTCCACCTCACCAAAACTCTCAGAACCTGAAGGGTTAGGAGAATCTTAACTGTTTGAATGCTCATGGTACCAGATATCATCAAACTAGTTGTTCGAATCCACCTCCTGAAATAGCTCGTTAGTCCTTTTTACCTCTTTCCTATAAATCCAAAAATATTTAATCCTTTCAGGCTTCCAATAGAGCCTTTTTAACTAGTTGTAGAGGAATTGATTTATTTTGTGGTTGGGGGTGATAAAAATTAGGCCAAAGTGTTCGATCTAAGCTATAAGGGATGTACTCAAGGTCGACGTATAATCTCTCATTTCCCTCCTCTACATTTCTCTGAGGGTCCCAAAATGACCAAGGCTGGTGAGATATATTAATGCCTATCTCTGCCAGATTACCTTATGGATTATAACACCACGTGTCATAGATAACCATTAATCCAAGGTGACCCAACTTAGAGTACAATACTTCGGAACTATTCACCTTCAAATTCTGCTTCTTGACCAATGAGACAGAGCCAAACATGATTGGCAGCGTCAAATAGGAAGTCAGATGGTTTCCTCCCTAGTAATCTTTCTCAATATTACACAACTGCCTGAAAACCTCCAAGGCCAATACCCTATCTGAAACAAAACCCAGGAGCCAGAAGGGCTCCCAGACAAAACCTTGTATCCAAAGCATTGTAAATTCTGAACCGAAGAAACAATTGCAAGGAGGTACAAGGCCTCTCATCCATGATATCTGACTTTGCATAAAGAAACCAGATGTCTTGCCTCCATTATGATCCAAATCTCTTAAAGTCAAAACTAGGAATGCATCTAAAAATGCGTAATAATCAAAAGTCTTTGAGAGGACAGGAGTCCAAGTCGAAATTGGCTTTCTAGTGCCATTTTCATCAAATAATGCCAGGGGCAGAGATTGCAAGAAATAATCTTGGTTGTGATGTAAAATCATGTAGGTCAGGAAAGAAGAATATCTAAAATTGGAACGAGGCTCAAAATCCTTCAGTTGTCAGCACATCCCTTCCACAATGACCTTCACAAAGTCCATCAGTGGAGCTTTGCTATTATTTTTCAGCATAAAGCTTAGACTCATATGGAAGTCTAAGACTTCTTTATCTGTATCCAATCCACACACCAATGCCAACATAGACAAGACGGAAGCGAAAACCACTTTAAAAGTAGCCAAACTAAGAGGGAAGCTAGAAGGGATGGAGTTATCTAATGGTTTACTTGTTTCAATATTAAAAAAATGTTGTGCTAACCTAAGCATTCTCTAGTAATTTTGTAGTCTGTCAATATTGAAATCCTCAACACCCTCAAGAGAATTAAGAGGAATACACAATATATCCTAGAGATCCTGGTGATAGATTACCACCATGAAATTATGGCCACTTATAATTCTCATCCGAGCATCAAAAAATTTAGCATAGGCAATGACAATCTCTGGACAATGATGTACCAAAGGAACCATATACTGAGGAAGACCACAATTCTACAATCGGTTATGAAAAGGATCATTGATATTTTTCATCTTTTCGCATACAACCTCTCTTAAAATTTTAGGGTTCTTAGATAACTCTAGATCTCAGACGTTATCCCAATCTTCTAATACCAAAGCTTGGTTTCTAGGAGAAACCACGTTTAACACTTTCTGGTTCGCCATCTTAGTGTAGGGCCATGAAGGTTTAGCTAGAATTCCTGGGGTTGCATAAGAATCTTGGGCGTAGATATCTATGCAAGGTGCTTGCATCCTTCGTTCTTCAATGCTTTTGGTGGCGATGGCCTGAGTTGAGCTCTCTTCAATTTCAGCCATTTTACTTGTATCTTCAAAGAAATTTGCAACTTATTTTTTTAAAAACCTTTCTCTATCCTTCAAATGACTTAGGTGGTTACACACTTTGCCAACCTTGCACAATTAATTCCCTTTGCACGATGCTCCTATCTTTCTTGTTGATTTTTGAGAATATCAGATTAGCAAGGGTACACATTATATTTTCACATTAGTTATGCCATGTACCACTAACCCTTTCATGCAATCGAAGAGACTACCCACTTGCCAGAAATATTACACACATTAAGAGATATGACCTCACATACAGTGGCTCTTAATTTTTCTTGGAAAAAGTACTAAATCAGCATCACATATATTTTTGTGAGCTTTTACATTAAATGATTACTTGATTGTAATCAGGCACATCAACCAATGACTTCATCTTAAAAAAAATTCTTTGATTTAACCAGGATGAAAATATTCTATATGGTGACAATTGGCTCCCTCTCATTCTTTTTAAAGCAATGGCTCAATTTGAACAAGTTGAAACTGCATTTGATTATCTTCATTATTTTGCACACTGCAACACCTCTTCTCAAGGCTCTTCATACCATTTGTCTCTGACATAAACATACCTTGCTCAATTAGGGAGGCCTTTTCCCATCTATAAAAAGGAACCTTGGCACTTTGGCAATCCATATTTGCACTTAGCATTTCTTAGCAATTGGCCCAAAAACATTGTTGGTAATTTCATTATTTAGTGAGAGTAGTGGTAGTCATGGAAACACCAATTAGGCTTACATGCAAGAATACCCAGGCTACCTTCATAGGAAAAATTAGGTGTAGGCATCTGAAATGCATGACTAGCATGAAATATATTTTGTATGTGAAAGCCATAAAGTGGGTGCTAGGCAAAGACTACGTAGAATATGAGGACTAGTATAGAGTGAATACTAGTATCAATTCCCACTTTGTAGCTTCTTTTGTAGATGTTGGCATTTCAAAGAGGAATATTTTGAAGTTGATGAAGTAGGTATTTCCCAAACGCTACTTGGAGGGGTTGGCGAATGTTGTGAGAGCTACCGTGATCGACCATGGAATTCCATCCATTCGCCACCTACGTTGACTTATTGAGGAAGGAGGACCTGTGCCGACTAGGGCCTTTCTACATGGCTTTGAGCATGAAACTCATGAGGAACATCGCCACAAAGTCTGTGTCGCCTGCCATTTTCTGATGAGGATGCACAATGTTGAACCCTTTCGCAAGGTGCAATAGTATGAGAATTTTGAGAGTATGATGTTTCCTCCTCATGCACCACTTGCTGCCATCACTAGACCCTCGAGTGCCTGAAGAGACGTCAAGAAGATCCTTCCTCTTTTTTGCTTTTGTATTTGGAACATTATCTGCAACACTTGTGAGTGATAATATATATATGTTTTGGAACATGCTAAGGGCCCTGTTTAATCAACATGTATATAGATGTAAATATCTCCATAATTAATACAATATATGTATCTTTCTATATTCTGACTCCTTTCTTCATTTTATTTCAATTCCTTGCATCAATATGGTTGTTGATCTAAGAAAGCACTGAGAATGACCCAAAACTAACAAAGTAGGGAAAATATACACATATTTACACACTTACTGCAAAATTCGACTTAATTGAATTATGTATTCCACTAACTGGAATACCCAAGGTCTCACCCTCCATTGTTTCTAACTCAAATGAGTTGTGTTGTTTGCACTGTGTGATTTTGAATGGTCCATCCCAGAGACTATCAAACTTGCCATGTTGACTAGGCTTTGCTCCACGCTCATTAAACTTGAGCACCAAGTCTCCACATTGCAGCCAAGTCTCCACATTGCAGACCCTGATCAGATATTTTCTTGTCGAACCATTTCTTTACCACCTACTGGTGGTTGGTCATTGCCTTGAGAGTGTGCTCTCGTTTATCCCGAACTTCAAGTAATTCTGAAAACAGTACCTCCATCACTCCATTTTTCTCAATCTCAAGAGACTTAAGTAGTTGGATTGCATGGATTTCCATAGAGATTGGCAATAGCGCCTCTTCCCGTATACTATCTTGTAAGGAGATGTTTTCAATTTTTCTTGGGTGTGATATGGTCTACCCATAGTGTTGTCTAGAGGTGTTTATGCCACTCCCTTTGATGTTTTGATTCTATTCTCTTGATCATCCAAAGAATATTCTTGTTTGTAGATTCGGTAAGGCCATTTCCTTGTGGTTAGTAGTTGGAGGATGTCTTTAGGAAGACTCCATATTTTAGTGCAAATTGGCTGATTTTAGAGCCAAGGAAAGCTTTGGCATTATCTGAGATAATTTTCTTTGGTGGGCCAAACCTAGCCACCAGTTCCTCCAGGAAGTTCACAATTTCTACCTCGGTTGCATTCTTCAAAGGTACAGCCTCAATCCATCTAGTGAAATAGTCAATTTTCTTTAGGTTCCACCTATGTCTGACTGATTAAAATGGATTGATCATGCCTATGAAGTCGAGACACCATTGATAAAATGGCTCTTCCACTATAATTGGTTTCAATGGCATGGCAGCATTCTTCCTTTTCCCAACAAAAAATTTACAGTCGTTGCAAGATTTCACCAATGAATACGAGTCCTTAAATAACGTCGACCAAAAATAACCAGCACACATAATCTTGATTGTAATATTTTTTGCTAAAAAATGTCCTCCCACTGGGCCACTGTGTTACTGCTCCATTATCCTTTTTGATTTCTCTTGTGTTACACATCTTAACAAGACACCATTGAATTTTCTCTTGAAAAGAACTCCCTCCAAGAGTACATAACCATTATTCTTCAATCGATAAAAATTCCTTTTAAATGAGGGGAGATCAGGAAAATACCTGCCTATTTGCATGAAATTAATTCTGGTGTCCAACCAATCATCTCTGAAACTCTCTTCATTTACCAACATGGTTTCTGGGACTTCAAACTCACTAATTGATTCATTGTTTTCAGCCAAATATTCACACAACCCCTTCCCTTTCACAATCTTGACTGGATTGATCTTGATGTCATACTCAAGAATCTTGGTTATCTAGTTAGCCCGCCTCTCAGTGATTTCACCTTCCATAATATATTATCTCACACTAGGCTACGACACAAAAAAAATCACCTTGTTGCACGATATGAGGTGTCAAAACTTCTTCAGCCCCTTTACAATAGAAAAGGCTTTCTTCTCCACAAAGTTGTACTTCACCTCATAATATTTTAGAGTGTGTGAGTAGAAGGAAATAGGTAACTCTCTTTTATCTTCATCATCTTTCTGCATCAGGACAATAGTGATACTCATGCTACCACCAAAGATGTGCATGAGGAAGTCTTTCAACAAATCCAGATTAACCAACATTGGAGGAAAAGAGATGACCTCTTTAATCTATTTGAAAGCTTTTCTGGCTTCTGCTATCCATTTAAAAACTTGTTCTTTTTTCAACATCAAGGTGATGGGCTGAACAATCCCTGTGAATTCTTCTATGAACTGGCTGATGAAGTTAACCTTACCCAAAAAAGATTGAACTCCTTTCTTGTTGATAGGTAGAGGGAGTTTCCTAATAGCTTCCCTTGTGGGACCCCAAACACACATTTCTTCGGGTTCAAAGAAATCTTGAAATCTTGGCACTTCTGAAAGACAAGCTCGAGATGATCGAAATGATCTTCGGAAGATTTCAATCACATCGTCAAGTCATCTAGATAAATAAGAATGATCTTATCTATCAAATCCATGAAAGAAATTTCCATAGCTCATTGGAAAGTGGCTCCGACATTTGAAAGTCTGAAGGGAATTTTAGCATAAGCGTGTGTTCCCCACTTGGTAGTAAATGTCATTTTGTGTTGATCCTCCTCTTTCACATGAATCTGATTATAGCCAGAAAAACCATCGAGCATTGAAAGCATCTCAGAACCAGCAAATGTTTGCAGAATTATCTCCATGGAAGGTAGAGGGTAATGGTCCTTTTGGGATGCTCTATTTAGCTCTTGGAAGTCAACGCACAATCATATATCATCATTCTTCTTCCGGACTAGCACCAGGCTAGACACCCAGGTGTTGTGTTTCATTGGGAACACTATCCGAGAATCAATAAACGTCTTTAATTCTTGTGACATTAGCGACTCGATCTTTGGATTTAGTGGCCTTTGCTTTTGACGCACGATATTTTCTCCTTCTAGTACTTCAATGGTGTGTTGGATAATATTGGGATCATATCCCTTAAGATCATTATATGACCATGCTACCACACTCAGATACTTCTTGCAAAAATGTTTGAACCTTTCTTTATTCTTCTGTGAGAGTCCTTTTCCAACCTTAAGCTTATTATCTTCTCCGATGTGCAAATCAGCATAATTGCCTTTATCGGCTACAAGCTTTCTCCTATCTTTCTTCACATCATCAGAATAAAAAAGAATCTTGAGAGTAACCAGACCCCTAGGAAGATTTTTTGATTTAAGCTAGACTACTTGATCCTCATAGACCTCAGCGATCTTCATTTATAATTGGTTGGAAAATTCTCCAGACAACTGGAGAAATGATGCGATATGAGCATCACTATCAAAACAATTCCAATTTTGATAATTATTTGGGATTGCAGGCCCCACGATCATTCACACTAAATGTTTGTTGTTGATTAACTTGAAAGTTGGCTCAAATTGAGTGCCAACAGTTGCCATTCAGTATGCTTCGGAGTTCTTCTCTCTAGGTATGGCTTGTATTTTGAATGCCTTGAAGGCTTCAATAAGATTCTAGACCCTATGTCGGTATGATTGCATACAGACATTCTTGGGAATAGATAGCCCTCGAATTTGGTTAGCCACCAATTTTGAACTCTGAGGACCCTTCACCTTCGGACTCTTTAGTCACTCTGGGTATGATCTGGTCCTCTTCATATATGATGTATGTTCCTAGCCCAGTTGCATGATAGTTTCCAAAAGGATCTATGTCTATAAATTCATTTAAAATATCTTCTTCTTTCTCCATCTGGAAGCTGCTTGATTCTTCATCCTCAAGGAGTTCAACATTGAGAATCTCTTCTGAGGTGATTGAGGTATGTGTTGTCTCAAAATTGATCATGGCTTCATTAGCCACATGCTCAGAATGTAAACATTCTGACAGTAACTTCATCTTAGCTCCATGTTTGGTTCTTAGGACTAGGTGTGACTAGTCCAATGCTAGGTAACCTCCAACATTTGTAGTGAATTCTCGGGATAGACATATCCCAAAAAGAGGAGGGACATCGATGATCACGGTATCTTGATTTACAATAATGCTAGGACAAGCAAACAATTTCATAGGAAATCCTTTGATTACTCTGACAGTTTCAACCTTGTTCCAGTCGAGTTGCATGACTCCCTTCTCAAGAGTCTCATATTTGAGCCCCAGAGCTTCAGCTACTTGCTTAGGCATGATGGTCGTGCTAGCACCAGAGTCAATTATACAATTATGCAGTAGTTTGTTACCAATGATAAGTGTTAGAAAAAAAGGCTTGGGTTTAGGCTATCTCTCTTTTGCGACCTTCTTTTCTTCTGGCTGATTTGCTAGAACTCTATCCAGGTTCGGCTTGGATGTCTTATCATTTGAGGGCAGCTCAAGCATCTTCATGGCCTCTTCTCTCGATAATGTCTTGTGTAATAGCATATTTTTCTCTGATATGGCCAAGATATCCCACAAAGAAACATTAGCAAAGGATTTAGTTAGCTATTTTAGAATGTTGAATTGCATTCATGACTGATGAGCTATGGTAGTTTTCTCCTTCTGCCTTGCAGCCGATGCATTTGGTTGTTTGGAAACTATCGAGGTGGTCATGGGAGCTCTTTCTTTTGGAGGGAGTGGATTCTTGGGACTTGGAACAACCACCTTAGGCTGCTGTGGAACTAATGACACAGTTGCCAATGGATTGGGCATTGAATTAGGTGACCCTTTAGTCTATAAATACGTGAATTCTCTAGTGAGCCTCTGCTTGGAACAAGTATTGTAATTTGAATGTACTTGTGGCACTTGGGTCATCATAATATCATTCAGGAATGTTGAATCCTCTCCTTCAATCCAAGAATAGAGTGCCTGGTCTGGAGCTATCTCTAGCTCTTGGTTTATAGACATTACTTACATTTGAGGAGTGAGAAATGCATTCTCCATTTCTTGAGAGGCATATGTATGGCCTCTGGGATCAGGCATGATTCCTTGACTATGTTGCTCTACTATCTTTTGTTGTAAATTACCTCATGGACAATTTTGGGGCATGTGTGCATCATTTCAAGGGAATCACCATGGATTAATCTCCTCAACAAGATTATTTTGTCCTTCTACTAGCTCCTTACTTGAACTAGGATAGATGGTCTGCATCAACATTGTCACGAGGATGACCTGATTGTTCTATTGAGCTTGGGTATTACTTTGTGATCTAGCCTACCACTCGCTTGGCTAGAAAGGAGCCTTCCCACCTTGGTAGTTTTGGTTAGCAAGCTTCTAGTAGGTATATTATTGTCGCTTCATACTGGTTAACTCATTTTTCATGGTTCACATCTGCTCCTTCATATTGTTCACTTCATCCGCTAGGGGGTTAGGCACTAGAGCCATGCTCGACGTCGTTCCCGAGTACACATACATAGAATGGCAAGGTACGGCAACACTGGCTGAATCTACCTTTGGTTCTACTGCGGTCGATTCTAGGAACAATTGCATGATAGGTCGCAGTGCCAATTTTCTAGTAGCAATAAGATTATATTCTTTAGTGACGGCAAGGCTCTATGCATCGAGTAATATATTCCCACCAAGAGCTTGTAGCATCATATGAATATCAACATTTATGGACTTTAGATAAAACATGAAAGCCAGATTTGGAGGTGGTCGACTATGGAAAAGAACTCTCTACCAATTTGAATGAAATCGAGCATTGAAATCACTCAAAGCTTCATGGGGAGCCCGCTTTATATGAGCCAACTGGTGATATAGTGAAGATCTATTTCCATTATTTGAGAAACACTCATAGACAGGATCTCTGAGCTAATCCCAACTATCAATTGTATTAGTTGGAAGAGTATGATACTAGTCCAACACATTCCCTCTAAAAGAGGTGGCGAGCAATTGCAAAGCCACATTCTGATTAGTAATTCCATGAACTAGACATACATCAGCCACATCTTGCAAGTGCTCTATTGAAGTTTTTGAATCATCATCGGAGAACTTAGGGACAACCTTTAAAGAAGAGGTTGGGATTAGAGCCCACACTACAGGAGGTATAGGGGCTGTCAAAGGACTACCAACATGCTAGGCTACAAAATTTCTAGCCATTGGCACAAGGGATGAAGGAGAAGAAGGAGGTGAAGTATTAGCCTGTCAACTTCTCATCTGGATTGAAACCAACGATGGTAAAAGAAGACAAAGAATTCTTGCAGTTTGAGACCTAGTGATGGGCCTATTTCTCATACACTCCTATTGATTTGTGAACATGTTAGTTTGTGTCCCACCGGGCATGCCAGAAAAAGAATTGTTGACACAAAAAATTTCAAGCAATAGCCTTATGGGAAAATTAGCTATTGGGGGACTTATGCACATAGCTAAGTGACCTTCGGGGTTTTATCGAAGACAGCTCTTTTTTCTTAAATGGGGGGAGGAAAAGGGAAAGAGGATAAACATAAAATAAACACAATTAAGCTAAGATGATGTGCCAGATCACAAATGAAATAACTAAGCACAATGCTGAAATAAAGACTCGAGTAATAACTAGCGCATATCAAATAGATGACTCCCAACACTACAAACAAAAGAACATCAAACCATTTTCATAATATAACTCATATAGCATAAGATAACACAAAAGAGTAGAAACATGATCTGTATTATGCTAGGTTGCATAAAAATTACAAAAGCTCAAAACAGATGCTCAAATGCTTCATAAAATACTAGCATGGTTTAATGTTTTATCAAATGCATGAAAATAGAAAGGTCGAACAAAATGGCACAGTCTATGAGTTCAAATTTAATAGAAAACACTACAAAGGATAAATACCAGTGCTTGATAAAATTTCATCCATCTAACAACCAACATAAAAATAAAGAAAAGGTTGCTTAAATAAGCCAGCCCACCACCTGGAGACCCCAACAAGAAAGATTCTTCCACGAAGCCATCAACGATCAATATTCTGTTGAGCTAGCACCAACAGAAAGATGTTCTAGCAGCACGCCAGTAGGCATGTCCTGAGGAGATATAGGCCATGCAGCAATAGAAGGAGAGAACACGCGACACCAAAATAGAGACTATTGCAACAAACGTCAAACCTGAGATAACAAACGCATGAATGAACACCACACAGAAAAATCCCATCAAAGGAAACTGTTATGTGGGCTTGACCTGGAAAGAAAACAACCGGAGGTGACGTGTCAAACAAACGGAGCCCGATAAAAGGAAGAAGAGACGTCCCAAAATAAAGCTTTGATAGGATGCCACGTGGCAGCTATCGAAAAGCTGTGAGTGATACCCAAATAAAAAGGTGAAGCCACACAAGAATTAGAAACCACAAAGGAAAAGAGCGGTGTGTGAATAAATATTCACACATAATTAGAAGAGTCAGCTACAAAAGTTTCAGTTTGCTACCCAGACAACTCACTATTTGAGGATGGAAGCACAAATCTCAAACTCTAGCACAACATGTTGGAGTCTTAGGGACATGTTGGCATCCTATATGGATATAGGTCTAGAAAGAAAATGGGAAAAAAAGTGATCCTACTAACTATATAGTTGGTTATGTTTTTTTGTTTCATAGAAAGTATGGAAATGTAGAAAACAAAGTACTTGAAAAGAAACTACTTGAAATGAACTATTCTAGAAATGAAAAAGATAGGATACAAGAGAGGTATTGTGCTTCCGACAACTTGATTCTTCAATTAGATCCACATAAACATTCCTACACACATAGAAATGAGAAAAAAATTGGGCAATGTTTGAGGTCTCCCTCAATTAGAATCCCATTTTGGTGTTTTCACCTACACGGGCAACCAAGATGCCACAAGATATGAAAATCAATAAAGAAATAAGAAAGGACATAATAAAACTAGATAGAAATAAAATACAATTGAAATGATTTCCAATAAGCAGGATGATGCAATCAAATAGAAAGACACAAAGATACCTTCCCAACTATGAGCTCTCAAGGACAATAGAAAAAGGAATAGAGTGACACTACCACATAGAGAAGTTGAAGCTTGATGATCCTACAATGAGAGTGGTGTTACAATGAGCATATGTTTTTGGAGCCAAATGAAGAGCTTGAAACAATAATAACAATGGTGTAGATTGAAGAAAAGGTGTGAGAATGAAGTGTTAGAGTGTGAGAGAAAAGAAAGAATGAAGCGAGAATGAAGTCAAAGTGAAGAAGTTGGAATGAATTGAGTTTGAATGAAAAAAATGGAGGCAAGAGGTCAAATTTTTTTTGATCAAGGGAGGAAAGAAATTATACTCTTCACAACCAATGAAAAACATAAGGTCTCTACAGATCCTAGGGTCAAGAATATTTTCAAGACAATAGTGTGGCATATGAACATCCATACAGAACACATGCGTCCCCAAAAAAAATTCCTCCACCAATGAAAAAAGACGTGGCTAGGTGGAAGGGACAAGGTGTCAATGGTGAATTTTACATCATCAAGTTTCTTTTTTCTAAGGTAGGGGAAATTAAATGGGGAATTTTCCTAGGGTTCAAATTTGCACCATTACATAAATGTATGCACCTCAAACATGCAACCACCAAATAAGTCAAAACCAAACACTTCTATGGTAGAAATAAGTGAAAGAAAACCACACCAAGGATTAACCTATACCCAATCTACATTGAAACACTTCACCACTCTTCCATAAACCACAAAGCAAATCTACAAATAATCCTAACATGCTAGGTTGGCCAAATTGACATTAAAACTACCAAGCAACAACATACACACTTCACGAGGTCCAAAAACATCCTAGAAACCACATAGGAACATCACACATCTTGGAATATTTCAACATCATCAAAATATTTACCAACACTATCACAACCACCTAAAACTAAGAATAATATCATTGTGTGCAACTAGCCACACTTCCACAAGCATACAACTCACTAACCAACCTTGTGGAACAAATAAACACTAAATACTCTAGAGGAAGGTAGATATAGATAATATTATTACATTCACAAATTCAAAAGATAAGAAACCTCAACACATAAAAATTTGGAGCAATACCATTTCTCCCAAACAACCTTCATCACAGGCAACACACTGTCAGACACATCTTCCACTATCACATGATCTAGAACCTAAAACTCTAGATACAACACCTATGAACACTTTTTATCATCTCATCCAAACCACATAAGCACATATTGAACCATAAATAAATTCAAAGCATAATTTAAAACACATTCTTGTCACCTTATACACTCTCTTCAAATTTTCTCAAAAGCACTTGGAAGCCAAGTGAGCCAGTTGCATCCACAACACCTGCTCAACACCACAACTCCTTTTCAACATGACCACACTAGAGGTTGACATAATTTGGCATCAATGATAATAGTAATGACAACATAGTACAACAATCTCCAACACTATTATCCATTCTTCTTGGCCTAGATATGAACATCTATATGGTTGTAATTACTATTTAAGAAGAAGAAGAAGAACTAGAACCCAAATAATAACTAGGAGAGTCATAAAATTAATTATGGGAACACTAGGTCTATTTACCCTTAATATTTTAAAGAAGGCCAAGCATTTCAACTAATAAAACTACTGAAACAAACTTGAAATACTAGAAGAACAAAAAATAAGAAAGATAGGGGAAAGTTAGTAGATGAGAAAATATTTAAGTACATAGAGCTTCTCATTAAGTTTGTATATATATATGAATTCTCCAAGTTCCTTTATAATGAATTTTGAAAATGATAAATATCAAGTAGCCAAGTTAGGAAAAAAAAATTGGATGAAAGAAGGTTGAGAGAAATGTAGATGCATGAATCATACTTAGCACATTTAGGAAATAATGATAATAAAATATCATTCCTAGGTCATTTAAGGTTTGATATCTTGTACTAAGTATTGATAATGTTATTTATAGAAGAGTCAATGAAGACTAAAAAATCAAACCAAATTGGATAAGTCCATATACAATTAAATAAGATGTTGGCAATGATACCTATCTCTTTTTCACTATGGAAGGTAGATAATTCAATGATATAGTGAGCACTTTTTGCCTAAAAATTTATTACATCTAAAATCATCAAAATTTAAAAAAATAAAGAAATAATTGAATAATATATATAAAAAACAAAAACATGAATTGTATTTTATCCACTACGCCATTGTATTTGTTAGTGGTTCAATCTTGTTTCATTTTCATTCTAGTAATTAATCTAAAAAATTTAGTATATGTTTCCTCTGCTAAAATATAAATTCCCCTAATCCCCTATTCTAGGTATCCTTTTACATTCCCAAAAGTTCAAATAATATTGAAATTAAGTCTTTAAATTGATCCTAATATTAGTTTTCATCTGGTTGAGTCTAAACAAAATAATTTTAAAAACCCATAGCACTAATAGAATCTAACAAGTAGCTCTTTCCAATTCTCCTCAATCAGAGGGACGTAATAAGAGCTAGTTACCCCTTTGGTTTCACCTAGACCCTTACTCATAAAATAATATTTAGGTTATGGGGTTCAAAAATCCATAAGAAATCAAAATATATATACTCTTGGGTGGACATTCCCCCAAAAGAATTTAAGTTACAAGGGTGATATTCAATTTTTTTTTTAAATAGTGAAGTAGAAATAAATTAAGCACACACATGAATAAGTTAGGAAAACCAAGAGTCTATCTCACTTTCTAGGGTCATATTTGTTGACTAATACCCCAATTCTAACCTATCGGCCATTTTTTATCTAAGTCTCTAAGACACCAAAAAATTATGTTTCTTATTCATGTCAAAAAATATTCTCGGTGGTTGTTCTAGATAATGATCATTCTTAATTTTTTCTACAAATTTATCAAAATTATTTCATCACCCTTCCAACTCCCACTTGATACCATAATAAATATTATCTCAAAATATTATTGATTCACCCTGTGCTATTTGACTTCTAATCCTCTAGATCAAAAATCCTGTAAGAGCAACCATAGTGTTATTACTACATGCACATCATTCAAAACCAAGCAATAAATCATGTCATAGAAAATGGAATCAATAAACATAGAAAAAATAACATATGTGTATATTTAATTAGATCTATATAGTATAATATATTCATGGTTACACTTTTACACCCAAGGAACAAAAACAAATATTTTTGGATACACTCTTACATCCACAAGATAAAGACCATAGGCTAGCTAACTATCAACAAAATCATCAACACACCGTTGATCAAAATATGTTAAGCCTTGAGGAATTGGATAGATACTAAGAATTTCCTACTAAAAAAGTACTAGAAAACTAGAATCCATGTTAGGAAATATGTCTCTACCTTTCTCCAAATGCTAAAATTATAAAAATGTATAATTTTTGGGTAATAAAATTAAAAACTCAATTTTTTGGGTAATAAAATCAATACTAAGGGAGGTTCTTGTTGTGTAGGTCTCTTCTAAATATACATTTCTTTTCTAAAAAAAATAAGCATCCCAATCAACCCTAAAATCAAAAGTTATAGCCTCCAAAAAAATTCATAGGAAATATAAAAATGTTTTTGATACATAAAAGAGCTATAAGGAGTTATACTTGCTAAACAAATTATGATATGTGGAATGACATCATGAGGTATCTTTGGTTTTATATAATGGAATAAAAATTGAACATCCAATTTGGTAAATGGACTATAACAAGGTTATGGAAAATCGAAGGAATAATATGTTATTTTTATCCTATGGACTCATCTTGATATTTGGATGTTGGAATTATATTCTATAGATATATGTGCCACAATTTGGGTAGTTTTAGCTTATGGTTTTATCTATTTTATCTCCTATATATTAGGTTATTGAGATGGAAGTTGAATAATTAGTTTTGGTAGATTTTGTTAAGTTGTCAAAATTCCTCTAGATCTCTAGTTGGTGGTACTCCTATGAAGGATTTCTCTACAAGTATATTATAATTGTGTTGTTTCCTAAATAATACATTGGGTTTCTTTGGAGTGTGGGATTTTCCTCCCAATTATTTTCCCCACATACATTTATGTCGTGGTATATCATTTATTTTATTTTATGTCTTTCTTCTTTCCATAATTATAAAAAGATTGCACAACACTCTCCTAAAACAATTAGTCTAGGAGTTATTTCCATGTACCTATTTTAATTTCATTCCAATCCTAGTGATTCACTTATTAAACCTCCTCAAAGATTCTTTCGTTGATAATAATTCTATCCTCAATGCTTTATATTTAGGCCATCAATTTCAAGCTACACAGAAAAAAGGCTCTACCTTCACATTTTATTTAAGGAAGTTAATTATATATGATGAAATAAATATGAAAGGTGATCTTTCTCTTTACCTATAGGTACAATTTTATAATGATAGCATTAAAAATTTCATGGTCAACAATGGGGATTAAATTTACATAGTATCGTTTTATCTCCTCTATAGGGTAGTTTATGGAAAATATCATATTAATTAATGCAATACTACCCTTAAGGTTCATGATAATATCAACACTCATATCATGGAAAAATCAACTTCCTATTATATATGTTCCAAAACCCTTACATATAAAATTGTTTATTATAAATGAAGAAAATAGTTACAACATGATTTTGGGAAGGCTTTGGATTCATACTATAAGCATGATCCCCTCCATTTTAGTTCAAAAGGTAAATCTCCTCCACATGGATAAAATCCACATCATCAAAGAGGACCCTAATCCTTATAGAATTTGTACATAATTAAGCAAAAATTTAAAAATAAAAATAGATTTAAATATAAAACTATTAATTACCTAATAAGTAGAGATTTTAGATGACATACATGCAAATAGGTCATGAACATTTCTAAGACTTAAAAATCCATAGGAGAAAGGGTGATAGTGAATATCCCCTTTGATCCCCACTCAATAAAATATTACTTTCCTCAACCTAGAAAGACCTTCTTATTGAGCTAGATATGGGAAACTATATGGTCATAATAAATAATGAATTTGAAGAAGAGAAGAAGAACTAGAACCTAAAAAGGAACTAGGAGGATCCTAAAAAAATTATGGGACCAATACTAATTTCCCCTCAAAATTTTAAGGAAGGTCACTCATATTCAACTGATGAAACTATAGCTACTTAGTTATGTATTTTTAATTTTAATATATTCATATGTTATTTACAATAATATTAATTAAGTAATAATTTAGGATGGGTTATTAAATTTGGTATCAGAGCTTAGGGTTCTACTCTAGGACTTTTGAGTCTACCATAGTTTTGACTAGGGATAATTGATGCTTGACCAAATTTAATTGTCCTAAGAATTGGACAAACCTAGATTGAATGCAGGTATGGGAAGGTCAAAGGCAAGATGAAGGAAAGGGAAAACCATTAGAACCTCACGTAAGAAAGATGTAATGGAAGAAAAAGCTAAGACAAAGGTTCAACCTGAAATTCCTAATGATGAAAGTATAGCTAAGGCCCTTACATGACATAAGCTAGAGAGAGGCTTGAAGATTGAGGAGAAGTGAACACCTAAGATTAGAAAGATTTATGCAATCTGGGACTAGCCTCTAGGGTGTAGAACAAACACACCCTTGTTAACTAAAGAGAAAAAGGAGAGCCTATGTGCTCAAGCATCCTCTTCTGTAAAGTTTGATGTAAATTCAGATGAGGAACAAGACGAATGTCCTCTTTCCAATAATGAGAAAATGAAATAATGTAACAAGAAGCCTTTTGTAAATAAGGGTCTATTGACTCACCTTTAAAATAAATAAAACCAGATAATATTTTTTTGGTTTGTTCAAATGAAGGACTCCAAAATATGTTGATTATGCATGAATATGTATGTATTCTATGAAAAAGGGATATATGCATGTGTAAATTATATGATGTAGAATAAGAATGTTTATTCGTAGAACCTAATGTTGAGATGTGATAAACGTGAATGTGTTGTAGGTTAAGTGTGAGTCAACACGGTGACCACCAAGCAAGAGATGGGTGGTAGTGGTTCTGACAACAAACCTAACAAGAGGCTGGAGAAAATTCTAAAGCTTCTGAACTAGAAAGAGGATCACATGAATCACATAGAACAAGAGGTTCAAGTGGCACGTGAGGATCAAGACTATAGGAATGTAGAATTTAATCAAGGAGATGGTGGTCTAGGAGTAGGTCCTCGAGTTTGAATTAAGGATGAGCTTGGGAAAGATCTCAAATGAGTAGCACCGCCTAAGTTTGATGGTAAGACTATCAAAGTAGGAGTGGAGACATGGATTACTGAGATGGAAAAATACTTTGAGCTTTGTAATCTTTCTGATTAGACTAAAGTGGCATGGGCTACGTATCATCTCTTAGGTGAAGCAACCACTTAGTGGGATAATGAGAAGTCAAAAATGAATTTCTAGCCTACTGAGATCACTTGGGAACTCTTCCTCCAATATTTTAGGAAGAGATGGTTACCACAAATTTTCTTTGATAAGAAAGGGACAAAATTCTAGAATTTAACTTAGGGAAGTATGAGTGTGACCCAATACTAGAAAAAGTTCACCAACCTATTGAAATATGTGCCTCAGTATCAGGGAGAAATTTTTTTTCACATTTAGAAATTAATTTTGGAATCGAGACCTCACATTAGAGATAAAAGGGATATGCATGATCCTCTTACCATGACTAAATTCTTCCAAAAATCCATCAAACAAGAATAGAAACTCCAACAGTTATCCAATTTCCACAATAATGCAAATCCTCAGTCACGGTCTAGTAACAAGAGATTTCATAAAAGAGACAAGAACCATCATATCCATAATCTCAAGAGGGGAAGTGAGTCGCAAGAGAAAGGTTAAGATGGGAATGGAGGAAAGTAAAATAAGACAAACAAAAAGAAGGGTAAAGATGACCTTAAGCAGAAGAGCTTTAGAGAGGACAAGCCAGGAGATCACAAAGGGCCTCGTGATGGATGGCATACTTATGGAGGTGATCATTATGCCTCAAATCTCCCTCATTGGTTGAAGTCATGGAAGGAAGGAGGTTTGTTAACAGACTCAACATCACCATATCCACGTTGCATTGGATAACAAATAGGTAGAGTATCAGGCTTCACCAATTTAGCTAACAAGTAAGATCTATGGCCAATCTGTCTCTATTTTGATTGATATTGGAGCTATTGAATGTTTTATAGATCCTAGAGTAATATCCAAGATACCTATTAGACTTGTAATCATGGACAATACAGTATGGTAATCAAGAAAAGAAAAGGGTAGATACCTATCTCTTTTGTAGCAAGTTAGATCTTTCAACCTTTAAAACATAGGTCAACTTGTATGCGGCACCTTTAGGCTCATTTGATGTAATTTTGGGAATAAATTGGTTAACCGAGAATAAGGCTATAGTGAACTATAAGGGTAAGGTAGTCAATTTTCTAGATGATTAAGGAAACTGAGTCAACATTTGTGGAATGAAAAGACCCTTAGAGATTAGACAAAATTAATGTGATGCAGCTCAAGAAGGCTTGTTGAAAGGGATACCATGTAATTTATGTTGTGCATGTCAATAACCCTGATAACAAGGAACCATATTTATATGACTACCCTATTCTCAAGGATTTCCAAGATGTGTTCCTTAATGAACTTATGAATTTTCCTCTGAAGTGGGAATTCAAGTTCTCTATTGACCTTGTCCTAGGAGTTGAGCCTCAATCCAAGGAACCCTATCAAGTGATCACCATCGATCTTTATGAGTTGAAGGCCTAGTTAATGGAATTGTTGAACAAAGGGATTATAAGACCCAATGTGTCTCCTTTGGGAGTACTGTTTATCCTTATAAAATGAAGGATGGAACCTTGCATCTATGTATAGACTATCGGATGTTGAACAAGGTAACCATCAAGAACTAATATCCACTCCCAGGGATTGATGAGTTGTTTGACCAAATGAATGGAGCAATGGTGTTCTCCAAAATTGATCTCAGGTCAAGGTACCATCATATGAGAATTAAGGAAGAGGATATTTTGAAGAATGCATTTAGAACTTGATATGGAAATTAAAAGTTCATAGCAGTACCTTTTGGTTTGACTAATGCACCAACAACTTTTATGAGCCTCATGAATAGTGTATTCAAAGATTGCTTGGATGACTTTGTTTTAATATTCATTGACAAAATCCTAGTTTACTCAAATTTTCTCTAAGAGCATGATAGGAACTTGAGGATAGTCCTTCATCAGTTGAGAGAAAGGAAAATCTTCGAGAAGATATCCAAGTGTTTGTTCTATCCAAACAGGGTGCACTATCTAGGCCATATCATTTTAGCTGAAGGAGTCTTTGTAGACCCTGAAAAGATTAAGGCAATTATGGAATGGTTAGTGCCTAATAATTTTTTAGAAGTTTGTAGCTTCATTGGCCTCGTATGATACTATAGGAAGTTTGTGCAAGGGTTTTCCTAGATTGCATCTCCTATCACCCCACTCCAAAGAAAGGGACCACAACTTGAATGGACTGAGAAATGTAAGCAAGCATTCTAACTCCTGAAGGAGAGGCTCATGATAACACTAGTGTTGGCCATCCCTTATCTCAATGGGAGATTCACAGTAATCATAAATGCTTCAAGAGAGGGACTAGTTGCAGTACTAATGCAAGATGGACAAGTGGTAGTGTATTAATC
The DNA here is from genome assembly GCA_007115665.2 of Sequoiadendron giganteum. Lineage (NCBI taxonomy): Eukaryota > Viridiplantae > Streptophyta > Pinopsida > Cupressales > Cupressaceae > Sequoiadendron > Sequoiadendron giganteum. The sequence goes on from CM021105.1 coordinate 258,494,930, forward strand.
AAGGAAGATTAAGTAGCACGAGGTGAAATACACACCACATGATTTAGAATTGGCCACAATAGTTCATGCTTTACAAATGTGGAGGCACTATCTTTTGGGAAAGCCATTTGAACTCAAGACAAACCGCTTGGGATTAAGATACATTTTTACTCAACCAAACCTTAATGTATGATACAGAAGGTGGTTGAAATTACTTAGTGAGTATGACTTCAGAATTGACTATATAAAGGGAAAATAGAATAGATTAGTTGATGCTCATAGTAGATGAAGACATCTAGAAGCCATTATCTTGACAAGGTCTAACTTGAGACAATAGGTGATTGAGTATCGGCCAGGGGATGAGCACTATGAGAGAGTGAAGAGTACCCTTGCAATGAATCCTTCAGATCATTGATTCGATGGGCATGATATCAAACCGGATGGTATTTTTAGATACCAAAGAATAATGTATTTCCAGACTCTAGAGGGATGAGGAAGTTGGTTTTAGAGGAGGTTCATAATGCACCTTATTCAAGACACCCTAAAGTATCCAAGATGATCGCACATTTGAACGTTCTATATTTTTTTCCTAAACTCTAGAAGGATGTAGTGGATTATGTATCTAGATGCTTAGAGTGCCTATAAGTTAAGGCTAAGCATATACATCCAGTTGAGCTATTGTATCATCATGACATACCTGAGTATAAATGATAGGTGATCAGTATGGACTTCCTATAGGGGTTGGCTTTAAGAAATAATAGGCATGATGTTATCTTGGTCATAATGATAAGTTGATTAAGGTTGCACACTTCATTCCAAGAAACCTTAAGGATAAATCATTGACCTTGGCCAATAAATTTTTCCCAAGAGATCTTCCTCTTGCATGGAGTGCCAAAGACTATCATTTTTTATAGGGACACTTGGATGACCTCAAGATTTTGGATGACCCTAAATATTGCATTGGGAACCAAACTAAATTTTAGCTCCACTATCATCCTCAGACTAATGGGGAGATAGAGAGTGTGAATCAGGTAATCGAATACCTCCTCTGAATGTATTGTCTAGACCAACAGTATAAGTGGGAAGAAAATTTTCCTTTGGTAGAGTTTTCTTATAAATCCTATCACACATCCCTAGGCATGACACCATTTGAAGCTCTTTATGGGTGAAAGTATCATACACCCATCAGTTGGGATAAATTGGAGGACAAGATTAAAGGAGGACCTAAAATGCTTAAGGAAATGGAAGAACAAATGAGATTCATTAAGAGCAAATGGAATGAGGTGGAAAATCAACAGAAGAGTTATGCCAACAAGAATAGAACTCTTAGATGATTTGCAATTAGGGATAAAATTTTCTTAAGAGTTAAACTTCATAAAAGCTCTATTGCTTTTGGAAATTCTTCCAAGTTGGCCCCAAGATTTTTGGGATTGTTTGAAGTCTTGGAAGTGATTAACCCAGTTGCTTATAGACTAGCTCTACCACCTGATCTAGCTCTACCACCTGATCTAGCTCAACTTCATAATGTGTTTCATGTTGCTTTGCTTTATCCATATCATCCTAATGTAGCTCATGTGCTTGATTGGGAATCCTTGCAGGTACAAGATCCAGGAGTGGTGCTAGTGGATCCCATTAGAATCTTGGATAGACAAAATGTTGAGTTGTCAAGCAGAGATATTGCTTAGTTTAAAGTCCAATGGGACCAATACTCAGAAGATAGTGCTACTTGGGAGAATGCAAAATAAATAGAACACTCCTTTCCACATTTTCTTTCTTGAGAAAAAGACTTTAATAATTTTTCTTAAAAATTTTGGATTGAAATAATATTATATTATGGTTTGGAAAAATTTGATGTGATATTAAAATAGAAATATATGCTTTAATTTTGATGTGATGTTGAAATAGACATCAGGGATAAATTTAAGAAACCCCCCCCTCAGCGAAGGTGTAAAATCCTGGCGAATCCTTCCTTATTTTTTGAAAAAACTATTGATTTTCCTGGTGAATCTATACACATTATTTTAAAAAGTTGTAAAATCCTAGCGAATCTTAATGAATAATTGGTAAAAATAATAATGACACTGGTGAATACTTGTGAATAATCACTAAAAAGATTAATTACAATGGCTAATCTCTCCTTTAAAATTTTGCATAGTTGATCGGCGCAGTTCCCCCATATATTTTTATTTTTTGTAATATTGAAGTAGGGGCCCAGGGGCGGCAGCCACCAGCGGGCTCAAGGGGCAATGCCCCTTGTGGGGGTCAAGGGGGTAGATCCCCCTTGTGGGGGTTGAGGGGGCCCTCACGGGGTCCGGACAGCAGCCTCGGTGCACTCCTGTCGCGATACAAGTGGGATCGAGGGGCAGCGCCCCTTGCCACCAAGCATAAATTCATTATTGAAAATGCATTGGAGCACACACAGATTAAGCATTTTTTCAAAATATCACTTTAAAAATAAGACTGAATGAAAACTGAAAAAGTTATCATCGATTAGCTATTTAATCAGATGGTTGTGAGTTAATTCTATGGCCTAATACACATGTGGACTGAATGAAAACTAAAAAAGTTACCATCGATTAGCTATTTAATTGGATGGTTGTGAGTTAATTCCATGGCCTAATACACATGTGCCTTTTAAAAGGCTTCTTGAGGCCCAAAATTTTTTTTGGACCACATGATTAGATTTAATCGTGTGGCCCAAAACAAATTTCGAGCCTCAGCAAGCCTTTGAAAAGGCACATGCATATTAGGTCATGGAATCAAATCACAGCCATCCGATTAAAAATCTAATCATTGGAAATAGATAAAATGCATATTCAAGGCTAAGCTACTAAAGTGTCCCTAAAATTAAATAGTATTTTATTATTAGTAGTGATATTACCCCAAAATTGATCAGAGGAATATAATATTACTGGCGAATATAATTAATATTTTTAATTATGGTATAAACTACTAGCGAATAATTTCCAATGACACATCATTTTTATGGTGAATTAATCGAGACAAAATTATTTTTTTGTAAAAAGCTGGCGATTCAGTTCCTTTTTAGCTTGCACTATTCACCATTTTTGGAGGTCCCGATTTCTATTATTCGCCAATTGGCAAATATTTGCCACTAAAGTTTTCCCTGATAGACATATATGCTTTAATTTTGAATGTGATGTTGAAATAGACATATATGCTTTAATTTTCAATGTGATTTTTTTGATTATAGGTAAAATAGGTTTTCATGGGGTCCCAAAACCCATTAGAAATAGTTTTCAAGGGCTTTGTAACCCTGTCAAAGTCAAGAAATCTACAAATAAGATAATTCACATACAATTAGTAGCCAAACAATAGGAAAAATTAATAAGAATACATGACTACACAAGCTACATCAGAAAATAAAGAGAGGAAAAAGGTCCCCTAACAACTAGATTTTAACAAGGACCAAGAACCCTTAGCTAAGAATTGAAACTGCCTACATCAGCCAAGCATCAACAAACCAACTGCTCAAGAAAGACAACATTGAGTCAAGAAAAAAATTAAACTGAATGGTGAAGAACACCATAAAACCCATACCCATAATCAGAACCACCAGCAACTCTAAGGTCCTCACCTCAATAAGGGAGTTAGAGAGAACTCCAAAACGTTGAAGCACATGAACCTTTGTGCAAAAACACCCTACCAGAGCCATTCCCACCTCCACCTTAATAGAAGAGTGCTCCACTATATAGGAGAAGAGGAGATGATAGCCCCAACCTCCAAATCCTTCACTCATCTGCCCACACAAGCTCCACCAAGATAGGAACAAGTTGACCAGAATCCCCACTAGATCTACAACAACCATATCCACCTCAATATAAGAGGACTCTATCTCAAAGGGAGCAGTCTCCACCTCCATAGAAGACCCCCAGCTAAAGATTTTGAGAGAGAGTAAAGATAATGGAAAGAAGGATATTGATAACCTCGTTAGGCAGAGCGAGGTATAGATACTAGAAAGAAAGATGCACTTCAGCCATAAGGAAAAAACATGGAAGAACCTAAGCCTTACGAATAAAAATTAGAAAATCCTTAGCCCAAGAAAGACCCTCGAACATTGGCACTCCAATACCAAAAATCCTTCAAGCAACAATAGGGAGGAAAAAAGAAGAACAAACCCCTTTGAAAGAGAGAAACCTAGCAACCACCAAGGGAGAAAAATAGCTCAGAGAAAGAGCCCAAGAATTAGCCATGGAAACATTGAAATGATGACCATAAAACTTTAGCTAGTATGCCAAAGAGTTCATAGCAATAGCAGAAAAAATAAAGGTAAAAGCATCCACAGAAGCCACAAAAACACTAGCCTTGCAAGACAACATAAGCCCCCAAATAGGAGCACCCATGAAATTGACCAGAGATTGCAAGCCATAGGGGCACCAAAAGAGCAGAGCAAGGTGGGGGAGACCAACAAGCAAAGAGAAAGGGAGGAGGGAAAAACCATAACTAACTCAATCCAACCCTACATGCCAGTTAGGGTCTAAGATATTGCACCCTCCTACCACAGAAAGCCCCAACCTAGACCACTCACAAACCAAACCTCACACTAGAGAAACCACTAGGAAAACCAAAACCAAAGCTAAAGAAAAATAACCAACAACCTTGAAAATGGAAGCCTCCATAAAAGCCCCAACAACATCAACCCTGCAAGAAGAAAGAAGCCCCCAAATAAGACAGCCCATGAAACCAAGAAAAGGTTGCAAACCATAGGGTCCCCCAAAGAGTAGAGAAAGGCGAGGGAGGCTAGCAAATAGAGAGAAAGTGAGGGAAAAATCACGAAGAACTCCATCCAACCCAACAAGGTCTAAAAGAATGCAAAATCCTACCACAAACATCCCCATCATAGTCCACCCACAAACCACACCCAGCACCGAGGAAACCACCCAAAATTCCAAATCCAAAGATAGAGAAAAATAAAGCCCCAAAAGAGGAGCACCAATAGAGGAAGACCCTAGTAGAAGAGGGCGCCAAAAGAGAAAATGTTCACAGCAACCCAACACCACACCCACATCCTCAACAACAAAGACTGGAAGAGAAGGCATCGATGCCACCCAAGCAAGAACCATAGATGCCTATAGCAATCTTGTAGCCACATATCCATCCACATCCTCATCTTCATTAGACCCACCCTCCTCCATAGATGTGATAGCAAAAAAAATCAAACACTAACAGTCTCCAAAATTCTCACCCATTGCTCTTCAAATGTGATGTTGAAATAGACATATATGCTTTAATTTTGAATGTGAAGTTAAAATAGACATAAGTTCTTTAATTTTGATTAAATAAACATCTAGATGATGTCTCTTTGAAGAGGGGAATGATGTCATAAACCAAATTTATTGCATTTTTAATTATAATATGATAAATTGAATTACTAAGGAAATTCAATATGAGAGTGGAAATTTTGGATATTTTTGAAAACATTGAAAGAAGTTGGCTGTCATTGACTATGTGATCTTTTGAATTATCTTATATATATTATTATGATTTCAGCATTACTGATGAAACCTAGAAAGTGCAAGTGTGTGCAGTTGCAGGATGACAGGTTGAAGGATGAGAATACGATTGAAGTAGGATTGTTTAGTCAGATTGTATTTTAAGCTAAATGGAATCTGGGTGCACACACCACAAATTGCATGATGACTTGCATTTGAAATTTTTGGCATATAGAAGAGCTCAATTTTCATTAATTCGATTGTTGCAATAATTCAAAATGAACGGCTTGTAGCAAAAGTAAAGCCATTACTTCATGTTTAAATTCTTTACTTTATTTTTTGTGTTTTGAGAATTGGAGGAAAACAATAGTACGTAATTCTAAAGTATGATTAAAAAGGATAAGAATTTCATTATATGAAATTTAGTAAAAGTCCCTTTTTGTTTATATGTATTGATGCTCGAAATGAAATAAAAGTTCTTTTATTTAATTAAATGTTTGCATAAGGAACACACATAAACCTCTTCAAAAAAATAATATATATAAACATGTAAGTATATATATGGGAATATAAAAATCATATAAACCAAAGAACAAACATATGTGAAGGAATGTGTGAGAATATCGAAATAAATAAATACATATATATATGGTATTTATATACATACATACATATTTATATCTCTTTGAATTGAATTCAAAATCAATATTGCCATAAATGAATTAGAAAATTTTAAAAAAGAATCACGAGAAAGATCTCATGAAATAGTGGAATGCATTTGAAATTAAGGCAAGAATTCAAACTTGATAGAATGGGGTGGCTAAGACATTAATTCCCATACCATTCGAATCGGCCCCATAGTGGGAGGTAAGGAAATTAGGGAAAGTTTCCATTCTTTGGGGACAATTATTGACTCCAACTAGAGATGAACAATCAATCAACATGCATTGTGAGAAAAGTCTAAAGGAAGCAACCTCGTAATACAAAGGTATTTGGCGAATTTGCATAAAATTTTTGCATTGTTTTACTATTTTATATAATCTTAATGCACAGACCAAATAAGATGATGTTGATTTCAATAGATTTGAATGAAGTATTGTTATCGATTTATTATTTTTATAAAATCAAATGTGATAAGGCTACTGAATGGGACTCGGTCATGTCGGCCCATCCCTGTCAGTATTTTTTTATGCATTTTTATCCAAGGATCAAAATCCAATCATGATTTGATGCAATAGAATCCTTGGTTCTTTGCAATCTTGCATGAACCAAACAAAAAAATTAATTTCAGTTTTTGTTCTTGTTTAGTTCTTGTCCAGTTCAAGTTGGAAGATTTGGTATTTCATCATATTTTCTCACTAGACACTAAAGATCTATGTTTTCATTGTGGCTAGATTTTTTTTTCCTTATTCCAAGATTTTAGCATGATTGGATCTTTTTCCAGCAAGTTATCACTTTCAAATTAAGTGACAGTTTCTAGAATAGAGCACCAAAGCAGTTTCAAGCCTAACCATTAATTTGATCTCTTGTGGATCCTTCCCGTAACTTGCGGATCATCGTGTTGTGTTTTGAATTGTTTCGTGGAGTGTCCCCAACCTTAATTTAGGTCCAAAATTCATCATATGCACCTGCCGAGGAGAAATTGAAATTGAAGGACGACCTATTTCATGCATGTTACATTTCCTTCGTTGAAGATTGTAATGATCTTTGGCCGACGTGGATGATTGTAGATCTCAGACGTGACATAAATTATTGTAATAGATCATTAGGATAGTGATTAGAAGGAATATGGGATTCGATTTATAATATTTGAGCTCACATTAAGGAGCATGTAGGAATACTATATTTTGAGCATGTTGTATCAGGCCTATGAGCCCAATCTATAAACTTAGACATTGTCGATTGTATGTAATTGAAATTTTTGATAATAAAAATGTTTGAATCTAAATTTCCCTCCATATTTTGAGTGGATTTTTTTGTGTAACTCTTGTTGCACGGTCTGGATTGTTCTCTATGAGGACCCTCCTACCATGACTACACCAAATTGGTATCAAAGCAAGATTCATTCCATGAGAGATCATCAGAGTTTGCAAAGTCCTATTGAAGATTTATTGTGGGGTGGTGGACTGAGAATCCAACATGTAGCTATAGAGGACTTGTGTAAATATGGCGGGAATAATAAATGGTAAAGGAAATGGAGCGCATGGAAATGCAGACCCATCTATAATGGAGATGTTGAGAGGAATCATTGCTAGATTAGAAGCAGTTGAAATAGCCCATAGGAGAGGTTGACCAATTGATGATGTGAGTGATGAAGAAGTAGAAGAAAATTGAAGAAAGAGAAAGAGAAGATCAAACTGGTCTTTATCAGGGAGAAGAGAGGTTCATAAGATCCCTAACCAGAGTAAACACTAAACCACATTTCAATCCACCAGATTATAGTGGTAAGTTGAATGCAGATAAATTGCTTGATTGGATAATGGAGATGGAGAACTATTTTGACTTTGAAGGTACCATCAAAGACAAAAAGGTGAAATTTTCTTGTACAAAGTTGAAAGGACATGCATCCCTTTGGTGGGAACATTTGTAGATAGATAGGCAAAGAAGAGGAAAGGAGAAGATAAAATTGTGGGATCGGATGGTGAATAAGTTAAATAAAAAATTTATGCCTATAGATTATTAGATCAGTTTGTTTCAAAATTTGCAAACTTTGAAGCAGAAGGAGTCAAGTGTGATAAAATATACTGAGGAGTTCTACAAGTTGAATATCAAGTCTGAACATTCGGAGGATAAGATCGAGCAAGTAGTCTGATATGTGAATGGCTTGAAGTCATCTATACAGGATGAGATCAGTTTGATCAAGTTGATGAGTGTGGAGGATTCATATAAATGTGCCCTAAAAGAAGAAGAGAAGTTGAATAAAAGACATGAGCAGAGATAGAGAGGAAGAGGTGGAAGATTCTAGAAAGGAATATTTTTTACTAGAGGAGGAAGAGGATATTTTACAGATCAGAATAAAGATAAGGAAGTCAGTAAGAATGATAATACGTACCATAGAGATGATGTAAACTCTTATCAGAGAGAAGGATATGGTGGTTACTAGAATGAGGGTTATAGAAAAGGTGATAGAGGGTAGGAGAAAAGAGTATTCAATGGAATTTGTTTTAAGTGTTGTGGAGAAGGACATAGAGCATTTGAATGTATTCAGGGAGAGACGAGAAGAAAGATAGAGAACGGTAGAAGAATGGCCTTTGCTAAGGAGGATCATGTTGGATCATCTAATAAGACCGAAGAGGGAGAAGTGTTGGTGAATAGAAGATTATTGTGTCAAAGTGAGATGGAGCAAGAACGATTGTAGAGAAAGAATTTGTTCTAAACCAGATGCAAGGTAGCTAGTAAATTTTGCAGATTGATTATTGACAGTGGAAGCTCTGAGAACCTAGTTTTTGAAGAAATGGTGACCAAATTCAAGCTAGAAAGATTAAAACATCTGAGGCCCTATCAGATAGCATGGATTCAAGATGAGCATAAGATACTGGAAAGTGAACAATGTTTGGTGAAATTGAAGATAAGAAATTATCATGATGAATTTTTGTGTGATATCATGCCTATGGATGTATGCCATGTTTTCTTGGGAAGGCCTTAGTAGTATGATAGATAGGCTATTCATGATGGAAAGAAAAACACCTAAACCATTGTTTCTAATGGGATGAAGTAGACTTTGTTTCCCTTGGAGGATGTTCCTAAAGTTGAGGTTTGCATGAGTGCTAGAATTTTTTTGGTTGATGGAAGGATATTTCTAGATGGACTGAGACATGACAACATGTGTTATGCCTTGGTTCCTATGAAGACTGGAGACTTGAAGCATGTAGAAGAACAACTAGAGGAGATAAAGGAGTTGCTGGCAAAATATGAAGCTATCATTTCAGATAATATACCTGATGGATTTCCACCTATGAGGAATATTAGTCATTACATGGATCTAATTCCTGGAGCTAGTTTTCATAATAAAGTGGCACAGTGAATGACACTAGAAAAGAATGAAGATCGAAACAGACAAGTGCAAGAGTTTTTGAGGAAGGGTTTGATCAGAGAAAGCTAAAGTCCTTGTGCAATACCTATTGTGCTAGCACCTAAGAAGGATGGAGAATGGAGGATGTGTATAGACTCTAGAGCCATAAACAAAATCTTAGTGAAGTATAGATTTCCCTTGCCCTGGATGGATGACATTATGGATTGTTTGAGTGGAGCTAATACTTTACATAGATAGATTTGAAGAGTGGATATCACCATATCAAAATCAGAGAAGGGGATGAGTGGAAGACAACATTCAAAACAAATGAAGGATTGTATGAGTGGTTGGTGATTCCTTTTGGACTAAAAAATGCATCGAGTACTTTCATGAGGCTGATGAATGAGGTATTGAAGAAATTATTGGGTAAGTTTTTTATTATATATTTGGATGAAATCTTGATTTATAGTAAGACTAGAGAAGAACATTTGTTGCATATAAGACAATTTTTACAGAGGTTGAGAGAAGAAAAGTTGTTGATAAACATTAAGAAGTGTAGTTTCATGAAGAAGGAATTGGTATATTTGGGATTTGTGATATCTGTTGATGGATTGGAGATGGATCTTGAGAAGGTAAGAGCAATTGTTGAATGGCCTACACTAGAAACCATTAGAAATGTAAGATCATTTCATGGATTGGCTAGTTTCTACCAAAAGTTCATTAGGAATTTCAGTTCTATTTGCAGTCCTATGATAGAAACAATGAGAGGACATAAGAAATATTTTAGGTGGACATCTGGAGCAGACCAAAGTTTTGAGTTGGTGAAATAGAAGGTGAATGAGCAGCTTGTGTTGGCTTTACCAAACTTTAATAAGGTATTTCAGGTTGACTATGATGCAAGTGGAAATGCAATTGGAGCAGTATTAAGTCAAGAAGGAAGACCAGTAGCCTATTTAAGCGAGAAATTGAATGATGCTAGGAAAAGGTATTCAATGTATGGCTACGATTTTTATGCCATAGTTCAAGCCTTGAAGAAGTGGAGACATTACTTGTTGCCTAAGGAGTTTGTGTTTTATATAGATCATCAAGCATTGCAGTATTTGAATAGTCAAGGTAAGTTGAATCAAAGACACATGAGATGGGTGGAATTCTTGCAAAGTTACACTTTTTTTTTGAAACATAGGAGTGGAAATTCAAATAGAGTTGTTGATGCTTTGAGTAGGAGAAGGAATTTACTAGCTGAGATGAGAGTGGAGGTATTAGGATTTGAATATTTGAATAAATTGCACTAACTCATTTGATTGAAAAATCCAACAAATTTTTTTGCCAAAAGCTGTATAATCAGATGTATCATCAGGTACTTGTGATATTCAATGTGAAATTTTCATTTTTTTTTAATTTTATCCCCAAAGTTTGTTCGAATTTTCACGTACCTTATTTTGCATCGAATTTTTAGATGAAGATTTTTTTCCAAAATTTTTGAGAGACTTGCAAAGTTAAATTGTGGCCGACATAAATTAAACTGAGCTCGACTATTTATTGTGACATTTTTTTGCTCTACGATTTTCTTGGGAAAATCAGAAAAATCTCATGAAGATATTGCCAGGTTGAGGGTAGTCATTATCTTTTTCTAGAATTCATTTGTGAAGTTAGATTTGTACTTCCAGGCTTGAAAATCATATTTTAAAGCAACATCTCATCAGATTTCATTTTTAGTCTTGTGCATTTTTAGAATTTCATTTCCAGATTTTAGACCTGAATTCACAAATTCTTTACAAGGGAATTGTTTATAACTGATGGAAAATTCTTGATGCATTTAGACAAAGATTATATTTGCAAGCTTTCAATTTTAACCCTAATGATCAATTTTCAATAGATTTGGGAGCCATAACTAGATAATATCAAAGGCATAGGGATAGCTACAGAGTGAAAGAGTTGTCAAGATTCAAGCCTAGAGGGTTGAAAAAAGAATCAGGAATGTTTGATAGTGGATAGTTAGAGCCATTTAGCTATGTTATTTTTGAAGACTACTTCATAAAGATGTATTTTTCCCTTTGCCAAGCTTCATAAATAGATTTTAGACCTTATATGCGTATGTCTTATAAAAGCAGTTATGGTATATCTATTACCTAAAGTTCTTGAATTCATCTTGACTCTATACAAATGTATCTATTTTTGATTTGAACAAGAAAGAAAGAAAGCAACCAATTTCTAAATATTGTGAGATATTTACAGCAACAAAATAAAAAATAAAAAAATGAAGGTCAAGGCCTCTCTATTTTTCTCAGTTCACTTAAAATTTTTAGATGCTGCCAAACATCTAGCAAGCTATAACTATCATGTTGATTATATTATTTCTATTTTTTTTGTACTTTGGAACAGTTTACAAGATGAAATTGTCTCCTTATGTAGAAGTATAAGCTACCAAATTCCTTCAGAAGTTGATATAGGAATCAAAAGATGAACCTGTCAAATTGGAAACCAAACTTTTTATGGTAAGAAGAGTTGATTTTGACATGAATGGCATGTTGTAATAGCTTTATTGAGTAATACAATTTATTTGGTTATTTGACAGTTTGGTGATTTGTGTGTAGATATGCCACCATATGGAACTAAGTGGAAAAGAGCACTCCTTACCTTATCAAGTAATATCCAGGTAAGATGTTATAAAAAATAACTTGTGCTTTTAGTGAAGTTGGTCAATCTACTCATGCTTTTCCATGCTTAATTTTTTCCTTTTGGATTGAGCTACTTATGATAAATTTTTAACTTTCCTTGCAACCTGTGTATTACCCTCTCAAGTTTTTAACTACTTAAAAGCAATCTCTTATAAAGGATATAAAATCCCTTAGTACTTTAGATTTTCCTTTATGTTAAGGGAGGCATCTAACTATTGTTTATATAATTCAACTTTATTTGAGAGTAAGCATATTTAATCTCTATGTGGTGGATTCAGACACTAAAATAAAGTATTTGACCTTATTAGGAAAAATGAAGCAAAAAACGTAAAAGTGTATCATAGGATTTTTTTTTCATGGTTTTCATTGTAAAGTATGCAACTTATTTCAATATTTTCTCATGGAAATCATATGACCTTCTTCTATGGACAATATAAACTCCTTTAGTGTAAATGTTGTCCTCTCCTTCCTATTATGCAAGATCATTCAAAACCTCTACTACTTTTTGACGATGACATATGACTATCATATCTTTGTAAGTCTTTAATAGACACAATGGGAAATCCTTTAGAAACATCATCATCTCTATTGAAAGTGATTCCATATACTTTGTGATACCTTCCCTCTAGCAACTTGACTATCCTTTGTCTTTTAGCTTATGCATGAGTATATTCATTTGATTTCAATGGCCTTGCATAACACTTGAAGAAATTAATTATGGTAGATCCTTGAGATATTGTCCATGAACTCCTTAATAAACTTGTAGGTTGTCCTCTTTTGAAACTTTGTGAGATGGAAATATTTATTAATTTACCATACTGCTATGAATAAAATGAACTCTTGACAAGATTTATGATGTTTTAAAAGCCCTCTTGACAGCTCAGTTACTTTTCTTTATGTATCTTTTAAATTTTGTCATAATACCCTATCACAGTTATTATTAATTTCAATGCCCCCTTCATGGTTATGACATGGACTAATCATTGTTTATTTGAATAGTCATGACTATGATATCCTTTTCTGAATCTATAGTAAAGTGGCATGCCTTTCATTGAAGTCCATTTCCTTAAATCTTTTCTCTTTTCTCATTGCTCTTGACCTCTATAGTATCCCTATATTGCATATGCATAATAATAAAAATTATGGTGATAAATAGTGGACGTGGGTATAACATCAAGCATCATACAAATGTAGTTTATATATGCATATATACTACCCCGAGATACTAATATTGTAGCACTTGTCAAAGAATCATCATCAAACTATATTTGTTGATCAAATACAATGAAAACTAAAATATATTAAAATATAAAACATTGATCTTTTCTATCTACTCCACTGTAAATAATAAAGACTTCCAACACTCAAATTGGAACAAAATTTCTCCAGTCTTTATTATTTACAGTGGGGTAGATAGAAAATATCATTGTTTTATATTTTACTGTATTTTATTTTGCAAATAGAATTGGACAGTAAACTAGCCAATACACTATCAAACATAATGATTGGACCCTATGAATATATAGGTTATCAATATTTAATCAATTCACATGAGAAATCATACTGACCAATAGTACAAATAAAAATTTTATACTATATAACAATGACTAGTCTCAGTTTGATGACATTTCAAGACCAATGCCTGAATATCATTTGGGCCTCATGGCATTGAACATTGTTTTCATTTAGCCATGATATAATGTTCTTACAGGAAGCACAATACTAGTATGATTGAATGTATCAAAGGAAATAGGAGTTAGACAAAATAAAAAGAGAACAAAAATATTGTAGTGTAACCTTATTATTATATAAATAAACAAAAAAATAGTAAGAGTAAGAACCCAAAATATCATGTTCATTGTCTATGTGAATATCTGTAGAATAGAGTGACCCCTTATCTATTTCAATTGTTGATAAGGTTACGGTTTATTCTTATTCTCCTTTGCATAGTATAAGCTCTAACCAGTTTTTAATATATAGCTTACAAGTAAAGATAGCATTCCATATTGATTCTATGTCAATAGGAGGGAGAAAGTTGTATATGGATTCTGAAATAAACATTGTGACCAAAGACATGAATTGCATGGATGGAAGAAAATTCAATACAAATGGCAATAGATTTGACATATAAAACCAGAGGATGGCCCTATGATATTTTGAAGCACTATTGTAATGGTGAAGTCAATTTAGATAGAGGCTTGCTTCATAAGTAGATGGAAGTGTACGAGATATTTGAAGTTGCTTGTGAGAACATGATTTAGCTTAACCTACAAAACTAGGCAAATGAACTGTCGTCCTTACAAAACAATTTTTGTCAAGAGTGTGGAAGTGAAGGTCTATACAAGATTTTTTTTATGTATGTATTCAACATAAATATGTTAGGATCGGTCTCAACAATCATTTTATCCTTTCAAAATGATATCATCCTTATTCAACCATACACTAATTTTTGTCAGATGGATGTAATCATTAAGGAAGACCCTTTCATTATTCCCTTAATGGATTGAAATTTCAAGGAGGCAATCTAATGGTGTTGCCTATTGATATCCAAAGTAGGGATGTGAATAAGACTGATGACTATGCAGGCTATATTGTAGATAAAATTCACAGATCTTTTAACTTTATCAAGGCATATAATATGGTGGTCCACTTCAAATGAAACTCTTTATTATGCCATACCATTTTATTTCTAAAATTAATTTGTGAAGTGGGATTTGTACTTTCAGGTTTGAAAATCATATTTTAAAGCAACATCTCATCATATTTCATTTTTAGACTTGTGCATTTTCATTATTTCATTTCTAGATTTTGTTGTGCAAGTTCAATATCTTGTTTTTAGGAGTCTAACGGTTGGAAATCATAGTAAAATCAGAATTTAATAATTTTTGGAATTAGCATTTTAAAGTGTTTTTTGGGATCATTAACTTCAGACTATCTTGTCTTTTGTAGGGGTGGTTGCATGCCAAAAATTTTTGGTATAAAATATCAAAATTATTAGATTTTGTTACCTATCTATGATTAAAAATTATTGGAGTGTGAGTTTGATATTTTTTGAAGATCTAAATATTCAAGCTTGGTAAAGAAAAATAATGTCAAATAATATTAGTCTAGAACAAAATGAAGAGACAGTTGCTAGATTGTGGGCTAGATTGAAAAGCAAGGGTGATGGGAAATGTTATTGTCCTTGCAATAATTGCAAGGGCTTAAAGATGAGAAGACTTTTAATCACAACAACTGAGAAACATTGTAGGAAGCATGGTCACATTGAAGGGGGGCATGATTATCATCCATTGGTAAGTTGTTCATTATATGTGTTTATATTGATTGAATTTGTAAATGTTTATATTTTTTCAACATTTTATATATATAAAAAAAATCACTTGATCATGATCATGGTTTATTTGTTTCTATCATTATTATAAAACTGGGGTGCCCTAGGGCACATGATATAGATTATCATAGCCTAGAGAATGTGGTTTTACAAGTGGAGGAACATGGAGCTGTGAATATTGAAGATGAAGTTAATGATCCTATGGAAGAAGATGATCATGCACCAAAAAACACAGTTGAAAATGATGGTACAAATACATTGATCCATGACACATTCAGTGGCACAGCTGATCATGATGATCAAGATGAATTTGATGATGTTCATAATTTACCTGTACTTGAGAAGGCATATGAGCCCTTTATGAAGGATTCCAAACAACTCTTCTCTCTGCTGTATTTTTGTTGGTGAACTTGAAGGTTATGAATTGTTTATCCAACATAGAAATCTCACGGATGTTAAGGTATGTCATATATGTCATATTTTTTCATCTATTTTTGTTGTTAGTTCATCACTAGTAAATAAAGGATGAAATATGTACCATTAATACTCTTTATAGTAACAAAAAAAAATTGTTGTAGATTGATTGGTGAATTTTTGTTACCAGGTCATCAAATATTTTACCTCACTCATACCAAGATTTATCTGGCATTATGAAAGATATTGGAATGGAGTATCAAGCAATAGATGCATGTCCCAATGATCATATTATATATCATAAACAACATGAATTTGCAACAGAATGACCAGAATTTCATATTAGTAGATATCAAATAGATCAACTAACAAAAAAGGTGTCTCACAAGGTTCTTCATTATATTCCCATTATTCCATGTATGCAATGATTATTTAGGTGCGAAAGCTTAGTGAAATTTATGGATTACCATGCATCGAATAGAAGTGGAGATGACATTCTTTGAATGCTTGTAGATGGTTCTGCATTTAGGGACATGGAGGACAAATGGCCACACTTTAAAGAAGAACCTCGTAATCTCAGGATTTCATTGGCAATGGATGGTGTCAATCCATTTGGAGAGCTGAGATCTATTTACTCAGTGTGGCCTATTTTTGTTATCAACAATAACATTCCTCCATGGATGTCAATAAAGAGGGAGCACATAATGTTGGAAATGATTGTTGCAGGTATTTTTTTACATAAATTTTCTTTAATGTAGTAGCATCTCATTTGTATTATTTGTTTCATAATGACATATTTTTTTCATTTAATAGTCATGTACATTAATTCATATGTATTGCAGTAAAATGGTTATAATAATTATGTAATGTTTATGTTCATTCAACTAGGTAAGTACCAAGTTAAAGATATGAATGTATATATCAAGCCTCTTATCGACGAGTTACTAAATTTATGGACTGGCATCACTATAGTTGATGTATCTAGACCAATAGGACAAAGACAATTTCAATTCCATGCAATCCTTGTATGGACAATTCATGATGCCCCAAGGGTAACACATTTTTGTGGTATGTTATAACATTCGACTGTAGTTTAATGATATTTAATTTTATGAAGTAAATATCCTGCATGTTTTTTAAATAATCTATTCATTATATATAATTATAAAAATTGACATATTTAATCCAATTA
The DNA here is from genome assembly GCA_007115665.2 of Sequoiadendron giganteum. Lineage (NCBI taxonomy): Eukaryota > Viridiplantae > Streptophyta > Pinopsida > Cupressales > Cupressaceae > Sequoiadendron > Sequoiadendron giganteum. The sequence goes on from CM021105.1 coordinate 258,511,989, forward strand.
TATATGATCTTGCAGGTCTTAAAATAAAGAGAAAATTTGCATGTCCAATTTGTGGTCCAAAGATGAAATCTCGTCATTCAACAAGTTTAGGAAAGTAGGTGTTTGATGAGTATAGGCACTTCCTCCACATAAATCATAATTATCAAACTACTAAAAACACCTTTTCAATGGGAAAGAAGAGACTACATTAAAACCATGAAGAATGACACCTCGCCTATGGAAGTTGGAATATAATAGAATTAATCATCAAGGATATACATCAGATCAAATTGTTTATCTATCATATATGATATGTTTGGAATTTATATTTTTATATTGTGTTGTGTTTAGTCATGCTATAATTGACAATGATTGTCATTGTTAGTTTGTTTAACTTATATGCTTCACGAAGGTTGTCAAGGCATTAATGGTCGGCTTCCATAGGGGCTGAAAAGTTATCCCAAACAATTTAGTACGTTGCCCTACTATGAGCAGCTACAAATTGTGCATTTGTTTGATACAATGCATATCAGAAAGAATATAATAGGAACGTTATGGAAAATATTGGATGGAAGGCATGACAAAGAAAAAATTGTCAAAATTTGTAGTGACATTCAAGAATCCAATCATGTAATAAAAAATTTCATTCAATTAAATAATGATGGAGACCAAATTAATATAAGTTCCCTTCCTTGGTTATTAATGGAGTAGCAAAGCAATGCTATAAAAGAAGTCATAGGACAAATTTGATTTCCCACAAGATTTGTTGTGAACATAAACAATATCATAACAAAGAAAGGTGAATTTGGGTCAGGGATGAAAATGCATGATTGGAATACCTTTATTAAGGTAATTATTATGGTATATTATATATATATTTATATATTACATGTACTTTTCAATGTATTATGTTTAAGACTTCTGAAAAAATAATGAAAAGATCATTTTATAATTGTTGCAGTACGTTCTACCTCTATCTCTCCCAGACAACTTTGACAACAATGTCAAGAAATTTATATATGATCTTGGAAAATACATGAGGTAAGTAGTGATATTTATTCAATTCTTTGTATAGATCTTATAATTTCCATTTATTTTACTTGTTATGTAATATATTGTATATTTTTCTTAAATTTCGTTAATATATTTGTGCCTTGAATCAATTGTAGATGGATGTCATCTAAAGGAATCCATAAAGAAGATATAAATTATTGGAAGAGAAAAATACCTCGTCTAATGTGTGAAATGCAAAAGTGTCTACCTTCAACATTTTTCAATGCACAAGAATACTAACTCATGCACCAAGTTGAGGAGATTGAATTGTGTTGACCTATACACACAAGGTCAATGTGGATGGTTGAGAGGCACTTGAAATTTTTGAAGGCTTTGGTTAGACAAAGAGAAAATCCTAAGGTTTCTATGGTGGAGGGATATATGGTATACCAGACCATGGTGTACATTACTGAATATCTTCCTAAATTTGTAGCAAAGGTCCATGTAGATTGCATTTGGGATCCCAAATCCATAAAAAAATTCAAAGGGGAGTACCTGATGGGGAAAGGTAGATTGAGGAAAGTGAGAGGTAATTATAAGATGCTCATGGAGATTAATTAGAATACATTTTACATTCGGTTTTTACCTATATTGTACTTATTTAATTATTAATCTTCAATATACATCAATTATAAATTAAGGTCGTATACCTTGGTAATTAACTAATTAAACGTCACTTGTGAATTTCAATTTTTTTTTATACAATTGGTCGAGAGTGGGATGCACTACATTTGTACATCATAAACAATCTTGATTGGATGATGGTATGGATTGAACGATGCCAACAATCTAGTCATGCATTAACATGGGAAGGTGTGGCTTCATTGGTTAAAGAATCTCATCGTAATGGAGATTCCAATGTTACACAAAGGGAAATTGATTTAGCATATGGTTTAAGAGATAAACAGCTATGTATAAATATATTAATCACCCATATTATTTAATTATTTTTAATTATATTGATATATTTATATATGTTGAGAATGTTTTCTTTGTGTACATTCGGCCAAGAATAAATATGTTTATCAACTAATGATATTGCAATAATTTTTACATGTTTGAAATATTGCACGTGAAACACCACAAGGCTATGTGGTGCAATGGTCATAAATTTTGAATCAAAAATTTGGATGACACGAAGAAAACTTGTGATTTTGGGATAACTACAATCTTTCAGGTGACTAATGTTTCATCTAGAAGTGACATACATCCAAAAGTCTCAAAAAATCGATACTATGGGATTTTGGATGATATACTTGAGTGTGACTTTAAGTCCTTCAAATTAGTTATGTTTGTCATCCTATGGTACAAGCTACGACTGAATGAAAATGATCCTGAGATAACTGTTATTGAACATGATAATGGATTTACTATGGTTAATACAAGGTCGATCAAGCAAGCTAGAGATGAGCCCTATGTACTTCCAAGCCAATGTGAGTAGGTATTTTACTTAGAGGTTCCAAGTAAACCAGGTTGGTCATTTTTTGTTAGACATGATCCAAGAGGAAGGTTGGTAAAGTATAATGTGGTGAAAGAAGAAGATACCGAAGTACTAGAAGATGATGTAGATGATGATCAAAATCAATAGTTAGTTGATGATGTACCTGACGAAGATGTCGAAGAGGAGGAACTAGATCATGATGATGTAGGAGTTAATGTTCATGAAGATGATATCCATGTGGATGATAACATTATCAAAACTGATATCAATGATGATGATGATGATGATATGACCAATCCTTACAATGTCGAATCTAGATCAGATGATACAAACAAATATTTGGATGAATAAGAAGATCAATTACATTGAAATGTATGAGTTATGTGATTGTATTATCTATTTGATATTAATTTCTTGATAGAATTATATTTGACTTATGTGGTTACATAATTAATTCATGATGTAATTTTTAATGTTTAATTTTAATTCATGATGCTACAACTATTTTAGCTCTCCTAGAAAATTTCATATGATCATAATGAATAGTGTTTTGAGAAATTTCATGAAAGATGACACATTGATCGTAGTAGTGAAATAATTGGAAAGTCATTAGATTTTTTAGACCAATCACCCTTCGCAATGTCATTTTTAGGATTATCTCCAATTTGATTACTAGGACACATAAGGTAGGATTTGATTAGATTATCTTGGACGAACATTTTGGCTTTGTGTAATGTAATCAAATTTTGGATGGGGTAGTGGTGCAGGACCACCTACACCTCATCTTCTATGCTTAATCATGTGATGATAATTAGGGAGGTCAATAGGTTGGTTTAGGAATTTCAAGAATGTTTTATTGTGAATAAGGTCACTCAAGACCATTAGTCATGTTCTAGGTCAAGTTTTGAGTTATGAGTTTGAGTCTTGCACTAAAGAGTTTTGTAGCCTTTTTAAGGAAAATGAGTGAATTTACATGTAAAAGGGTGCAAGGTTAGTATCATGTAAATAATAAAGTTATTATCAAGCCACTAGCATGGTCTTAGAGATGTCCTAGGAGTTCCAATACGTTTGAAAGGTCAAAAAATAAAAAAATTTCAATAGTGATGTTAACAACCTTGAAATTAGTGTGTTTTATGTTTCATGTGATCATAAAAGATTAAAAAGTCAGTTGTAGAGGTGGTTGAGGTGTAAAGGCATTTAAAAGGCATAAAGTGATCATTGTAAAGGTTTTTGATCGTAAAATTTATGATTAAATATATCTCTTAGAATCCTTTTTGTCCCAATTTGAAAATAATAAAATATATTATAGAATACATTTTTTAAAATTTTAAGATGAAAATAGCAAGGAAAAATCAAACAAATATCTTTATGAAAGAAGTATATTGGTGTGAAATTAAATATGATTTGTATTCCAATGTAAAAACTACAAAGAATTTGATAGCACTTCAAAGTGAGCCTTGACAAAATTATTTTCCTTAGAGAAATAATTTTGTTGGTATGTAGGTAATCTTACTCTCTGCTAGGTTTTCATGGCTTGAGGTTTTAGGGTTTTTCCATTTGCAATCCTTTTGTGCTAAGCCTTACGTCGGTTATGTTTCATCCTTACTTTTTGGGCCTTAGTGAAAATGGGTTGATGGTTATTATATCATTAAAGGGGGGCCGTGTTATATCCTTAGGTTTTATTTTCATGTCAGGTCGGCCTTTTATCTTTTCCCTAAGTTTTTCCTAGCTCTAATTTCCCCATTGTCATCCTAGGTGGGTCCCCTTTGTTGTGCCAGCGATGTGTTATGTGTCAAGTTTTCACAGGTTCCTGCGATGTCGTGAAGCCCTTTTTTGAAATATTGTATTGATCGCGATATCACAGGGAGGCACCATCTATCACATTCAGAGAGGCCGAAAGAACATTATGAATGTTTTAATATATTAAGACGACCTTAATATATTAACCGGCGAGCTACTAAAGTGAATCTAAAATGCACATGCTTAAAATTGGTTGAGATGCTTTAATCTCAATAGAAAAGGTGCTCAACTTTTAAGGTCAAAGTTGTCAACCATTTCAACGAGCAAGCTCATTGAAGATCAAAATCTACACTTGCCCGCTATCACGTGATCAAGAGTTGCAAGATGGTTAACGATCGCGATATCAAGGGAATGTTGACACATGGATTTCTTTGATGACGCAGGAGATGGTGGGGCTAGAAACATGAGTTGTAAAGGTTCCTATGATGGAATGTTTTGATTGGAGGAATTATGGAATATACCTACTATATACTTAACTATATTGTAGAATATTAAAACCTAGCTAAATGGTGCCATAATTTTAAATTTAATTAACATACTCTAAAACTTAACGAAACCAAGTTGTATCTCATCAATTTGGAGAAGTGAAAGGTCAATACCAATGTTGAGGAAGACTTTGGAGGAATGAAAAAAAGGTCGATACCAGTGCCGAGGAAGAGTATGGAGGAGTGAAAACAAGGTCAATACCAGTGCTGAGGACAAGGTTGAGGGAACTTACGGAAAATCGATGACCAAGGAACAATGAGTACTATAATTTCGGCACCCACATTCTCTTTAACCTGCAATTTTCATGCCTAGTTTTCAAAGATATTCTCGTACATTTGCACCTCCATTCTTGTAAAATGGTATAAGATAAGAAAAAATAAATAAAATAACTTAGTCTTTCACATTTTTATCGACCAGCCTTAGGTCTTGGAAAAACTACCATAATCTACCCACATCTTGGTTGTTGGTGGGAACATGTTGTTCTTTGTTGTACAACCTACCTCAAATCTTATGTCCATAAAGTTGCTAGAAACATAAAACAATAAGAAAAAATTTGAAGGTACAACTAAAAAGGGGTTATTTTATTTTGGCCTCCTCCACCTCTTATATTTCAACATAGCATGGAATTACGCTTACATAACATAAACTCAAACAAATGGAAGTTTATAGGGGCACATGAGCCCAAGTATATTCTAGGATAAGCTAGATCTAATGAATGGAAATAGAGGCATACAATTCTTCTTTAATACCTCCACCACAAACATATGCAAGGAAAGGTCTCCTTCCTTCTTGGTAGTGATAACCTCCTCCACACACAACCCTTAAAAAATATGAATAGAGGAATATAATCTTTGAAGAAATCAAATTATTCATAATAGAAGAATTTGATCATACTTTTCCAATGATGGCATTATTAGAAAACCTTAGTTTAAATGAATAATTCCTAGCTAAGTTCTTTAAATCATGTCCAACCATATAAGAGAAGACCACTGCTATGTGTACTTGGATACCATGGAGAAAGGCTCTTTGGCCTCTTTCATCAATCGAGGTATTGTTAAATTTTAACACCTAAAAGTGAGAATGAAGAATCTTTCCTAGGATGGTGACCAATTATGCTTCTCAACACCTAGATTACAAAATCTTTGTCAATCTCATTGCCATCACCACTAAACATATTGCTTGAGATACAGTCATATCGGTAAACAAATTGGATTTCTTGATAGTAGATACATTCTAGACAATTCAATCCTTGCATCAGAGATTGTTGAATGGGCCCAACAAACTACTCATGATGCCCTTACTATTAAGTTAAAACTTTGACAAGGCATATGATTGCATCAAATGTCCTTTCATTTATAAAAGGCTCAAATGGATTTATTTTTAGCCCTAAATTATTATCACACATTCATCTCTTTGTTAATGAGTGATTGCACAATAGTGTGTCCCACTTGTGGGATGATGCAAAAAAATAATCCCAAAATTTCAAAATTACAAAATACCAGTTGAACGAAAAACCTTCATTTGAAGGTGATGTCATCATGACCTTTGAATGAAGAACCTTCATTCAAAAATGATACCATTTCAAGACTTTCAAATGAAGGTATTTTTTATTTTAAATATTTCATGTCCGAAATGCTTTATAAAAGGAACCTTTGCATGAAGGACCTTCAAATGAAGACCTTAATTCAAAGGTCCTTCATTAGAAGATCCTTCATATGAAGGTTCCCTTAATGCCATCCCATTATATCTCTTAGAGTTTTTAGAGATATTTTTGTTTCGAAGTAGAGATTGGACCATCAAATAGTGTCACCATGACTCTACCAAGATATCAATCAAATTGATAAACCCTAACTTAACAACCACAAATTCACAAGAAAAAGGCCCCTGTCAGCCCTAGGGCGTCAATTCAATGTCAATTTTCCTGCTTCAACAGACCCCTAAATGCAATGAACCTCTATCATACCATGTTGCACACCAATCCACCGAGTTACAGTTCCAATACAGTGGGTGGATTGGTGGATGTCATTTCTATTTAGCCCTCAAACCCTTACATAGGCAAAATAGGGCAGTCCTTGTATTTGATTGTTTTCTCTCACAAAACAATGATTTATCACTTCAAAACAAATGAAAATGAAAGGTAACACATATATTTATCTACACCAATGATCTCAGAGAATTTCAAGCTTCTACGGATCCATAAAACACAAAAGAACTTCAGAAAAATAGTAAAAACACATAAAATTGCTTCAAGAACATGGTATTTGATATGAAATTTTGGTATCAACTCCAACAATTGAAACAATTGCGATGGGATGGGAATACAATATGATAGAAGTGGGATGATAAATGCATCATTTGAAGCATCAAATCAATATGCAAAGATGAAAGAAAGTGCTAACCCCTTAAACTAAAAATTTTTCTTTTAACTTAAGTTTGTTGGGTAGCCAATTATTTTAAGTTATCAAATCCTACCATCATACATATTCAAAATTTTGTTGTTTAAAATGAATATAAGCACTAACTTTCACTATTTGAAGATGTTGAAACCTTGTAATAGAGAACTAGAACATTGATGCAACCACTCATCCTACCTTAAAACATACCAAAAGTCTCCTAGCAATTAGACATAGGAAGATTTAAGATGACTTAAACAATTTTTATTGCCAAAGCATAAACTTATGATGACTTAACCAAGCCTAGTACACACTCCCTCCCTATTAACCACTTACACATATGGAAATTAAATGTAAATTTTCTGCTATTTTTAGTCATGTAGGTGTCCAATAAACTACTTGGTGGTGTTTATCTTCAAGTTTATTTACTTGAATGAAGAGAAAAATTCTTTTGATTACAATTAGAGAATACATTTGAGGCCTTGGTTGCATAACTGGTGGACCATAGTCACATTTAGCACTTGCTACAAACTTTGGGAGTTAAACTATAAAGTATATTTGATTCATGATGGACGCATTTGGACGGTAGTAACAATAACTTGCAATCTATCAAGACTTGATTACCTTATAACCTATCAAATTCTAGCAATGAAATGATCGATTAATCATAATGTCACCTTGGGATGACATCACCATGAAAGAAATTCATCCAAAATCCTTATGAGTTTAGGTACCACCAAATAGTATTTGTTAGATCTATCTTCCTCGAGCGAGGGAAATTCAGGAAGAGAAGAGGAAAGCGAGACATGTAGTAGGTCTAAAATAGGGAGATCAACTAGAGGTCAAAATATTAGAAGAAAATTTCGTAAACGCATGGAATTTTTTCTTGCTGAAGGGGGGTCATGTTCTTATGATGATGAGAGCATAGGTGACATCGAGTTTCCCTTGAGGTACAAACAGCTACAGAAACAATGGGTACCTAAGGAACTTCCTCCAATAAACTGATTTTTGTGTCAACGAGACAATATATCACATAGCACCATCGTCATTACATGGTTTGGTCCTATTTTGCATGGACGGTATAAAGGTCTATTATGAAAAAGTTACTAAATTGATGGAGTATGTTGAACCCTATTACAGTTACAAAGATTGGATGCAGCTGGTTCAATATACACGAAGTATGCATAGGTATGCACTGTTAGTAAATTATATACAGCTAAAAGATAAAGATCAAAATAACGGAGTGGCTATGTACATTGATGAAAGGCCAAAATCATCAGGGAATATTGCAAGGTTTATAAATAGTACATGGCCTGGGTCAACAAATAAGCAACCCAATTGCATATTCAAGACATGCAAGGGAAACCTGGGGATGCAAAGGCCACTAGTACTAGTTATGTTTTAGCAACATTTCCTAGATCTTCCTATATTACTAGTACAGGAATATTTCTGGTCAAATTTGTGGTGACCGAGGATTTCATTCCCATAAAAATAGATAAGGTCCTAGGTACTTTAAAAAAAAAATTATTATTATATATAATCCAATTGAAATTTACTTATTGATCACTCTTTTTAGACTAATGATCCCATGATCATTTTGTAGGAAATGATGTTTTTTATAAACATCTAAGTGATATTACATTGAAGATCTTCGGGCCCACCATGCGTTCATGGTGGAATGCCCAAAATCAAGATTTAAAAGATGAGCTCATTAACCGTTTAGTTGTGCTCTTCGGTGATTAAACATTCAACTGAACCAAGCTCCTTAAGAAAGTTGGTACCTATCTAAAGTATGTGAGGGACCAATATAGGTCACATTTAGTGAAGAACAGAAAGTACGAGCATCCCCCATGATTCCGAAGAGGGAGTGGAAGGACCTAGTGTCGGATGGAAAGGAGAAGGCTGAAAAGAAAAAAGGAAAGACACCACCAGGCCAAGGAAGGTATGTGATACTATCAACAATGTAAGTATATACTAATTACTCTTTCTTTTTACATAATCTAATGTATTTCAAAATTTTCATAGGCTACTCAACACATCAAAGGCAACAAAGGAAAGACTAGGAAAACATGGGCAGCACAAACTTGGCTCTGGTGGTTATATGAAATTAGCCGTATGAATTGTAAGTATCAATAAATGAAATATTGCATCCAAATAATAAATTGTAAACAATTTTGGTTTTATCACACCATAGAATAAAAATTCATGATCTTATGCAAAAATGCAGGGCTTTGAATTCAACATAGTACCCACAGAAGAGAACTTGAAGATTGCCTTCCAGCAAGGCTATGGAGCCCTGGCTAAATGCCTAAGAGTCTTGACTGGGAAAACACAATCTTCCACTGCATCCAACATGCAAGTAATAAACTCAATAAATTTTATTTAAAATTGAATACTTGTGCAATCTATTTAATATTAATTTCCACCATAAAGTAATAATTTGCCTATTTGTTTTAAACAGACAAGCAATGCTAATACTGCACATGACATTGGAATGCAGCCTGGTGAGGGTAGAGCACAACCTCCAGATGAAGGTCATGGTGTGCATCCTAGTACTAGATGTATTCATGTGCTATACAAAACGTATTATGGATTAATAAAATTAAACATCTTTAATTGCATTTGGTGTATTAATTAATGTAACCTTTCATGTTTCAACTTTAGAGCATGTAGAGCGTGATCAACATGTTGAGCATGATCAAGCTAGACAAGATCAAGAACATGATGTGGCCCCATCAGGTAAAGAGAACCACTCTAATGTTCTTTTAAACATATTTAATTGCAATTGGTGTATTAATTAATGTAACCTTTTATGTTTCAACACCATATTAGGATTTAGAGGGTGTTCAACATGTTGAGCATGAGGCTATAAGACAAGATCATGAACATGATGTGGCCCCATTAGGTAAAGAGCACCACTCTAATTTTCTTTTAATTAACGAAATACTTGTAACAATAATAATAAAACATATCAATTTAACATTTCTTTGCTATTGCAATAGATGCCCCCTTGTAGTGGCATCCACATCGTGAGTACACGACTAGGCATACATTAAGATAATGAGCAAAGCTCAGAACAACTGAAGGGGGGACAAATGATTTAGAAAACAATACTCCACTTTATCTTTTTTTAGCTGCAAAAAAGAAACAAAATAAAAAGTGATTGTAATCATATTATGACAACCATATTTTTGATAATATGTAAAAACTGGAAGAACGAATGTTATATGTTAATGAATGAATGTGAATATGTTAATGAATGAATGTTATATTTTATTAATGGATCAATGAATGAATTTTATATGTTATTAATGGATGAATGAATGAATGTGAATATGTTAATGAATGGATTTTATATTTTAATGACTGAATGTTATATGTTATTAATGCGGGATGAATGAATAAATGTTATATTTTATTAATGGATGAATGAATGATTCACGTTATATGGTCAAGTATGGGGAATTGAGAGTGATGTGAGGGCGAGGAAGGGCCAAATGAGCTTCCACCTTCACGTGGTTGGCCCTATTAAATAGAGAATATTAAATTATTCTCGAAGCAAAGAGAAGCTCAATAAGGTAATGCAATTTTCAATATAAGAAATGCATCATTTGAAGCATCAAACCAATATGCAAAGATGAAATAAAGTGCTAAATTTTCACTATGAACATTGTGGTGTGTGTGGATTTGGTTTCAAAGCTATTTTTTTTTTTTTTTAGTGGTGACATAACTATAAAATTTGACTTTTGTGCCTAACAGGTTAGTGGAAAATTTGACAGCTCTAAAGGGTTTAGAGGATTTATTGAGATAGATACATGGATATTTGGATCTTGTTGTTGATTGGAGGCTCCAACTTAACCATGAAATTTTGTACCATCTATAGGTATGCAAAAATTTCTCTACTTACATTCATTCAACTTACCGGTAATATAATATCTGACAAAAATCTCCTTTTCATTATACTTAGATGGATTTTCATGCCCTGTTCTAAAGCACATGTTTTAGAATAGGTAGGAAGGATGTTGGAAAGCATTAAGAAATTTAGCTTTACACCTACCAATTGCATAATTTTCTTCATTCATCCAACATATTGCCAATGCATTTCAAAATTGTTGGAATCATATCCTATAATTACAGAACTAGTAAAATTAAAATATGTAAGTTTCAAATATGGCATTACATATCTTTCTATGAATTTTTGAAATAAAACATCAAAATGGAGAATTATTAACAAAATAATCTGCATAATTTCTAAGAGATCAGGGAATTTTTTTGCAGAGTTATCTTGAATATATTTAAGACAAAAGTAACTTATAGAGATTGAAGAAGAATGTCAATAGTCTAAAATCACCAGTCAACACATCTTAGTAGTATCTCAATTCAAGAGAACTAGGTCCACTATCCATTGTTCGAAACCAAGATCAAACATGTAAACCAAAAGGCCTTCCACATAAAAGAAAAACAATAAAAGAGGAGAGCTTTGCATGAAGATGTGAAAATTGATATATTCAGAATTAAGAAATTACAAGAGATGATTTGCTTTATAAAAGCAATGTATGCAACCCTAATGTTGACCTAAAAATGAAACCTATTTTACACATTTAATAATTGATCAATTATTAATGTGCCTAAGTTTAGCTTAAGTAACTAAAGGAATAAGTGACTTAATTAATTAACCAATATGATATAATTAATTAAGTGTAATAACTTATTACTCTAACACCCCCCTTAAGATGAACTTAGGAAGTAGCTAAAAAAATAGAAAAAAGATGCATGAAAGCAAGGATGGATCTCGACAACTAGGCCTTATCAGGTACCCATGTACAAATGCAATAATGAGGTAGAGAAGGAAAACCCAGTGGGACAAAACCCCCCTACAATGAGATGACTGCTACAAAGAAGCACTGGAAGAACACTATAGATTAACATTGGAACCGCAATATGACAAGCAAGGAAAGATACTTTTGTTTACAAGAAACCATATCGGAATCATAATAATGAAATAGTAGACCCAATGCCACAAAACACTCGAAAACTAGCAATAGTAGATGATATGTTGAAAAAATCTGGAAGTCGTGTATCTCAATGCCAATGCCAAACTGAGACTAAAACTCTTCCATGGTAAAAAGTACCATAAAGATTCTGGAACATTAACCACAAATTTAGTGGCCCTCAAACTGAGATGGATCCAATGTGGATCATTAACCATAGGCTCTCAATCTAAAGTGCGAACCATGATGAATCTGATATGTGTCAAGATAGGACAAAATATGGCCAAAAAAAACTAAGAAACCAGATACAACCCATGTGAGTTCTCATCTATACAAGATGAAGATCAAAGTTCATGCACACTCTAATTAGATTATTATGCAAGAAACCCCCCTAATGGAACTTTATATCAGTTCATTTATTACAATACCCAATGATTAAAAAAGGAGAGAAGCCTAAACATTCATAAATAGAAAATAAAAATAGACCTTAGATCTGTGCAAAGGATTGAACCAAATTTCCAATGCCGCAAGAATGGCAAAAAAAGGAGCACCGAGTCAAAAGATATGACCTCCGGAGTGAAAACAACAACATCTGAGTTTAAGGACCTGCAAAATAAAATTGGAGCATAACCAGGAAAAAATACCTACACCAAAATAATGGGCTCGGAACCATCTTTCCAACAATATCTCATTTGCAAACAACCGACTCTGTACGCAAATGTTGTACCCGATTTGGTGAAAGTGCTACAATTTGGCCAATATGGCCTGCAGGCAGCCCAAGGGGCTAAACAAAATTCAGCCCCTGGTCTTGTCCATGACCAGGGGCTGGGGCAGAGCCCCTGGTCATGCATATGACCTGTGGAGGTGCTAAGGCCAGCACCAAGGGGCTGGGGCATAGCCCTCGGTCCTCAATACGACCGCGCGTATACTGGTCGAGCCCACGAGGCCTGTTGGAGGACGGCAGTGGGATTTGGCGGTGCTGCCTAGTGGCCACTGGGTGGCATGGTGGTGGTGCTCAGCTTGTAAACTAGAGGCGTTGGTGGCAATCCCAAAAAACACATTTAAAGAAAAAAAAAATCAATTTTCGTGCCTCAGGGAGCATGCTGCCTGGCAAATTTTTTTGTCCTCATAAACAAACTTCTCAGAAATCAACCAAACGATAGGCATTCTTAAGGTTTTTGGCTACTACGAATGCGATGGTGACCTCCATTTGTGCCCAAAATGCTTTGAAAAATTGGGTACCCCAAAGCTTGCAAAAAATCACCGAGCTTGAAACCCTCACAGATCTAGCAAACGATGACCAAAATCTGCAAAATGAAAGCCAATCCTGACTTTTTCCAGCGCTCTGAATCCAATGGTGAAGCCTAATTTGATCCAAAATGCTGCATAGATGAACTCAAGGCATGAAACCCTTGAGGAACCCCGAACAAACTCTGCAATGATTTTCTCCAAAATCTAAAAAGGGGTTGAATCCCAAGGCTTTGATACCATGTTAGAAACCAAGATCAGACATGCAAACCAAAAGGCCGTCCACATAAGAGAAAAACAATAAAAAAGAAGATCTTTGCATGAAGATGTGCAAATTGATATATTCAGAATTAAGAAATTACAAGAGATGATTTTCTTTATAAAAGCAATGTATGCAACCCTAATGTTGATCTAAAAAGGAAACCCTAGTGTGCACACTTAATAATTAATCAATTATTAATGTGCCTAAGTTTAGCTTAAGTAACTAAAGGAATAAGTGACTTAATTAATTAACCAGTATGATATAATTAATTAAGTGTAATAATTTATTACTCTAACATCCATTAGTCAGTAAAACAAATAAAATCAATTCATAAGATTATTATGTTCTAATAGGGTTGATTGGTTGCTTGTTTCTTTTTTATTGTCAGGAAGTCACTAATATACACTTGGGTTTCTCGCCTTCTCTTGCCTCATGGCCAGAGAGTTTCTACAGAAGGCATCAAAGTAACCTTAAATATTGACAATGGAAATGAATACAAGGTCAGTATAACTTAATGTTAATTGGGTATGATTTTATTTCTTCAAGACTAATTTATATTCATTTTTTGCTCACACTACTTTTATTTACATTTATGTTTTGCTAATATCCATTTTCCTTTGCATTCATATTCTTCTATACATATTGTGTTTACAATAATGTTTTCCTTAATTTAATGTAGGGGAGAGGACCCAATACCTGAGCATGTTTCAATAGTTGTGATAGTAGTGGTTTATATAGTGCCCAACCCTAATAATTTGATTCTTCTTACTGATCCAATTAATACTTTCTAGTTACTGTGATTGATTATAAGGATTTAATCTTTACTTGATTGTGATAAACTTAGATTTTTAGGCTTGTCTTACAGGTGCTTGTTTAGATGGGCGAGGATTGTTTCTTGTACTAAAAATATTTTTATTTGTTAATGCTAAAATTACATAGCTAAATCAAGGGGTAGAGGTTGTCCTCTTCAAATGGAATAAGAAGGAGATTCATAAGTGGAAGATCAATCCCATTTGTAAGTTTCATGTGTAGCTGCATTGTATAGAATTATTTTACTTGGGTATTACTTAAATTTAAAATTTTGATTATCTGGTAAAAGTCATGTTTCCATAGAGGGTTTGGAGGCTTTATCTCACAATTCAGATTGCTTATGTCATTGTTTTTTTCTATTCAATATGATATGTATCTCAAGGAGGATATGGATCTAGTTCTTCATACCATCAACTTAATGAAGAGGAGCCTCATTGTCATGCTGTTAGGATTTACAGTGAAGCTAATCCAAAGTTTTTCATTACTGCTCGAGGCCATATTGCAGTGATTTCTCTAGGAATCCCACATGATCCCCATCAGGTATCTTCTTTTTGTAGTCTCTAAATTTCTTAGAAGAAATCAACAACTAGTTTGTCTAAATGTGGCTCCTTGTTTACAAATTAATATCTCTTTTGGCAACAATGGATCAAAGTGGATTCATGGGGTCTTAAAGAAAAGGTTCCCAAACATGGAGATCAAGAGTGGGACCAAGTAAAACCATTCATAATCATGCTCATATTGTTTTATTGATTGTCTAAGAGCTAAGTATCCAAGATAAAATTCTGTATTTTTCTATTGAATTTCCAGAGTGAAAATAATTTTGGGTTTGCAATCCTATTTTTTAGTACACTAGCTAAGTATCCAAGACGCACTACAGGTACTTTTTCTCACCAAAATGCTCATTTTCTACAAAATTAGATTCTAGTGTGTAGTTTAATATTCACTAGTTCTATTTTTTATTTTTTAGCAAAATTAGAATCCAGTTCGTAGGTTGTGCTTGCTGTGCAAATTTGTAAGATGAATTTTTTGTATTCAGCTACACAATACTTTCCTTTTTCAATAAAATTTTATGAAATAGAGTTCAGATATTAGGATTAGGTTACTAGTCTCTCTTTGAGTAATAATTTAAAACCTTATTCATTATCCTTTACAATGTACAAGACTATTTTGCAAACTGTCCTCTTATATTCATGACTTCCTTTCAAATTATCAAAGGATGACTATGTCTTGTTTAAAACCTTTGTTTGATGGTTGTCCTTCATATGAATGTCTCAATCTTCTCTTTCACAAATTTATGTTACTTCACTATTCTGTCATACCTTTGGTTTTTTGCAATAGTGTCTTCAACCTCTCTGTAATTCCCATGATGAACCATGTGTTACTACGTCAACACTTCCTTGACCATGAGAATAGGAAACAAAGCAATTGATCTTCAGCGAACTTCCTCATTCGGACAATTGATAACTTTGACCTTAAATGTCGAACACCTTTTCTATTGAGATTAAAACATCTCCACCGATTTTAAGCATGTGCATTTTAGATCCACTTTAGTAGCACGCCAGTTAATATATTAAGGTCGGCTTAATATATTAAAACACTCATAATGTTATTTTGGCCTCTCTAAATGTGACAAATGGCGCCTTATTGTGATACTACAATCGTTCAATACTCTATGGTGGGGTCATCACAGGATGGCAGGGAGCAGCTAATATTTAACACCTTATCATCAATGGCCATGATAATTCACCTTTCTACAAAATATAAACCATTTATTAAAACCTTTGACCAAGTTGCTATACATGCGATGATATTTTTTTTGCAATTTCGATGCAACTAAGCCAACGAACCACCAAAACCTCCAACGAAGTTGATATACATTCAATGAACGTTTGGTGATTGTTCGTCAAAATTGCGACGATGTTTTTTTTGATTCTACAACGAACACCAATTCCATTTTCTATGGTGATGACCAACAATTTTGGGTCATACTTTCAACATATAAAATTTGGTCAAAATAGCGACGAAATTCATATGAGTTTTTCACCGGTATTTCAACAATAGTTTGTCGAAATATTGACGAACATTCCTCAAAATTTGGAGTCAAATACAGTAGTGTTGTGTAATACCCCTCCATTTTACTTCTTGTTTAAGTTGCTTTATGCTATGTTTGGTTGCAATTACTTTGATACTGGATACATTTTGTTATAATGTTTTGATTGCTACTATTGAGTGACAAATATTATTGTGGGATGTAGTTATCTGATTATTGTTTCACATGCATTATAGATTAATGTTGTTGTAGAGTTAACATGAGATATTATTATGAGATTACTAGATTATGATGGAAGTGTCAGTTTCGATGAGTGTATTGGTGAAGAGGACGAGTTCGCATCACTCGCTTGCGAGCGCCCTGCGAATCCGTAATTCCTTCTTCACGGTGTGTATTATATGCTGGATATATTGTATGATGTTGTTTACTTGGTTGCAGGATTGCAGGTACATGACATCGACTCCACCTGGTTTCACAGGTTTGAGCGTGTCGATCCAACGGTTAAGTTGAATGGAAGATAGTAGCTAGGTAACATGTGTCAAGTCTATACCCTAGCCTTAGTGTGTCATCAGTTGTGTGTGTCGAGTCATTGTCTGTCTTGCTTTGATGTTATTTAATTCTGAAGCATTCTTGAGTTGGAAATAGATATTTAGAATAATTGCATTTAAATCATGTTGATGGTTATTTAATTTAAATAATGCAATGTGGATAAAAGTTTATACTTAAATTAATTAATTATATTTAGTTTATTTAATTAATTAAATTTGATCCAAGGGGTTGAATTTAGTTATTAAATAATTAAATTAATTAATTAAACGTGATGCAAGAGAATGAAAGGAAATAAAAGAATTAGAATTAATTTTGGAATTTAATTCCAACGTGTGAGAATTAAATTAGAAATTGTAATTAAATGTTTATTTGGGAAATTGGTTGCAACTTTGGAAATTAATTTATTATTTGAAATTTCATTTTAAATTGGAAGTGGATTTTTGAAAAGTGAAATTAAAATTGAAATTGAAATTGAAATATCTAATTTGCATGTAATGTGAATTAGGGTTGTAAATATTGAAATTGAAATATCTAATTTGCATGTAATGTGAATTAGGGTTGTAAATATTGAAATTGAAATTGAAATTAAAATATCTAATTTGCATGTAATGTGAATTAGGGTTGTAAATATTGAAATTGAAATTGAAATTGAAATATCTAATTTGCATGTAATGTGAATTAGGGTTGTAAATATTGAAATTGAAATATCTAATTTGCATGTAATGTGAATTAGGGTTGTAAATATTGAAATTGAAATTGAAATTGAAATATCTAATTTGCATGTAATGTGAATTAGGGTTGAATTAGGTATTTTTGATTTATAAGAATATATGTTTTAATTTTAGGGCAGAAAAATCTTTGAGAAAGAAAAAAATACATTTTTACAACAAGGAAGAAATTTTGGAAAATTTGCACAAGGGTTTGAAGAAAATTTGATTGTAGAATTGATTGAAGGAAAGATTGTTTGCATTTGTTGGATTTTGGATTGGATTCATTGGAGGATTAAAAAAAATTCAGGAAATCTTTAGAGGAGGCTTGCATCAGAAATTCGTCTCTTCCTGTAGCTTCTTGTACCAGGTTTTCCTCTTTGTATTTTATTGTTCTTGATTGTTTTTTTCTAAAATAGTAGTGATTAAAGATTTTTTTGTTAAATCTGTTTTAGAAAACAAATTTGATATTAGAAGAAAAGAATTAAACAAATTTACAGCCTTTGCTTGTGAAAATTCTTGAGTGAAATTTGTGGAAACCTTAGTTGAATTTAAATTATTTGGAGAAATTGATTTTATTGTTATTGAAATTAAACATAGAGATTGAACAAAGCATTTAGAATGTTTTTAGAAAATGAAACCCTCTGTTATTATTAAAAAATCGGATTTTAAAATCTGTAGTATAGTTATATTTTCATGGTAAAATGGTCTGGTTGCGCCACCTATAACTTCACTTTCACAAACTGGGTTTTCAAAAAATTTAAAGGATTTTTGTATTTTGTAATTTTCTAACCCCTGTCCAAAAATCTTAAATACCCAGATCGTAGTTTTTGAGTTATGGTTGAAAAATGAGTCTGCTGTTAAATTATTTTCCCATGGCTGTTCTGAAAATAAAATAATAATAAATTGATATTTATAAATATTAATATTTTATGTATTGTTATTATAATATTAAAATATTATTTAATAATATTTTATATTATAATTTATAATACTAAAGTATTATATTTATTTATATTATTTTAAATAAAATTTGTATATTTGATTAGTGGAATTAATATTATAAACGTATGGGGAAATTATTGTTTATTTTAAAATGGCATATTAAAGTTTAATTGAAAGAGTTAAATATTTGATTTAGATAATGCATAATTTAAAATTTAATTGTGGAATTTAAATTCATGTGTGAAAGGTCTAATTATTAATTTGATTTAATTGGAAAAATATATATTTATATTTTGGAAAATTAGTGATAAGGGATATTTTATTTTGAATTAAACAAATTGATATTATGCAAAGAATAGAAGATATGTTAATGATTAAATATATTTAAATATATTAATTTATGTTTAGTATATATATAGTGAAAGTATATATCCATTTGAGAGACTAAATAATATTTTATCTTATTTTATTCTGTTGTTTGCAAATTGGGTATTATTAGTGTTTTAAAAGAGATAATTAGTATGTGTAGAAAATGTATAGAGAAAGATATTTTTTTTAATAGAAATAATTACTTGATTTAAAAAGGATATATATATATATATATTCATGAGTATTTTCAATCAGTATTTACCTTGTTTTATTTAAGTGCGTGTGATTTAGTTTTTGCATGAAGAATTTAAAAGATAAGTTTTGAATGCGTAGTCAAAAAGACAAGCCAAAAGATATTTTTATACATTGATGAAATTGCATGTTTTTAAATGAAAATTTTATGAAATATAGACTCTAGATAGAAAACTGAAAAAAGATTGTTTGCAATAGTGTTAAGTTGCATTAGAAGTAAATTTAGGAACTAACTATATTGAAAAAGGCAAATAGTTATTATGTTTTATTTAGTTCCATTGATTAATCTAGTCATTGTGAATGAAATACTAATGGTGTCTATATAATATGGAGCATATATATATATATATATATATTCAGTGTAAAATTCATTATCGTATTTCGTTTTTATAAGATGTATGCAATGTATTATTGAATAGAGATTTGAAAATGGATTGATTAGTGTATATGGAAAATGGATAGAGAAACAATATGTTATTATATTAAAGTGATTGAATGTTTTAAATAGAAAATTGAATGAGATGTAAGATTTGGTTAGAAAATGGAAAGAGTTTATTTGCATGGATTTGTGTCGATTTAAAAGTAAATTAAGAAGTTGTTTTATTGATGAGGCAATCAATTATGTTATTTATTAATTTCTATTTAGATTAATTGAATCATTGTGATTGGATTATGAAAGATGTATGGATTTAGTATATCCAAAAGTAGTATCTTCCTCATGATTATCTTAAAGGATTTAATTCTTTGTATTCAGTAAAGGGAAAAAAGTTTAATTGTTTTAGATTTCCTATAATGAAAAGGGAAATAAGGGTTATGATTATTTGAGATGGCCTAGTTATCATGACTTTGACTTTTCTACACTACCTATTGAATGAGTATGGATTTAGGATATCCAAATATTAGATTTGATTGATGACTTGAATGCTTTTGTTGCTATGTCGTCAAGCTGCATTGTTGGTTTTGGGATTTAGTGTCAGTCCTAAATTATTAGTCTTCCAGAAGAACTTAGAGGATAAGGGTTGTTGAATCTTTATACCATCTAGTTGTTTTTCTTTGGGTAGTGCATGTTCAGTTTTACCCGATTTTTATGAACGGGGATGTTTGCACCTCCTTGGTTTAGGAGCGGATTATGGGATCCGTGTCTCCTTGTATGGAGTGGCCTTGTTATGTGGTTTCATCTTATTGTCTCCTATGAAAGGAATGGACTATGTGTTATTTCCTCCAAGATGTTTGGAGTGGGATATTTTGTACCTCTTGTGAAAGGAGTGGACTATGTGTTATTTCCTCCAAAATGTTTGGAGTGGGATATTTTGTACCTCCTGTGAAAGGAGTGGACTATGTGTTGTTGCCTCCAATATGTATGGAGTGAGTTATATTATTTGTATCCTCCTTATGTTGGAGTGGATTATGATGCCTAGTTGGTATGCACTTGTGGTTCCCTTGGTGGATTGTTTGGGTGTGTGTTGTCGAATAGAAGAGTGGCTTTTGTTAGACACCAGCGCCCAAAGAGGTAAACTGGATAACCTTCAGGAGTGATTTAAACAAGTGATAATTAAAATAATATACTTAGAAGATTAGGACTAACTTCTCACATTAATCAAGATAATTTAATCCTCACTCATAGACACAAGGGCTTGTTTAGACTTGAGATGAGTGAGAAGGCCTGGAATGGCAAGATCAACTATCTAGTTCTTGCAAGAGGTAGTTGATTCCGCATGAGTGAGTATGAGTGTCGGGATTTGGTTGAGGCCACCAGGATTACTTGTGTCGAAGCCTATGAAGAATGCTCAGAGGAGATCTCATGACAAACCTTGCGATGAAACTCTATCTATGACAACTGTTGTTAATTATTTTATGTGTATGGTTCTTTGAACATACTTAATCTACTTTATGTCTGGAAGCAATGTGACCTATGTCAGTGATGTTGAGTTGTACTTGATTTGTACTTGTATTGTATTTGATTTGTACTTGTATTGTACTTGAGTTGTACTTGATTCGTACTTGTATGGTGAATGAGTTGTACTTGTTAATTCATTTGGTTGGTTATAACAGTATGAGTCAATTTGAGTCTGCCTTTGGTTAGAGGTAGTAGAATCTTTGTCCATGTTACTTTGTTACTATCTCCTAGCATGGGGGGTGGGCCTTCGGGTACCACATTGGTTGGGTGGAACATGCACCAAAACCGTTGGGTCCCCATCTATCTTCAGTACTTGGTGGCGAGACATCCAGATGGACAGCTCGTGGTTCTTGTTGTATTATCTTGCATTGTAATATTTTAATTTGTATAAGTTATTTTATCCCTCTTATGATTATGAGGTGGAGTTATGTAATTTTAATCTTATGTACTATTGCCTCATTCTGGGAATGAGTGATGTATCTATTGGATTAAGATAATGTTTATAAGATTCTATCTTGGTTGATTATCTTATTATGTTTTGTGGTATTCTTATGATGTATGATGTTTATCTCATAAAGTTCATAATGCTATGGTTATATGTAATATGTATGTGTGGGTTTAAGTAATCCTAACCTTGTAGCCTTAGAGGTTGTTGTTAATTAGTAAGTGAATGTGTATGTTAAATGCACTTTATAAAAAAAAAATTGGTTCGCTTAAGGTGTTAATTGCAACTTCCTTTAGGGTTACTTGGCGGTGCATTACATGTTGTATGAGGAAGACCCAAATTTAGTAGAACCTTGGAGATCTTGTGAAGAACCAGTCCTAGAGTATAGGATTCAATGGTTTGATTATTTCATTTAGGAGGATATGTTGTTTAGAGGGAATCAATTGTGTATACTCTGGAGTTCAATGAGAGATAGTTTGGTGAAAGAAAAATATAGTGGAGGATTGGCAGGACACTTTGGAATCAATAAGACAATATCATTGGTAAGTGAGAATTACTTTTGGCCATAGATTCATAAGGATGTTAGGAAATTTGCGTAGAATTTCAGATTTTGTCAAGCTACAAAAGGGACTAGTTAGAATGTTGGATTGTATAAACCTTTGACAGTTCCAGAGAGACCTTGGGAGAATATCAACATGGATTTCATACTTGGTTTGCCAAAGACACAGAGAGGTAATGATTCTATATTTGTGGTGGTGGATAGATTTTCTAAAATGGCACATTTCATACCTTTTAAGAAGACAATAGATGTAGTACATGCAATAGACTTTTTTTTCAAGGAAGTAGTCAGATTGCATTGATTACCTAGGAGTATTGTTTCAGATAGAGATACAAAGTTTGTTGGTTACTTTTGGAGGACACTTCGGAAGAAGTTAAAGACAAATTTAAATTTCAGCTCTAATTTTCACCCACAGACTGATGGACATACAAAGTTAGTAAATAGGAGTTTGGGGAATTTGCTGAGATGTTTGGTTGGGTAGAAGACCAGAAGTTGGGATTTAGTCCTTGCACAAGCAAAGTTTTCTTACAATAATTCAATGAACATGAGTACTATAAATACACCTTTTAAGATTGTTACTGGAGTTCATCCTAGAGTTATATCAAAGTTGTGAGACATCAGTAAGGAAGATAAAATGAGTGCAGAAGAAAAGGAATTTGTAGAACATATGAACAAAGTGCATACTCAAGTAAAACATCAATTGGAAGATATGAACCAAAAGTATAAGGAGCAAGCAAATGAAAAGAGGAGACATAAGGAGTTTGAGGTTCGAGATGAAGTGATGGTGTATTTGAGGAAGGGAATATTTCCAATTGGCACATACAATAATCTCAAGATGAGGAAGTTTGGACCCTATAATATTTTCAAGAAATGCATATGAAGTAGAGTTACTGGATGGCATGGGTATATCACCTATATTCAACATTATAGATCTACATTAGTACCATGAAGCATAATTCAATAAAGACAATAAAGAAAAAGTGGAGAAACAGTTTCCTAAACAACAATCAGATGAGATAGAAGGGATTTTGGATATCAGAGATTGGAAGAAAACACGTGGAAGATAGTACAAAGAATATCTTGTGAAGTGGAAAGACAAACTAGTGGAGGATTCTTCTTGGATTTCTCAAGCTAAGGTAGATTGTATTGGTTTTCCTTTAGCTTTGGCAAAGTGAGGGGCTCACTTTTCAAATAACCATAGATGTCTGATGTTGGAGCATCCTTAGTTCTTTGCAATCTTGCATCAACCAAAGAAAAATATTCTCATTTCTGTTTTTGTTCTTGTTCAGTTCTTGTCCAATTCATGTTGGCAGATTCGGTATTTCATCATATTTTCTCATCAAACATTATGGATCTATGTTTTCATCGTGGTCATGTTCGTTTTCCTTATTCCAATATTTTAGCAAAATTGGATCTTTTTCCGTCAAGTTACCATTTTAGGATTAAGTGACAATTTCTAGAAGAGAGCATAAAAGTAGTTTTGAGCCTAACGGTTAATTTGATCTCTTGTGGATCCTTCTCATAACTTGCGGATCCTTGTGTTATGTTTCAAATTGTTCTGTGTAGTGTCCTCGACCTTAATTTAGGTCCTCAATTCATCATATGCACCTATCGAGGAGAAATTCAAATTGAAGGCCAACCTATTTCATGCACGTTACATTTCCTTCATCAGAGATTGTAATGATCTTGGCCAACATGAATGATTGAGATCTCAGACGTGATATAAATCATTGTAATAGATCATTAGGATAGAAATTAGAAGGAATATGGGATTCGATCTATAAGATTTCGGCTCGCATTAAGGAGCATGTAGGAATAATGTATATTGATCATGTTGTATAGGGCCTGTCAACCCAATCTATAAACCCAAATATTGCTAGCTATGATGGCACTCGCAAATTTTGCAAATTTGAGATGCCCATTTCAAAATTTTGCCTCTGCACTTTCAAAAGTGCACCTGAAGAATTAGTCTGAGTGACCCACTTTGGAGGGTCAGAATTTAAGGCCTATTGATTATCATGTAAAACCCATTAGCAAACATATTCAATTGATATATGTGAACATGCATGTTAGTTTTCAGCTTCCCACAATGATTTTTGATAGGGATTCGAAAGGCGAAGCTGGAGGGTTTTAACACTGTTCTGTTGTTTGCAAACGTTTAGTTTTGCAAAGTTGCATCCCGTTTGAGCTTACATTTTGCAACCAGTTGACTGTCATGAGAGAACGAATGTTTTTCCGTATTCTACATACCTAAAGAGCTTGTATGTCAGTTATCAGAGCCTCATGATCTGATTTGCTATTTTTAAAAGATCAAAACCAAAGGCAGTTTGTTCAGTTTTGTATCTGCATTCCTAACAACATTTCAGAAAGGTCAACTTCGATCGTCAATATCTTTTGACCAATGATGATTCAAGAAAATTCCTTTTGTACACATGCTCAGGGTACCTAAATGATCTACTATTTCCAATGGCAGCTCACCAGGAGTTGATTTGCTAGTTTTACAAAATGACAATGTGGTCAGTTTCAGTTGATTCTGAATAGGCTATTGTTTCAGAAAATTCAACTGAGCAACTTTGCGGATTAATATCTTTAACCTCGTGACTCCTTTTTTCAAGGTGTCTACTACACAACACTCTTGGATCAAATGTCTACATTTCTACATGTTTATGTGTCTCCCGGAAGTCATTTGACTGGGTTTCAAAGGCGATTCCAAAGTCAACCTGGCCTGTTTTCACCATTTTCCAAAAGTGTTAGAAAATTGATTTTGATGAAGACCCAGCTTGTTTTTCAACTTCAGAAGCACTCAGAGGCAGTGTTAGATCATTTGAGTGTAAAACTTGTTTGAAAATGATTTTTTTTTAGCCAGACCCACATGGGGCTCGACATGCTTTGCATGATCATGAACTTGTAAGTATTGCATTGTAGTAACCACTTCAAGAAAAATGCTCTTAATTGGTCAGAATGTTGAGGGGTAGGCCACTATAAAATCCATAGTTTAAATTTGGAACAAGATCAAACTAGGTTTTGAGTTGATCACAAATGCACTTAAAATGGGTACAAACTCATTATATGCTTTATGAGAAAATACATCATTAAATTGAAAACAAAGGATATTATGGGTGGTGATATCCATGGTGGGGGTGACTATGAAGTTTTGGCGTTTGAATATATTATGATTTGGCTAAGCTTTCTTTAGAAGATGTAAGTATTGATATATGGAAAATGTGGAGGCTCCTCTTGGTGAAGTAAAATTCAGAGTAATGAGAGCACAAGAGAATCATTGGTTAAAACCACCTCTCAAATAAAGGATGTTACATTGAACCAACAAATGAATGGCACTCAAGGTTTGGGTAGTGCTCATGATAAGTATATGAAACCATCAACAAAGCTCATTATTCACAAGGAATGGAATTCAAGAGCCATGAACTAAAGACAGAGTGGTTGAGTCAATGTATTAGTGAAGTGATAGCACAACAAAGTGCAATGTGAGGTGGATGCTTGGGCCAAATACTGAAGAGCCATGTTTGCAGCTGATGAGTGAATGGATCTATTGATGAGGCTGCAAAAAACTTTAAGCTGAGGAAACATATAAGGCATGTGAATTATATTTCCCTGAACTCCATGTTGGTGTTGGCACGAACCATGAAGGGTAGAAGATTTGTAGAGGATCGATAAAGGGAGGAGGCACCCAATATAAGCAAAAAACTTAGAAACTTTTAAGCAAGTGTAAAACAATTTCATATGAATGGGACATTGTGAAAACATAGAGGAACAGAGGATAGAATGCACCGTATGGGGCGCCAAGAAATGTAAAATGGATTCGTTGAAGAAGCCTCAAAAAAGTCTAAATAAATGCTGACAATGGGAGCGGCTGAACAGCTTGTGGGGGCTCGAGCTTCTCAAAACAGAGTATGGAGAAGCTAGTGCATAGAAAAGATGCTTGAACTATTCAAATGCCCAAGTAAATGTGGTCTCATGGGGTGTTGTGGGAGTCTTTGGAATAGGTCATCGACATTCTTTGAATGTGTAGAAAGGGGACATGACCATGTATGATGGAGGCAAGTAGCTATCAACTGAGGGGAGGCATGTCTCTAGAAAATGTATGGAAGCATATGCAAGGCGTATGAACTATTTGGCAGAATTTCCAAACAATGTGATCTCAATGAATGTCATGATTCAGGATATGCAACGGTTTTTTGGAAATGATTTTGTAACTTCCAAACAAATGCAATGGCACAACAAGTGCACTAAATGCATCTATTGAAATGACTTTAGAAACTTGAAAGAAAAGTCAAATAAGAAGCAGGGGAAAAATCAGCTAGAGAGGAAGCCCGCACCAAAGAGGAAGCCCGCACCAAAGAGGAAGCCTGCACCAGAGAGGAAGCTCATGCTAGAGAGGGAAATATGCATCCACCAAAGCTCAAGGGTGTGCACATTGCAATAGGGTATGGGAAATCCATCAAAGCATTGGAGATAAGGAAGGGTAGTTGCACCGAGCAGTAGAGTACGAACCTGCATTGAGGGAGGCAGCCATGTGATATGGTTGTGAGCCCAGAGGCACCTACTATATGATGAAAGTGAGGGATGCAGATGATGCCGCCATTGCAAGCAAACACATAGCTAAGGCAGAGAAGGTATATCAATGCCAATGGATAGGGTAAGTCTGAAAACCATATTGAGGAAGCTGCAAAACAAACAAAGGAAGGATTAGGGAAAACCTCGCATCCCTCGCAATACTATTGGTGATGTCATGTAAAATTTCATGAGATATGTGAGAATGCACAGGTGGAGAAACATTTTAATTTTTCAAAAGGTTTTTGTTTTTTAACAAAAGCAAGGGCATTTTAAAAGGATGAGTTTGTTAAATAAAATATTAAGAGGCCATTATATTTTAAATGGTAATGGGATTTTAATATGCCCTATTTTTTAAATGAAAGGAGGGTGGGCCCATAGAAAATTTCAAATGGCCAAACATGTAAAGTTAAAATGTTGCCTGAGAACAAAAGCTTGGTTTTCAATAGGAAAATCAAAGTGCCCGATGGTGAGCATTTGGAAGGATAATATTTTAAATGATGTAAAATACTTTGTGGCACATGAAATATGGGTAAATATTTTATTCACCCAGGCACAATATTTTTAAATTTTTGCGTGTAATATTCTCTTTGCTGGAGAATAGTGGAATATTAAAAATATGAAAGTGGACAATGAAGTAAATGGAGCACAGATAAATATTTTATTTGCCCAGGTCAATGTAAAGTGAATTTAACATTCACTTTGTGAACAAACATTCTCTTTGTTGGGGAATAAAGTGTAAAAGGACATAGGTAAAATGAATTTAATATTCATTTTATAATTAAAAGGCCAATGTGTGTTGGGATTTAAAGTGCAACAAATTAAAGAGCAGAAATATTAAAGTTATCAAACTTTAATATATGGAGGAAGACAAAACTGCAGCATTATAAAGTGAACATAAATCAAAGGCAATGTAAAATTCTTTCATGAGAGAACATAAATAAGAGTTTTTCACAGGTATTTTCCAGCAGTTGGGTCAATGATGGAGATTCTCCACATGGGCAGATTTTTTGTTTCAAAGAAATGATGAGAAAAGGTAGTTTTGAGAGAATAAGTTCTTTGTTGCAAAGGAAGAGAGAGGAGATATTCTTTTCAGTTTGATCAATGGGAATGGGGCTTCCAGATGGAATTTCTAGATCAGATTTAGGGTTGTTCCTATGTGCTTCTCTTCTTCTATATCTTCTTTTCTATTCTCATGGTAAAGGGGGTCCAAAAAAAAATTGAAAGCTCTACAAGTCAGGCAAAAGCTATGGGTAGACTATAAAGCTAGGGGGAAATATGACTGTTAGTCATTCAATCTGAAAGTGTGTGTTCAGAATTATTCAGTTATGTTTATTTTAGCTGATAATTGTCTCCATGGATGAACTGTAATGCTATTTTGGATTCAATAATAAAATTGTCTGAGTCTGTTCATGCACATTTGCTGCATTTGAGTTACATCTATTGTTGCCTTATGTTCTATGAATGATGTAATTTCTTTAATAAAGCACAAGATGCAATTATTGTTGCCTATTGTTCAAGGATAGTGTAATCACTTTAACAAATATGATAGGAGTGTTATGTTTCAGGTGGATTTATAAGAAGAGTTATCAGAGAAAGCTTCAGTGGTCTGGTTGTCATAATGTGACAAAATTTGCAAGACCTTCAGAGCATATTCAACATTGAAAGATGAATGCTAGTTATATGACTCCATAGCCCATTTCTATGGCACTGGTCCATTATCATGTTTCTGTTGTTTTTAGTTTGGTCCCAACTCTTTGAATCAAAAAACCATTTCAAATATGTTTTGTTGAGTTGTGTTTGTCATGTTCTCCATGCTTGTTGATTAAAATTATTCAATATCTTGCCAATGTGAAGTGATATTTTAGGTTTCTCAGCAATTTTGTGAGAGCATTATCTATTAAGCAATATCTTGTTACTTGTGTGTCTAGATTTTTAGATCTTGTTGAAGGGTTACCTCCTAGGTCTTACAAAGCCTGAAGTGCAAGTGAAATGTGTGTCAATTCCATTTCCTATCAGTTGGCCACTAGCCTTTATGGTTCTTTAATATAGAGTTTGGCTACCTATTAGAGAATTTCAAAGCCTAGGTGGAAAATTAAAACACTAACAGGTTGTATGTAATTAAAAGTTTTGATAATAAGAATGTTTGAATCTGCATTTTCCTCCATATTCTAAGTTGCTTGTGTTGTGTAACTCTTGTTGCATGGTCTGGAATATTCTCTTTGAGGACCCTCCTATCATGACTACACCATGATTTATTTTGCAAGCATGTAGTGTCACCATTATTTCCTTGTGCATTGATTTCATGTGTCCCTATTCACCCTATCACATGGCTATCAGGTAAACCAATAAACCAATGATAGATAAGTAACAATTTTTTTCTAAATCATCATCACCCTTTTGGGTAGGTCGCAAGCATTTACAAATATTTTATGTTGTGATTTATTTGTTTAATGGAAACTATTTGATGGTCACCCTATGGAGAGTGAACAATCACCCCTATTATCCATGGGTTGATGGGTTTTGTGTTATATCATGATGCTTCATCGATGTGAGTGATGGTATGCCTATGTTGCCCAAGTTGTAAATGATTTCTTTGCTATTCTTGTGGTTATGGAATCTTATTGTGCTTCAATGATAGCATTTAATTTGTCTCAGTAATAAGCTTGCATGTATGGGAATAAAACTATCATCATTTTGAACAATTTTCCCTATCGTCCATGGGGAAAACATACCTAGGCAGTAGGTCAGCTATATGGTTTGGCCCTTGGCTACCATGAACTACAACGATAGTCAAATGACTATCGATCATTCATTGAATGGCAAGGTTATAATCTCTTAGACTTGAATGAGGGTTCTTTAACCCAATCCTAGTGAAGAAAGATCCAAGGATTTTTGATCTTGCTATTATTGTTGATAAATGGATGGCTTTCTATTCAAAATCTTCTATTTACCTTCATCAACGAACAGTAGCTTCATTTCGTTATTTTTATATTTGTATTTTAAATACAATCATTTTTAGAATGATAAGTGCTTGAAACAATGAAACAATGGAAACTTGGAACTAAACTATAATTGTTTAGTTGGAAAAGGCATTTTATTATTGTAAATAGTGAATGTTCTATTGGAAACGACATTCTTTTGTCATAAACTGTAACTGTTTAGCTGAAACAACATTGTAATATTGTAAACAGTGAGTGTTCTGTTGGAAATGATATTGTTTTATCATAAACTATAATTATTTAGTTGAAACAACATTGTAATATTGTAAACAATTAATCTTATGTTGTAAACTAAATCATTATATTATAAAAGTGAAAGTGTAGCTAAAAACATTCTTGTTCAGTAACTATTTAGCTAAACCAACATTAATTAGTTATAAACCATGAACTTTGTACATGAAACAACTTGTTTTGTAACTGTTTAGTTGGAAATAGTAATGTTTTGTTATAAGCTGTAAAAGTGATCATATGTAAACAACATCATTGAATAATACTAGTATGATACAAAGAGAAAAATAATATGTGAGAAAATTTTAATACAAATTTATTCTGGATTCAATTATTTCTTGAATATCTAACAAATAAAAATGTCAAAACGAAACTTTATGAAATGATAACAATTTGATTTAATGGTTTTATTTCAAAATGTATGCACAAACCAATAACTTAAGTAGGCACATATATGTGTATGCACATATACTTCATCTATGTACATACACATATCTCTGACATACCTTCTTCTGTTTCTTACTTAATTCATTCTCAAATGAATAATTATTTATGTTGAAAGTAATCATGGGTCATGTGAATGATATGACTGAATAATGTAATGAATAGTTCCATTTGAATCATGTTTTGTATTTCTATTTAGTGGGGAAATTAGTAATCTGATTTTATTTTCGATAGACATATTTGAGAAGAATATTCTTTTACTTGAATAGAATAGTGATACCTAAGTAGACTAGAGCACCTCAGGGGAGATGTTGCTAGAGGGTAGATAGTTGTTATGAAATATTGTATAGTAGAAAGTTACCTTCTAGGACGGGTGCCGACATGGAGTTCAGAGAGTATAGGTTTGCTTTACCACAACCTATTGTTTCTTGTTGCAACAAAGTTATTATTCTTGGCCAAGCAATATAGTTCATTTTGTATGTATGAACTTTGTGATAACACTCTCTACCATTCCTAGCATAGATCTTGTATTTTATTTTCTAACATGTATATAGAGATTGCATATTTATATATGGGAACACACCATATTCCACCTTGTAGATTGTTCTATTGCTAAACTTTTTATGCAGGGTCAAGTATTCTTCAAGTTGGAAGAATTTTGGGGAAGCGTAAGCTTCGTGGTTGGGAAGTAAATATCTTCAACCATGTTCTCATCCACTAGTGGAGGAAAGTGTCAAGAGGAACCTTAGATGTACACAAGACTATTTAGTCTATGATGTAACCTTAATGTAATTCTTGATGTACCTTGATGTAAAATTTGTACAATGTAATGACTTTGTGGCCTTATGAGCCAAGTCAAAATTGAGTATTTTAATTTGACATTTGAATTGAATATATGAAATTTGACTCATTTTAATTGGACATGTGTTGCTATGATTGACTATAGCTACTTATTTATGTATTTTTAATTTGAATATATTCATATTCCATTTACAATAATATTAATTAAGTAATAATTTAGGATGGGTTATTACACTAATGCATTGAACAAGTGTACTAAAAGATTTGATACTTAGGAATTTTCCTTTGTAGCTATACTTTCTGAACCAACTTATCCTATACAAAAGTTTTCAAAAATGCTTCTCATTCATGCTAGAATGATCCACAACAATTTTGACATCAATGACAACACTAGATCATGCAAAATGTACATACCATGCTACATTCCATGCTCATGTTGTTAGACAACATCACTAATGGAAAACTTCCAACAATCTCCCTCTTTACAACATCACTTCCAACAATCTCCCACTTTGTCATTGATGGAAACATGCTTACCAAAATCATTCTCCAAAAGAAACTTGTTTTCCCCAAATAAATTTTGGAATATCTATTCCCATGCTTACCAAAAAAATTCTCCAAAAACTTTCTTTACCCAAATAAATTTCTAAATATCTCTCCCCCTTTGACATCAATGGCAAAGGGTGTGTTGGTACCAAAAAAAAATGTATACTCCCCCTTAGATGTAAAAATATATATAATTAAAGAATGTTCTAACTCCCCCTTAGGAAGTTAACGAAAAACTCCTATACCATCCACATATTTGCAAAATAATCTAAAAACTTGAAAAATGCATAAAAAGTAAGAATGGTCAACTTAAAGATGTTGACCCTTGAAGCTTCTACAAGATGAATTTCCAAGTAGATTTACCTTCTTCCCAATGTTTCTTTGATGCTACAAGTGCTGTATACTATGACTCAAGATTCACCAAGATTTCCTTTCCTTCTTCCGGAGTACTAGGAGTAAGATTTATTTCCATACCTTGGCCTATTGGGATCTTTAGGACTATTTAGAATTACTTCTACATAACCAATATCTTCTTCTTCTAAAAATTCATAACTAAGTTATGAAACCCAAATGGTTCTAGGTTATACTACTTCCATTATGTAAAAATTAGAAGAGATGAGGTAATGTCACTTATATATTTCTTTACAACACTTCTTGGAATTATCTATCTCTTGTTCATTCTTCTTTGAAACATTACAAAGAAGGCGGAAAGGGCATCACCCTGATCATTCATATCTCCAAGATTACTCATATAGTCTCCTATCTAGTGTGCAACAAAATTTTCACTTGACCAATTAACCTTTCCAACCATGGGAACTTCCTTCAAAAAGTTGAAAATAAAACATATTACTAATCTGCCATACCTGAATACATTCTTCTTCTTAATTTCCTTTAGGTTCTCTATCGATTGTTTTCAGAGCAACTCACTGAGGTAATACTCAACTTTGTTCTCAACCATGCCAAGTGCCACATGAATTTCGATATCAGAGACTAAATTGTCTCTATAAATCTTGTCCAATAACCATAGCTACATATTTGACTGTTAGGCTTCTAATCGGTTTGGTGGACCATAAACCAATGATTTATCTAATTAATTCATTGTTAATCATGTGAGGTCCATCAATCCACATAAATTGATCGTGAGTTTTTCTTAAGGCCATTCGAATGCACTTCTCTTCACAGCTAAAATTTGGGAACCATTTCCACACGTATAATTTCTTCTCATTTAGGACATTGTACTCTAGTTTTAAAGTGTAATCATCCCCAACTAACTCATCTACCCATAGGTCCAACAATTTTCCAAATGAGTGTTCTTCCATATTCCCATGGATGTTAGCCCTAATATCTTTACTTGGAAGAACCTTAAAAGGTATCTATGAAAATGTACCTAAGGGATCATCTTCTAAGACTTTGGTGGAATATATTTTAAATTTGGGTTGCAGTATCTATGAAACATCTACAACTTATAGTATCACCATTGCATTCAAATTTCTTTCAAATGATAATTCTATAAAATTAGAATATGTGTGGATTGCTAAATACCTTTTTCTCTACTCAACAAAGTAGGGTTTTGAAATTCTACAACTTCAAGACACTTCAAACTCTTAAACTTCAATTCTTGCTCCTTTATTATCCTTTGAATTCATTTAATGAAATTATTTTTCCTTAGTAAATATTCTTTTAACTCTTTGATTTGACCTAATTTTGTAGTAAATGCTTCAAATCATGAAGTTGATAACCCTAAAAATTGTATGCACAATCAACTTCTCAAGCTCCACAAATATATTCATTAGCATATTTATTTCCGCAATATTCTTCAATAGATCAAGCATTTTATTCTTCATGGCATATCTCTGTGCCGAGCCATGACACCTCATATGGGCAAGGAGGTTATTTTATTTTCTGTTATTGCTCCCCCTAAGCCAATTCCTAGGTTCAATCCTCAAAGGAATTATCTACACCATAGGGTGGTATAGATTCATTTGTAGTATCTGATTCTTCATTGTTATCAAGCTCCTCTTTCTTTCTCCATATCCTTTATATTTCCTTCTTTAATTATACTAGATCAATCTTTTTGACTAGTTCATTATTCTTTATCAAATCATCCTTCCTTGAATTTCTGCTTCTACAAAATTTAGCAATATATTTAGGCTTACTACAATATTTGCATATGGCATTTATTTGAGTATTATTCCTTCCATTCATTCTAGATATGCATTGATTAGCTTTGTTTCCAAATCCATAGCATGTATAACAGTAACCTTTGAAGGATTGAACCATTCTACCATTGTTATATATCCATTCATCATTTGACTTCTGCATTCACTTGCTTTATGTCCAAATATTTTGCATGTAAAACATTGGCCAATAAAGGATGGAACTTTTTGATTCATTCTGCTTCTACATTCCATTTCCCTATGTCCATATTTATTGCAAGAATAACAAAAACTATTAAAACATTGGTTCCTTTGAGCATTTGGTTATTTGATAGGGGTCTTCTATCATTACTTATTTGATTCTAGAACTTTCCATTGTTCTTCTTGCCTTCAGTCTTCTTTGATTCATTGATCTTCGTTCCTATATTAGGTGTCTAAGTTTCTTTTGAGTTTTCTCCTTTTCAATTTCTTAACCACCTTTGTCTTTAGATGATTTCTAACCTGCAATCAACTCGTCAAGCATTGTAGAACTTGTCTTGAATTTGTCCTAATGACTTCTTTCCTTCTATAGATCTAATCTTAGATTTACCACTTCTTGTTCAAGCCTCATGCATTCATTATATTTTCTTTCTACCATTGTATTTAGACATTTCTCAACCTTTTTATTTTCTTCCACTTGCACTTTTAATATGGTGAGATATTCATTTTCTTAATTTAATTGTTCATTGACTTACTTATGCCTTTCTCTAAACTTTTTGATTTTCTCTCTCATTTTTTTGATACATTCATTTACCTCTTTAATATTTTCCTTCAGATCTCTATTTCCACCTTCAACTTTGTTAATAACTTCTAGAGAAACTTTGATTTCTCCATATTTGTCAAGCATGCAATCTTCTTCTATATATCCAATAACAGCAATCTCTTCTAGGGGAATAAGAAACTTTCTATTAGCCATGTGATCAAACTCCAAGATCTTGCCAAAGCAATCAAGCTCCTTCCAAGGATCTAAGGTCTAATAATAATTTTTGAACACCAAGAATATTGAGAGGGGGGTGAATTAGTATTCCTTTAAACCATTCAAACATTAGCCATCCAACTATCAAAATACATTTAATTGTAATAATGAATGAAAGCATGAAACATCCATAAAATCACATAACATGTGAACATCAAGATTTTTTATGGAAAACCCAAATGGGAAAAACCACAGTGAGGGTTAGCTCATGATTTATTATATCTAGATATAATATATTATAAAAATTCTCACTACATGTAGAATCACTTTCCAATGGACTCATTTCCCACAAAGAATAAGATAAAAGAAAGAAAGGGGTGGATTACAGCCTATTGAGCTAATACAAATGCATCTACAATAAGTTGGATTAGATTTCCAATGAAGTACAAATATCAAATTTTGCATTAATCTGGATCAATACTCTACTCTACTCTATATTCACACACTTTCTAACAAAATTTGCATCTCTGATCAGATTCGCATCATACATGTGTAGGTGGAACACCATACATGTCACTTTTCACACATTACTCGCACCATGTTTCAAAACACTAAAATAAATCTCCTATATATATCCACATCAAGTCTAACTTCAATTAGGTCGACCTAATTGGAAGTAACACACAAAATAAAACTTGTCATCCTTAAAAAATCTCATCCACATCTCGTGACTTAATTCAAAATTTAATTCACCTTAAGATAGGTTAGGATGGACGCAATATAGGTCTTACAAAATATTACAACTGCACAAAAAACAACTGCAACATACATAACTGAACTCTGCGAATCATATATTCCTAAATACTTCACCAAACAACACAAAATCTTGGATTTAGATACATTTAATGATCATCAAAATAAATTTAAAATCACAAGGTGACTTCTAAATTTTTGGTGGAGTGCAAACCCAAAAATCGACACATTGAACCCTTGTATTAGCAGATTTGATACTTAGGCATTTTCCTTTGTAGCTATACTTTTGCGACCAACTAATCC
Organism: Sequoiadendron giganteum; assembly: GCA_007115665.2. Classification (NCBI taxonomy): domain Eukaryota; kingdom Viridiplantae; phylum Streptophyta; class Pinopsida; order Cupressales; family Cupressaceae; genus Sequoiadendron; species Sequoiadendron giganteum. The sequence continues at coordinate 258,547,985 of CM021105.1, forward strand.
TACACAAAAGTCTTCAAAAATGATTCTAAGTCATGTTGGAATTATCCACAACAATGTTCACATCAATGAAAACACTGGATCATGAAAAATTTACATACCATGATACATACCATGCTCATGTTTCTGAACAACATCATCAATGATAAACTTTCAACAGTCTCCCTCTTTACAACATCACTTCAAATAGATATATGGTTTTGGATGTATGCTTGGATAATTGGAACTTTTATTTTTTGATGGGTCACTAGTTGTTTTTACCAAAATGAGATGCCTTATACATCATAAAAAAATCCTTACACTTACAAATTAAATCTAAAATGTCAATATATTGAGGAAAATAATGATAAATCCCTATTTTTACCTCCTTGCAAAACCTTGAATTTGATTGTCCAATTGTTTCATTAGGTATTTTTTATTATCTTAAGTAGCCTTCTCACCTATTTTGCATAAATCTATCCTCCAAATCACCCATGAAATGAAACTTTAGCTAATCCTAAGAGAAAATTAAATAAGGTGAAAGATTCCTATACCACTTATCTACTTGTTCCATCAAGGTGTAGCTAAATAGATATTAAATAAACCTAAAATTGAAGGAAAAATAGGAAACCCCCCTTGGTAACACAAAGGAAAACTCATTGGAACTAAACCTTTTCCCAAATCTTAGCTCATTCAAAATTTATAATAAATTAAATGATTGAAAGCTTGTACCAAAATACCATTGGGGCCCTCCTTCTAGCACTAATCTATTGATAGGTATTTTCAAAAAATTATCACCTCAAGTGAAATCCAAGATTACCTCCACCTCTCCTAAAATTAAATCAATCTCCAAAATGATAATTGAAAATCACCAAGGTCTTTATGGCTAACTCTTGGCTATTTTCAATAAAACTCAATGACCATGTACTCTAGTGTTTCAATCAAAGACCTAAGATATTGGACAAACTTTCCCACATTCAAGGGTTAAATTTCACTTATATGTGAATATTGGTAAAGGTTTAGAATACACAAATATATATAAATAAAATACATGGATTACATTTATTTTTACCTTCTCATCTCATAGATTGAGCTAAAGTAGAGACACCCTTCTCTACTTGATTTTCACCTTGAATTTTCTTAATTATGGATTTCTCTCCAATGCAGCATAATATTGGCATAAAATAACTTTGAACGAAGATTAAAAAACATAAGTATAACATAAATTTATGGATGAGGATTTATGGACAAGGCTCCAATTGTTATAATATTTATGGCCAAAATGGATTCTTGATATCAATTGTGAGATATAGATTCAAGATTAAAGGAAAATACGAAGGCTTATCCTTGTGAAAAGTGTCACAAGAAGGTTTGATGCAATGACATGTGGAATAGATAAGAAGGAAAGGTATTCTCACACATGTGTGAGAAACCATTGGGAAGAACATGATTTTAGCAAGTGGAGGGGAGATGGAAGATATAAGAGGGGGAAAATCAATGAGAGTGACATGTGGATGGAAGAGGAATGCATAGGATAGATACACATTTATGAGAGGATCTCACACATGTGTGATAAACCAATGGGATTTTCTGGTCAAATTTAAGGTGGAAAAATATGGTGACTTGTGCATACTCACACATGTGTGAGCATTAAAGAGAGTTATATACACTTGCCACATGATGGAATGTTTTGGGATTTGAAAGAATTTTTAATTAGAGAAAATTATAATGATGATTAGGATAGATTAATTAATTAATTGGGTCTATAAGAAATAATAAATGGGAGGGATAAGGTTGAATTAATTAAATTAATCAATATTTATAAAAAGGAAAAATATAATAAGTTAAATAAAATTTAATTAATAATGATAATAAGAAATAATTGATTAAATACTAAACTATTTAATTAATTATGATAAATTAGGAGATGGTAAATTATGGAAAATAATCAATTTAATTAATTATGTGACAAGGTTGATTTTAAGGTCTCTACATTTTCCCCATCTTTTATATGAGACTATTACTAACAAAAGTGGCATCATGTCAAAGAAAGAAAATAATATGCCCCGGTCAGTTAAGAAAAATGAAACAAAAAAGGTGGTGAAATGATGCCCCATTGAGAGGTTTCCTAAAAAAAGTTGTGGCATCAACTCTTAAAAAATTAATGGATGCTAGAATCTATAGAGAATGAGAAATGAAGGTGATTGGGAAAGAAACAAAAGAAAAAGATAAAAAATGAGAAAATACAAAAAGAAACGAGGGAATTATTAGAGAAATTTAAGGTGGAGGCCATTGAAATGGGGATTTGGGTTCCATAAATAGTCCTAGGGGGACCATTTAGGCTCATTTGCACTCACATCTTTAGGATATCAAACTCTCTCTATGAAATCAATATTTAGACATCATGGTAAATATTCTATACTATATGCATCGTGCAATGTGGGTTTGGTAGTACTAATGGCTAGAGTATGTAGGAGCATTAACATGTACCATTCATTAGATCCCAAGAGGTAGTTCATGGTACATTAAATGTCATGGGAATGGTTGAAATATGTAGACACTAAGTCTCCATAGAGTAGCACTTATGCATCAAGATTAGCACTAGCATGACTAGTTTAGTATATTTATGGTTAGTTTAGCACTTGCACTTGGTGTAGAACTTATGTGGGAACGGGTTTTCTTATATAGAGAATAATTCTTCCAAAAGTGTAGCACTTGTGCAAATGGGGTATCACTTGAAAAATGAAGATTTCATAGGGTAGAATTAGTACTTTCACTTAATAGTGTTAATGTGGGGTAGGTAGCACTTGTATTGAATGGAACTTACACAAGATAAAGAAGTTCTTACAATGGATAATGCTTGGCTAGGGAAATAGTACATTTGTAAAATATTACTTTCGTAGATTAACACTAGAAGATATTTGGATGGATAAACTTAGATAGGTTTATGAGCAAGACTAATAACTTGTTTTGGATGAAATATAGGATTAATTTCCACCATTGTAGTCTCAAGAGAGGTGACCACCTAATTTTTGGCTATGACCACTACTAAGAAATGTGGACCAAGAGTCTCTAGTACCTATAAAACTCTATGAGGTGGGATTTTTCTTAAAGATTCACACTCATCATACCATGATGATGGTTCTAGTGGAGAATTGGTAGAGTGTTACTAGCAGCTTTCAACTTCTAACAAGAGAGATGAAAATTATAATAAAGGATGTATGGAGGATCCTACACATTCGTATTCAAGGTGCACTTGTGGAGTATGATATAGGGACTAGGGATATATTTTTAGAGAGGACATTCATGACTGATGGAATACTTATCAAATGCGTTGAGATGAACCTAGTGGTGTAGATGAAGACCTTACCTACACTTACATTATATGTAGCTAGATTAATCAGTGGTCTTTTGATACTAGATTAGAGATCATGGTGTTTCTAGTTGGATGGTTTCAATAGCTATATTAGATGATGGAAAAGGGAGTAGTGTATTGATGGGGATACTATGTGCTAGTACAACTATACTTGGACATGAATATGGTGGTATTCAAAGGAGGAAGGAGTCTAGGGTGTGGCATGATTTTGCTACACATATGGGAATTGGGGCACATTTTTATATTGAACCTATTGTCTCCTAAGTAATGATTATAAAGGAAACCTTTTATGCATCTATATGAGGGGTTATCTATCATACAAGGATGGGAAATATTGCCTATTAGAGACAGTTTATGGATGAAATTTATGAGGTGATATGGAGGTTGTGGTAGGCATGTGATGCATTAGATTATAGTGATGAACCTGATCTATACATAGAAGAATTTCTATCTAATTGGCATGACTATTCATATAATTTAGTATCTACTAGGGAGGGTAGTATGTTAGTTTGGCTAGCTATAGATAGTGTGGGGAGATAATTGATCTTTTCTTTAGTGACCTTAGAGATCAAGCATTGGGGTATTTTGATGGATAAAAAATGGGATAGATCATCATGGTTAGTTATGAAACCAATTCAAAATTAATAGTTACAAGTGGTGGACAATGCAATGGTTATAGCTGATTATGTAGCATGGTGGGCTAGTCAGAGTTTAGCAAGGTTGACTATCCCATATGGGGAGGCAACAATGGGAGGGGATGGTGGAGGTGATAAAGGAGATGGTGATTATAGGTGTGATGGAGGATATGGTGATGGTCGGGGTGGTGGAGTATATGGTGGTGATGGGGAGATAGAGGATATGGTGGTGTGAGGATGGGGAGGGTGAGAGGGAGAGGATAATTGAGACATAGAGGGGATACTTTGTTACCATTAGCGATAGAAAGATTTAGAGGAGATAAGTGAGAGGAGATGGATGTGGATGATAGGTAGGAAAGTGAGGATAATGGTGTGGGGTAGATTGAGGTACAACTAGGCATAGCCGTATCAAAGCTAGAGAGTTATTGTCGAGGGAGGCATTCATCATGAGAAGAGTATGATGAGAGGAAAACTAAGAGAGATAGTTTCTAAGCATACTATGAGGTCTACAAAGCCAAATTTGATTGGTTACAAGTGAAGAGGGAATTCCTATAGGAAAAGTGAGGTTCTTATAGTGCTAGGGTGGAAAATCTACAAGCACATCCTGGTGATGCGGGGGAAGATAGGCTGGTGTAGTTGATAGGAGAGAGACAAGGCCATTACAAATTGAGATTCAACCTTGATTTGGCTACAATGGGTAGACACAAATGTGGATAAGCTAATCAAGAAAAGAGATTTTTCTAGGGGCATGTTGGGGGATAAAGGTATGGGACAAATGGTATTAGTCATGTTTTTGTCTCAAAGGGAGGCTACATGAGTGAAATAAAATACATAGTATTATTAATCCTTCTCTTAAGGGGGTAGTACCTTCTAGTTATATTGCATCGAGATTTGATAAGGGAAACTAATTAGGCAGTCAATATCCATGGGATAAATATGTATAGGTATGAGGACATCTCCACCTTGAGGTCCACCTCCACCACCACTGAGAAATGAGGTAGTACCAAGATTGCTAACACCATTAGATGGTGGAACCAATAGTTAGGGTTATGACAGTGTGATCTATAGGCTATGTCGTATATATTTGATATTTTGAGCCACACATATAAAAATTGATAACACTTTATGTCATGACCAATATATTTTTACATAAATGATGAGATGGTTGTGGTTAGAATATTATGATGTGTTATATGATTCTTACAATGGAAATATTTGGATTTATGATGTATGTGATGGATTATGACAATTATGTTTTATGGTTAATGAATGGATTGTATGATTATGATTCCTAGATGTTTATTATGAATTAAGGATGATGTTATTATGAATTATTTATGTTATTTTTATGAATGCAATGGTAATATGGTAATGGTATGTGATTTATGTTTTTTATGTGAATGTGATATGTTGGTAGTATTTACTATATGGATAGTGAGCTAATTATGAATATAAATGCATGGATGGTTATGATATGTTCTATGTATTTTTATATTTATGTTATACATGTATGGTGTTATTTTTATTGTTATATTATGGGTAATACTAGTAATGTATATATGATGTTATGTGAGATTTTTATAATTATGATGTGACCTAACTATGGGTGGATGTAGGACATGGAAGGTGAGCGTGAATGCAATAGATGGTGGTATTTTTATTTTTTTTCATGATACAAAGTGAGAGGAATTGGGATGGGTGGAGGTAGCTATTAGTATAGGATGGTAATAGGTGGTTCAGATAATTTGGAGCCTTAGGGGGATATGGATTGTTCATGGTGTAGGTGGTTGGAATGATTCAATATGTTTACTTGGTTTTTGTATGAAAAGTATGGATGGTGGTGAGGGATATAATGGATATTATGCTAATATGTAGAGAGAAATCCTATATTTTAATATAGAAAAATATAGCATGCACCAATGTATAAGAACCAAGGTCACAAGGCAACCTTTGTGTGGACTTGAATTCTCAAACAAAATTTTGCACACATAATAAATTATATAACCTTGGGGGTTCATGTGAGAAACTAACTTTAAAGTATAAGGAGATCCTTATGGACACAAGTTCTTGGCATGGGATTTGTGGTTCATTGTAAAGAATAACTATCGTATATAAATATGATCCTACACACACAAAGTTGGAATCAGCCTTGGTGGTCATGTAAAGAACAACCAACAAATAGAACACACAAAAATAGAGACTATGCCCCATTATACACTAGTGAAAACATCCAAAGCTATAGAAAAATCTAGGTGGCCTTAAGCAGGTATAGTCATGGATCAAAAGATAAATACAAAAATACCAACTGATAAACAAGTAACATAGCCATCATATATCTTTCCAAATTAGGATGGGTGATATATTCAATTATACCTAATAGATGAAGGATATATCCCTAGGGCATATATGTGATTTAGATAAGGATGTTAGGAAATAGATATGTTGGATGTTTATTATTCAAAATTTGGACACATATATGATTTTTGGTATGAAAAAATGGCTAATGGGTGGTTTATTTTGTGTAGTCTTAGGCCTAGAAAGCTCAATGTAATGGGGGAAATCTAATTTTACTAGTAGTGTATGAAACTTATATGTGAATGTCTATCCCAAGTTTGCTAGGTATGTAAAAGGGTTTATTCCTTAAATCAGACATGGGTAATTCCCCCAATATTCAACAAGGGATGTGGAATGGTAGCATTTGAGTGGGATGGATTTAAATAATGATGAAAAGTGAGATATACTATGGTATTAAGAAATAAAAACTCAATCCATGATAGGTTTGTGGGATGGAGTGGCATGGTATATTGGGAGGCTAGTTAAAGTCTAATTAATACTCATAGTAAAATTTCTATGGTTGGTTGATGGTTGCAAGGGTGATCATGGAGTGAGGTGAATAATATCATACTAGATGGTGGGATGAGGCTACTAAACATGGTGTCTACAAGTGAAAACATCCAAAGATATAGAAAAATCTAGGTGGCCTTAAGTAGGTATAGTCATGGATCAAAAGATAAATACAAAAAGACCAATTGATAAACAAGTAACATAGCCATCATATATCTTGCCAAATTAGGATGGGTGATATATTCAATTATTCATAATACATGAAGTATATATCCCTAGGGCATAGCTGTGATGCAAATAAGGATGCTAGGAAATAGATATGTTGGATGTTTATTGTTCAAAATTTGGACACATATATGATTTTTGGTATGAAAAAATGTCTAATGGGTGGTTTATTTTGTGTAATATTAGGCCTAGCAAGCTCAATGTAATGAGGTAAATCTTAATTTACTAGTATTGTATGCAAATTATATGTGAATTTCTATCCCAATTTTGCTAGGTATGTAAAAGGGTTTATTCCTTAAATCAGACTTTTGTATTTCCCCCAATATTCAACAAGGGATGTGGAATGGTAGTGTTTCAGTGGGATGGATGTAAATAATGATGAAAAGTGAGATAGAATATGGTATTAAGTAATAAAAACTCAAGCCATGATAGGTTTGTGGGATGGAGTAGTATGGTATATTGGGAGGCTAGTTAAAGTCTAGTTAATACTCATAGTAAAATTTATATGGTTGGATGATGAGTGCAAGGGTGATCATGGAGTGAGGTGAATAATATCCTAGTAGATGGTGGAATGAGGCTACTACACATGGTGTATACAAGTAATTTTTCACCAAGGTACCTATCCAAGGAATCACCTTTAGTTTTCACCATTAAACAAATTATTTATCTTTAGTACTTTTTGGATTTGTTTTAAATTTTTCTTGACTTTTTGGAATATTCTAAGGATTAGATAGAAATTTTTTAGGTGTAAAATTTTCATGGGTTCCTCCATTCATTTACCTTTTAGTTTATAAATTTTGTAGTCTCTTGATCCATATTTTATGCTAACAATAAAATTTACTATCCAATTAGGTTTAAACTTTACCTTCTTGTCTCTATCTTGGAGATTCCTTTGATTTTCCTTGAGTACTAGATCACCAATCTCAAATTGATGAGTTTTTATCTTATTGTTATAACTATGATGAAGGAGATCATATTATGCATATAGGTGACTCAAAAGGCATCAAATCACCTCTTATCTAGTATTTCTAGCTAATATAAGAGTACAACCCAATACTCTTCCTCATCCATGAAATGTTGTAATGATATTCTTTGTGAGGGGGTATCAATCTCAATTGGCAAGATGGCATAAAAAAAAGGACAAGTGAATATGGAGTCACACCAGTGGGTGTGTAGATACTAATGTGATACACCATAGATCAATATTTAGTTGCAAGTACCAATTAGGAAAAGTTTTATTGTGTTGAAATACTAAATAAGACAACTAAGAAGAGGGTTGAATCAGTTGTAGAAAATTAAACCTTTAAAACCCTCAACAGTAATAAGATCCACAAGCATTCATTAAACCCTTATTCTATTATAATGATTAAACATGAAATGTAGACAACAGAAACTAAAATCACAACACCATACACAAAATAACACTAGATTTACATGGAAAACCCAATGAGATAAAAACCATGATGAGGATTAGCTCACAATATAAGTAATAGAAAAATTGGTACAATAAGGCTCATAGTCAGGGTTCACTACCACAAAAATAATATAAGAAGATAGAAAAAGAATTTTACATAGGGAACTCTTCTCAATCCAACAAGGAATCCACCACAATTTCTTGCACACTTTTGTAGTCTCACATGAAATATTTTAGATTCCTTCAGCTCACTACCTTCAGGAACCCTAACATGAAAATTCACACTTCTCTGCTCAAATTCGTATCACCCACATCACTCACATCAATCTCGTATCTATCTTGCTTCTTAATCTCTCTTCACTCATCCCACAGCAACACCATACATAGTAATATCAAGTTCAACCTACAAAACCTTCTCCAATGTCAACCACTAGTCGTTATACATACAAATTCAAAATAGGTTGACACCTGAAAATTCCTATGGTGGATAGGAATGAAAGACAACCTATATAGATCCTTAATTAGGATCAAAATAGATCCCAACACAAATCAACACACTTCTACAATCCTCGCATGTACTCTTAAACACAAGATCAACCAACACCCATTAAAAACACCATAATCATTAAGTACACACTTCCTTAAATCAATTTGAAACTTTTATAAAACATAATTCACTTGAACATGATCTAGAATAATCCATGAACTACTTAAGATTCATCAAAAACTTCATCCAAGATTGCATCATATAAACACTTCAACTTAGAACAATTGATAACCCTTATTTGCATATTGATAAATGAAACTCTCTCTGTACTACACCAAATCAAGTAAAAACTTGAATACAAAAAGATAAAAGAATTATAAGCAACTTCCCAAATCTGCACAACTTGAAGATAAACAATGAAGAAATGCATAGAAAATACATTTCTCCAAGACCACAGAAAACATCATTGAACAACTAGTTCACACATTGGTGAAAATATTTCATACTGTAAAATAATCCTGAAACCTAAATTATGAATATAGAAACCTCTGACATCCTTGAATAACATGTAAGATCCACACAGAAATAGCATCAACATAGAAAAATGTAGAGCACAATACAAGAGCATACTATGAACACTTGCACAACACAATTCACTTTGTTTATCAAATTTTCTCAAAATCACTTGGAAACCAAGTACAAGAGAGATCATCATAGCTCATTACTTCATTCCAACTCATATTCAAACTCTACAACAAAAAGATAGCTCCATGTACTCACAACACTTCCTCAAGGTTTCAAGTACACATGCATAACTTGTTTTCCTCTTTTTCACAATTTTATCAATATCCTTGACATCTTCATCCCATATTTGACGTCAATGACAACACCAGTCAGTAAAATTCTTGTTGACATCAATGACAACACCATAATACTTGCAAAAATCTCCCCCTTTTTCATTGATGGCAACACAATATGTGAAAATCCACCAAAGACAACACAACAACTCTAATCACACTCTCTTTTTTTATTAGATAGCCTACACAACATTCATGAAACCTCTCCCCCTTATAGGAGTCTCTCTATCTTTGACAATAACTTTCTCTATTTTTTTCACATGATTCTATCTCCCCCTTTGACATCAATGGTAAAGGATATTTTTTTTTGCTTTTTTCTCCCCCTTTGACATTGAACCAAAAAATCCTGCTCTAAATACTCCCCCTTAAGAGAACACCCAACTAAATCAGAAACTCAATGACAACACATGACACTACCTACTCCCCCTAAGAGGTAGGCACAAACATCAATCCAAAAAGGAGATAGATCGATAGATCCACTAGACTAATGCATCTCCATATACATCTAGTTCAATAAAGGAGGAGCAATAACCCCCAACTTCCCTCGGAGATACTCAAAAGTATCTTTAGGAAGAGCCTTAGTAAATATATCAGCAATTTGATCCTTTGTAGGAACATACTCAAACTTCACTTAATTCTCCATCACCTTCTCTCTCAAAAAGTGATACTTAATAGATATATTCTTTGTTCTTGAATGTATCACTAGATTCTTTGAAATGTTAATTGCACTTGTATTATCATAGAAGATAGAAACATGCTTGTCATATACAAGTCTGATTATCTATATCCAAGAAATAATGCACCACCACTAGTACTTTTCTTGTCATCACCACAACCAACCCAATATGCATCTATATGACAACTTAATGTTAAATTAGTATCCTTAGGATACTACAAGCCATAATTTGTTGTGCCTCTTAAATATCTGAATATCCTCTTCACTTTTGCAACATGTGTTTCTTTAGGATCTTCTTGAAATCTAGCTACAAGACAAACTAAATGCATGATATCTAGTCTAGAAGCAGTCAAATATAGTAGTCCACCAATCATAGATCTATACTTGCTCTGATCAACCTTAGGTGAATCATCATCTTTTCTCAATTTACTGTTAGAAACCCTAGATCAGACATGCAAACCTAAACACCTTCCATAGAAGAGAAAACATAAAAAAGTAGAGCTTTGCATGCGAATAAGCAAAATGATATATTTAGGAATGCAATATTACAATGAGATGATTTTCTTTATAAAATCAAAGTATGCAACCCTAATGTTGACCTAAAAATAGCTTAACCTAAGTAAAGTTATGCAAGTGTAATTAAATATTAATTACACTAACACCCCCCCATAAGTGCAACTTAGGGAGACTAAATAAGCATGCACCTAAAACTAAGATGAATGCAAGAAAGCATGAATGGGTCCCAGCAACAAGGCCTGATCAGGTACCCATGTACAAATGCAATAATGAGGTAGAGAAGGAAAACCCAGTGGGACAACCCCCCCTACAATGAGATGACTGTTGCAAAGAAGCACTGGAAGAACACTGTGGAGTAACACTGGAACCACAATATGGTAAGCAAGGAAAGATACTTCTATCTACAAGAAACCATATCAGAATCATAATAATGTGACAGCAGACCCGATGCCATGAAACACTCGAAAACACCAAACTAGAACAACCTTGGAATCCATAGAGCAATAGTAGATTATATGATGACAAAATCTAGAAACTATGAATCTCGATGCTGATGTCAAGACTGAGACTGAAACTCTTCTATGGGAAAAAGTACCATACAGACTTAGGAATGATAACCACAAATTTGGTGGCCCTCAAACTGAGATGGATCCGATGCAGATCACTAACCATAGGCTCTCAATCTAAAGTGTGAACCAAAATGAATCTGGTATGTGTCAAGCTAAGACAAAATATGGCCAAAAGAAACTAAGAAACCATATTACAACCCATTCGAGTTTCCATCAAAACATGATGAAGATTATTATGCAAGAAACCCCCCTGATGGAACTTTATATCAGTTCATTTATTACAATTCCCAATGAATGCAAAAGGAGAGAATGCCTAAACATGCATAAAAAAAAAATAGAAGAAGACCCCATATCTATGTAGAGGATTGAACCAGCTTTCCAATGTCGCAAGAATGGCGAAAAAAGGATCACCGAGTCAAAAGATATGCCCTCCGGAGTGAAAACAACAACATCTGAGTTCAAGGACCTGAAAAATAAATCTGGAGAAAAATCAGAAAAAACTATCAACACCACTGGATTGGTACCAGAATCAGCTTTCCAACAGTATCTCTTTTGTGAAAAACAAACATCGTACGCAAAAGTTACGCCCGATTTTGTCAAAGCTGCTCCAGAATGGCCAATATGGCCTACAGGCAGCCCAGGGGGCTAAAAATATTCGGCCCTTGGTCCTGCATACGACCAGGGGTTGGTGGATATAGGGCTGGGGTAGAGCCCCTAGTCACCCATGTGACCAACGGTGGAACACAGGGGCTGCTCGGCCGACGGAGCTCTTGGTCGGCCATAAGACCCTAGCGGGGGTTGAGCATTGGCTGCGAGGCTGGATGGGTGGTCGGCAGTGGGAAGGGGCGGCACTGCCCGGGGGCCACCACTCTTGGTGGCCACTGCATGGTGCGCTGGTGGCACTATTCATTTATGCTATCAGAGCCGAAACTGATGTGCATTTTCCCATTTTTTTTTATCTACGTGCAAAACCTTACCTCGAAATGCGTGCTAGGGAGGCTGTATGGCTTCCTTGGCAAATTTTTTTTGTCTTTCGGATCAACTTCACCAAAATTGATGAAATGAAAGGCGATCTTAGGATTTTTGGCCACTGCGAACACAATGGTGACCTTTGTTTCTACTCAAAATGCTTCAAAAAAATCAGCAACCATGAAACCCTCACAGATCTGGCAAATGATGACCAAAATCTGCAAAATAAAAGCCAAACCTGAATTTTTCCAGCACTCTGAATCCAATGGTGAAGCCCGATCTAATCCAAAATGCTGCATATATGAACTCAAGGCATAAAATCCTCGAGGAACCCCGAACGAACTCTGCAATGAATTTCTCCAGAATTTGAGAAGGGGCTGCATGTCAAGGCTTTGATACCATGTTAGAAACCCTAGATCAAACATGCAAACCTAAACACCTTCCACAGAAGAGAAAACATAAAAAAGTAGAGCTTTGCATGCGAATGGGCAAAATGATATATTCAGGAATGCAATATTACAATGAGATGATTTGCTTTATAAAAGCAAAGTATGCAACCCTAATGTTGACCTAAAAATAACTCAACCTAAGTAAAGTTATGCAAGTGTAATTAAATATTAATTACACTAACATTTACAACCATTTTCCATAGGAGTACATACCAGTTTGGAAGAATCCATTCCAAACTTCTTCAACATCTCTTTAACATACATAGACTATGAAATGAAAATCCCATTATTTTATTGATTGATTTGTATCCCAAGAAAGAAATTCATCTCCCCAAACATTAACATCTTAAATTCTTTATTCATTTCTTCTGCAAACTTCTTACACATAGCCTCATTTCCACCAAAGATAATATAATCCACATTTACAACTACTATCAATATTTTTTCTTCCTCAATTTTAAAGTAAAGATTACTATTTGTGGTGCCTTTACTAAATCCTTTCTATATCAAGTACCTGTCTAATATTGTATACCAAGCTTTGAGAGATTTCTTCAATCCATATAGTGTCTTCATCAACCTACATACCATATCTAGTTAATTTGACAATTGAAATCCCTTCAGTTGTTCCATGTAAACCTCTTCTTCCAATTCTCCATTCAAAAAAGAAAACTTCAAATCCATATGATAAACCTTGAAATATTTATGTGCTAAAAATGCAAAAAGCATTCTGATAGATTCCATCCTAGCCATAGGAGAAAAATTCTCCTTAATGTCTATACCTTCCACTTGTGAGTAATCCTTACACACAAGTCTTTCCTTATTTCTTACTACTTCTCCATACTCATTCAGCTTGTTCTTGAATACCCATTTAGTTCCAATTACGTTTTTGTTTTCTGATCTAGGAACCAATTCCTAAGTTTGATTCTTCTTGATCTACATAATTTAGTCTTATATTTCCTTCATCTAATGCTCATCCTTTCATGCTTCACTCACTTATTTAGGTTCAACTTTAGAAAGTAAACACAAATTTCCCTCAACTTTAGCAACTTTTTTTCTTGTCAATACACCTTTCCTCTTGTCTCCAATGATTTGATCTTTAGAATGATTCTTTTTCACATAGTTAGGGGTTTTAGGGGTCTTTGATAGAACTTCTTCCTCTTCATTTTGCACTTATTTTCCATCAAATTTTTCTTCTTCTCTACAATCAAGTTCATCTAACACATATCCATCTATTGCAATTGAATTCTACAAGTTTTCATCAACTTTAACATTTTCACTTTCAATTATATTTCTTAGCCTTTTTTTATAACATCTGTAAGCTTTGCTTCTAATAGAATATCCAAGGAAGATACCTTCATCAGACCTTGCATCATTTTTTCTTGTTTTCTTCTTCTCTTTTGATGTAACATTTGCTTCCAAACACTTTAAATTACTTCATAGTCAGAATCCTTCCATACCATAGCTCATAAGAAGTCTTTAGTTTGTTATCTTTAACTTGAACTCTATTAAGTATATAAACAATAGCATGAATAGCTTCTCTCTAGTATATTTTTGGTAGATTTTCCTCTTTCATCATAGTCCTCGTAGCTTCTTGAACAATTCTATTTTCCATTCTGCTGAGGAGTTCTAAGGGCAGACAAATGCATCTTTGTTCCATGAACCTCACAAAACATATAAAACTCATTGGAGGAGAATTAACCACATCTTCCAAACCTCAAACATTTTATTTTCGAATCCATTTCATTCTCAACCATAACTTTAAATTCCTTGAATTTATCTAATGCATTAGATTTCTCTATAAGAAAAGTAACCCATGGCATTCTAAAATAATCATCAATCAAAAGCACAAAGTACATGTCACCTTATAGACTTCTCACTCTAGTAGAACCATAAAAGTCTGTGTGCACTAATTCAAGTAGTCTAATAGCATATTTTTCCTTTCCCTTAAAGCTACTCGTTTTTTTTACAAATTGAAAACTCGCACAAATAGTATTGATAGGCTTTGTGATTCTAGGTAAATATCTAACTGCATGGAGTGAACTAATTCTTTCCAAATTATCAAAATTCATGTGACACATCCTCTGGTGCTATAACCAACTATTATTAATCTAAGACATAAAGCAATGACCATCAAAAATCTTAATTTGATAGGTGTTTCCTTCTATCCTCTTACTAGCAACAATCATAGTTTTGAACCCTTTATGGATCTCACATGATTCATCCTTAAACACAAGATTATATCATTTTCCACACATTTTTTTGAGACTCAAAATATTATGCCTTAATCCCTTAACATAATAAACATTGTTTGTATTATGCTTTCCATCAAAACTGATTGAACCTGTTCCACAAATCTTAGCTCCTAAATCATCTCCAAATTTTAACTAATCCTCCATCATACTTTTCAAGTTTAATAAACTTACTTTTGTCTACAGTCATGTGATTAGAGTAGCCATTGTTAGCCAACCCAATAATTATTATCCTCTTTGACATGGAAATCAGATACCAAAGTACCTTCAATCTTATCCTTCATCTCCAAAGCACTTTCCTTCTCACAACTTTCAGGGTTAGCAGAAACAAATTCTTCTATTATAGACAAAAACAAACATTCATTATCACCAAAATTTTCATAATCAAATTTATCATTGAAAATTTCAACATCTTCTCTCACATAGTAATCTTTCTTAATCACTTTTCCTTTGCTTTCCTTATTCTTATTGTTTATAGCTCTTTTTGGACATCTTGAAGCATAATGACCTATACCACCATAGCTAAAACATTTGAAGGGTAATTTTCCTTTTTACTTACAGGTGCCATTTTTCATCTTCCTCACAAAGTTAGCTTCCAAATCAACAAGATCTTCTTCATTTGTATCTTCAACCTTCTCCAATTTACCAACCATGAAAGTAGTCTCAACTTTTGTACCTTTCTTCAGTTTTCTCATTTCAAATGCAATTAGAGTACCAATCAATTGATCTACAGAATAATTTTCAAAATCAATAGTTTCCTAAATAGAAAACACCTTTTCACTGTAACAATTCAGAGGAGATTTGATAACTTTCTTCACTACTTTATATTATTTAACTATTGCACCAAGGCTTCTCATAGCTCTCACCAACTTATCAACTCTCTGTATGTAGTTTTTAATTTTTTATTCTTCAAACATTTTCATCATTTCAAATTGTGCCTTCAAGTTTTGTAACTTTGCTTGTTTGACCTATGGATCTCCTTCATAAATGCTTTCTAGCTGATCCCAAACTTCTTTAGTAGTCTTCAAATTCATAACTTTAACTAATTCAGTATTTGAAAGACTATTCACAATAATAAATCTTTCCTTACCATTGATCTCATGCGCCTTGATTTTTGCACTTGTACTTGGACCATTTGGAAGGTGTAGTATATGTATTTTGATAAGCCTTCTCAATCTCATAAACTTTATCTAATAGATATCCTTCTATCTTTGTCTTCCAAAACACATAATCTGAGCCATCAAATCTAGGATATTCTAAAGTAATCTTGTTCACCATCCTAGATCTACCTCAAGCGGTTAAGCTCTTCTTCAAGGAACCTTTCTTTGATACCGATTGTTGAAACGAACAATACAACTAAGAGGGGGTGAATCATTTGTAGCAAATTTAACCTTCAAAACCCTCAACAATAATCAAATCCACAAGCATTCATTAAACCTTTATTTTGTTAAAATGATTAAACATGAAATGCAGATAATAAAAACTAAAATCACAACACCATACACAAGAGAACACTAAATTTACATGGAAAACCTAATGAGGGAAAAACCGCAATGAGGATTAGCTCACAATATAAGTAATAGAAAAATTGGTACAATAGGGCTCACTACTAGAATTGGACACATTATCCAAAAAGGCTCACAACCACAGAAAGAATACAAGAAGATAGAAGAATAATGTTACAAAGAGAACACTTCTCAATGCAACAAGGAGTCCACCACAAATTTCTCATACACTTTCAAAGTCTCACATGAAATATTTTTGATGCCTTCTGCTCACTGCCTTCAGGAACCCTAACATGAAAATTTGCACTACTTTGCTCAAATTCGCATCACACATATCACTCACATCAATATCACATCTATCTTGCTTCTTACTCTCTCTTCACTTATCCCATAACACCATACATATTTATATCAAGCTCAACCTTAAAAACCTTCTCTAATGTCGGCCACTAGCTGTTATACATACAAATTAAAAATAGGTTGGCACCTAAAAATTCCCGTGGTGGATAAGAATGAAAGGAAACATATATAAATCCTTAATTAGGACCCAAATAGATCCCAAACAACTCAACATTCTTCTACAAGCCTTGCATGTAGTGTTAAACACAAGGTCATCCAACACTCATGTAAAACACCATAATCATTAAGTACATGCTTCCTTAAATCAATCTGAAACTTCTAAACAACATAATTCACTTGAACACAATCTAAGATAATCAACAAACTAAAGATTCATCAAACACTTCATCCAAGATCACATCATACAAACACTTCAACTTAGAACAACTAATAACCCTTATTTGCATACTAATAAATGAAACTTACTTTGTACTACAATAAATCAAGTAAAACCTTGAATACAAAAAGATAAAAGCATTATAAGAAACTTCCCAAATCCACACAACCTAAAGAAAAATAATGGAGAAATAAAGAGCAAATACATTTCTCCCAGGCCATGAAAACATCACTGAACAACTGTTTCACACACTATTGAAATTATCTCACACTGTACAACAATCCAAAAACCTAAATTTTAAATATAGCAACCTCTGACAACCTTGAATAATATGTAAGATCCATACAAGAATAGCATCAACATAGAAGAAACATGAAGCACATTACCAAAGCATACTATGAACACTTGCACAACACAACTAACTCTGTTTAGAAAATTTTCTCAAAATCACTTGGAAACCAAGTACTAGAGACATCATCTCAGCTCATTACTTCATTCCAACTCATCTTCAAACTCTACAACAAAAATATAGCTCCATGTATCCACAACACTTCCTCAAGGTTTCAACTACACATGCACAACATGTTTTCATATTTTTCACAATTTTCTCAATATCCTCGACATCTTCATCCTATAGTTGACATCAATAACAACACCAATTAGTAGAATTCCTATTGACATTAATGAAAAAACCTTCATACTTTCAACACATTAATATTATTTTTTAGTATGTTTAAGATGGTTTTGTTAGAATCCTTTTCTTGACTATTACTTTGGAGATAGTATTAGGTGGAGAAGAAATGTTGGATATGGAATTTATAGAAAAGGGTGTGGATATATTGGTTTTTGAATGATTTTCCATTATATGTGATAATGGTAAGGGGAATGTTAGAGAAAAATATTATGTAATGGACCTATGAATTTAGCAATTTTCTTGCTAGTGATTTAGGTTAATGGAATGGATTCAACCCACCATGCAAAGTACTCGGTGGAATTTTTTATGATTTTATGGCAATTGGAGGAAGATGGGGGGATTTTTCCAACAAGTTTGAAGCCCCACTATAGGAAATTCCATGGATTAGTAATTGGTTATAGTTCCTGGGATGGTGTGTGTATCAAATCGCTATATTTTTTACATGGTAGACATTTAAACTTATGTACATCTTATTCCATTATCGACCAATTATAACCAGTTCTTAGTATATTTTTAGCAAGGATGCGACCACTAGAATATGCACTAGAGATAATTTTTTGCCCTCACATAAATAAATTTGGTCTTCTTCTATTTTTAAACACATTAGCATGTTTCCATCAAATATTCTTCGATAGAGAGTATTGCCAAGAATAGTGAACTAGGATGAACAATATAGATAAAGGTTTGGCATTAGGTTTTTGATAGGTTAGGTGGGAGGGTATTATCATGGATGAATATTTATATTGAATGATACCAAGGAGAATTGGGACAGAAAATTTTGTATACTAATTCTATATCAATAACATCATATATTTGGATCAATAGTTTGTCTACCAAATTTCACATTTCTAACTATTAGATAGAATATCTAGAAATGATCTTATGGTATCCATATCAGTTTTTGCTATGTTTCTTAGACTAGGTACCAATTCAAACTACATTTGGGAGAAGTATTTTTGAAGCCATCAACCATTCTTTAATATGGGATAATTTTATCATCTTTTATTTGGTATTCATCATTTACTTTCTTGATAACAATTGGGAGTCTCCATAAACTTGTAGTTTTGTGATTTTCCATTGAATAGCCATCCTAAGTCATGTGATCAAGTATTCATAATTGACTATATTATTTATAAATTGAAATGATAGACTATATTATTTAGGCATGCAATCACCTATGGTGTGACAAACAAGACCCCTAAGTGTGAACCATGTTGAATGTGTAAACCATCAAAGTATAATTTCCACTATGTTTATTTAGTGATATAAAATATTGCTTCATCTAGAGATACTAAGATAAGTGAATGGTCTACCTCCAATGGTGCTTTAGCTAGTTTATTTTTTATCACTTAACCTTTGATTTATTTGTGTTCTATATATTTAATGTCAAATTCACTTAGGATTATGACTCATTTTCCATTAATCAAATAAGATTTACTTTAAACAATAGAAACTTAAGTGGGTCAATCTTTGAAATGATATTTGTTTTATTATTGAGCATGTAATGTCTAAGTTTGTGTGCACTAAATACTACTTCTATAATTCTCATTCCATTGGTGTGTATTTTATCTCATAACACATTAAGGTATGACTATCATAATATCTAGCTATTTCCTTTTCATTCTCATCAATGCTATGCTAAAATTACCCCTAATGCTAATAATGTGGTAGAAATATTCAATAATAATGGATTTCCTAGAAAGAGTGACATGAGCATAGGGGGTGATGTAATTTATTCCTTAATTTGATCAAAATCTTGTCGACAATTATTATTTGATTAAAATATCACATATTTTCAAAGAATTTGAGAATTGTTGACATTTATTTGCAAGTTATACACTTGAGTGTCAGATGGCCTAAAGCTTTTATTGAAGAATAGGGATTTTATTTAAATTCTTGGGAGGATGAATTTCAAGGATTGATTTGACTTTACTTGGCTCCAATTTGATGCTTGTATATGACAAAATAAAACCCAAGAGCTTTCTTGAAGTGACATCAAAGACATGTTTGTTGGGATTGATATATAGATTATATTTGGCTAGTTGCTCAAAGATATAATCGTATACTTGGATGTATCTGTGAACGTGGATAATAGAAATATAAAATCAAAAGGGGTAAATAGTAAGAGGGTTAGATCAAATTAGAAACCAAGAACCAATTGATCAAATTAAACCTATTAGCAATTGGAACATTAAAATGTGGTGACCTTAAACTCAATGTCTAAAGCTTAAGGTCAAATGGGGGCCATCACTTCTATAATTTCATTAAGATGTGAATCAACAAGGTGCATAGATTGACTTACAACCTCTTAGGTGATTCAATCAGACTTGGATTTTCATCCTCTTGAGGGTGGGAATTAATTGTAATGATTTAAAATGATTGACCTAATTAGACTAAATGACCTAGCATGATAAATGTAATTTTCCAAAGATAAATACATGGAAACAGAACTCTACAAGTGGATCTGGAAAATGCAGTATGATGTGTACCTATCACCAAAGTTTTGATTTGAGTGGTGTAGCAAGACTGAGTCTCCCCTAGGTGACTACATCACTGTTAGGGTGTTTTTCTCAATTTTTGGGGTCCTCTAGTGTTGGACCTAAGCTTTTTTTTTTCACTTGTCCCACTATCGGAATGTCATCAATAAATTCTATAATTGATTTTTTGTGTCTTGACAAGGTTGATGACAATAAATGCAATAATACAAAATATATCTTCAAACTCGCTTCAATCATTTCTAAACCTACATCCTACACAATTAAAAAGAGAGAAGATGTTCCATATAGGGGGTTGTGTTTTCACTTCCATAATGGCAATGGCAATGATAAAATGATAATGGAAAGGAAGGAAGTGATGAATAAAAAAAATTCTACAACTCACCACCCTTCAATGGCTACCTTGAAGGATTAAAGTCATGCACACCTCTTCAAGGATTTGGATCTTTCTTGATAAAATGCTTGAATTCTTTAATCCTTGAATGCTTTGGAGATCTAAAAAAATGTTAGTCTTAACAAAACATGAACATGAACACACATAGAATTTGACATGATGTTAGATCTTGAATTCTGCAATAAACTCTAATAATTTTTCTCTTGACTTGCTCAATAATTCTCTTGAGAATAGTATTTTCTCTTGAATGTATGTTAATGTTTCTTAGATTTCAAATGATCAAAAGACTAGGTATTTATAGGTGTTTATCTAATTTCTTATAAATTAGATTCCAAAAGCTAATGTACTTCATTTTTAGATGCTAAAATATTGTCAATAACATATTTGAATTTGGGTCTTGACTAAGAAGAGGGACTCAATCACCCATGGGTGACTAGGTCTTGGCCCAAATTTTCAAGATACTCAAAGTAGGGGACAATTTAATGATTGAATGCAATTGTTTAATGTTTTTCCTTCTTTGGAAAACGGTAAAAATTAGGCTTTGGAATGCATAATTTGGAAAATTAGAAGCTTAATTAGGTCCAATAATTTATGGGGGGCAATATAATGTGAAATTGTTAAGGTATATAATTTTCTACACTACATTAGCCCCCACTTTAGTGAGAGTATGAACTTATGCTTAGACTCACAGTAAAGTATAAAAATATGTTAAGAGGGGTTCAAATATACAAATGTTGAAGGAATGTAATGACTAAGGATCTAGGGGGAGAGCTCTCAAGCCCCCAAAATCAAGATCTCATGGAAAACCAACATAAGCACAAAGGAACGCACACACATGTATGATATGTAGAAAGACAACATACATAAACATGCATGCTGGAAAACATGAAGCGTACATAATTAAAACACATGACATAACATATAGAAAAAAATGAAATGAACACACACATGATGTAAACACAAAACAAACATGAATAAGACACATTAAACACAAGGGATGTTGTAATAACACCACCTTAAAAGGTAACAATCAAAGGGGTTTTCTAAATACCAAAAGGTCACACCTTATGGAGTACCATACATGATATCACCACTAAGAGAGAACTAGCCAAGGAATAAAATATTCACGTCTTAGGTAACAATAAACATAGCATTACCACAAAGAGGAATGTCATATGCCAAGAAAGGCCACACTCTTATGGGACAACAAGCCTAATATAACCACAAAGGAGACTCATCACATGGATTAAGGAGGCCACACTTTGATTGAAAAGGTCATACTTCCTAGGAGATGTATGCTATCATCACTAAGAAGGTACCATTTCCTATGTAAACACTAACTGAGAGACTATATGCCCCCCTTAAAATGTTAGTGTGCTTGCTACACTAACATTTTAAGGAGAGAAAGTGGGATCACAAGAAGGAAAACACCTAGGACAAGGCTATCTAACCAATTTCTGCCCAAGTGTAAGGACAAAAGTGATCCAAATGGATTATGATATGCTACCTAACCCCTTGCAAGAAAAATGATCTATATAACATCTAATGCATGTTTTAGTGAGAATAGTTTAAAACTATAACTATCACATAGTAGGGAGTAAAAACAACAAATGTTAATCTATGGCATGTTCATATTGATCCACATAAGGATCAATTTTATTTAATACCTTATTTAAAGCACAAAATCTATTGGTAAGATGCCCAAGTGTTCTATGGTATGCATAATAGGACATGTTTGTACTCTTTCCTTTCTTATCTTCTCATTCACGAATAGGTGGTAATGTTATAAGCCCTAGGTTGAGAAGTGTTTATAAGGTCCATTCAATTTTGTTTATAGTATGCATAAATAGTATCTTCTTAAGTTTATAAGGCTTGTGTTTCTTACTTTATTGAAGAACTATCCAATTTGAAGGTGGAGGATCTTGATAACCTAATCTCTTAGTATCTTTTGATGGTGCTTGTTCCAAAAGGGAATGAACTTCATGTTCATTTTTGATGTCACATCCTTTTTTTTTTTCAAGATCCTAAATAATTTTCCATAAGTTTTTTTTAGATCAATGTGTGTGTTTGTAATCTTATGCTCATATGATGGAGGATTGATAGATATACTTCCCTTTTTATTGTTCTGAATAGACTTCTCTATGCATATTTTTTGAGGGATTCCTTGTGGTTTAGTTTCTAGATGTAACATATTGAATACTTCAAGTGGTGGCATGGTAGGATGTTTTAGGTATGGAGTGGTAAGTTGTTGCATTGAGGGATAAAATTTGGCATTATTTTCAAGGTTATGCAAGGATTATTGTATGAACTCATGCATTCTTAGCTCATCTTGACCTATGACATCAAGAATACTTGTAATAGGAGAAGGTGTATCATGAATGCCATTATCATAATAATTATCATCACCAAACACATAACTTGAAACATCAACCAAGGATTTCAAGGACATCCAAATTTTACCAAAACACATATCCATGATAAAAAATTTGCAATAAGGTTTAGATTTTACAACAACAAGTGAAGGGAAATCAAATAGCAACTTCAAACAGATTTTCTTGAGAATATTCTATCACATAAAGTTGATTGATGCCCAGATAATAGGATAGGATATCCCAAGGGCATCTGGGTCCTATTCAATGGTTCTAAAAGCTTGAAGTTTGACTAAAAACTACATTGCTTAAGAATTCTTATTCTACTTTCAAATATTTGAAACAACAAATAAATTTCTAAAATTTTCCTAACTTACCCCAATTTGATGCAAAATGCAAGTATGCAATGATTTTGAAGATTTTTGAACAAATTTTAATGCAATTTTCAGATCTGAAATGTAATAATTGATTTATTTTAATATGAATAGACTTGAAAGTAATGATTTTGAATGAGAATTTTCATTTTAAACAAGGCACTTTCTTTCACTTATTGAACTAAATGCGAAACTCTTTGAAAACATACAATTACTAACTCCAAAATAGAGATATGCACATACAGTGCAACTAAGATGCAAATCAAAAAGGTGCATAGATTAACTTACATCATCTTAGGTGAAGTCATTCATACCTAGATTTGCATCCTTTTGAGGATGGGAATGAATTTGAAATGATTTAAAATGTCTGGCCTAATTAGAGTAAATGACATAGTATGATAAATGCAATTTCCCAAAGATAAACAAATGGAAATAGAACTCTGTAAGTGGATCTAGAAAATGTAGACAAGTGTATACCTATCACCAAAAATTTGGATTTGAATGTTGTAGCAGGACTGGGTCACCCCTGGGTGATTGGCTCTTTGTTAGGGTGTATTTCTCAATTTTTACGATCCTTTGGTGTTGGATCTAAGCTTCTTTTCTTTACTTGTCCCATTGTTGAAATGTCATTAGTAAATTTTGCAATTTATTTTTTGTGTCTTCAAAGGGTTGATGACAATAAATGCATTAATGAAAATAGATCTTCAAACTATCTTCAATCCATTCCAAACCTACAACATGCACATTCACAAAGAGAGAAGATGTTGTGTCATATAGGGGCTTGCCTCAATCAAACCCCATGTAAGTTTTTCCACTTCCACAACGGAAATATCAATGATAAATCAATAATGGAAAGGAAGGAAATGATGAATGAACAAAATTTTGCAACTCACCACCCTCAAATGGCTACCTTGAAGGACAAAAGTCATGCAAATCTCTTCAAGGATTCAGATCTTTCTTCATAGAATTTTTAAATGTTTGAATGATTTGGACATCTACAACAATGTTAGTCTTCACAAAACATGAACATGAACACACATAGAATTTTAAATGATGTTGGATCTTGAATTGTGGTAATAAACTTTGATAATTTTGCTCTTGACTTTTTCAATAATTCTCTTGACAATAGTATTTTCTCTTGAATGCATGTTAATGTTTCTTTGATTTCAAATGATCAAAAGACTAGATATTTATAGGTTTTTATCTAATCTCCTAAAAATTAGATTCCAAAAGCTGACACTTCATTTTTAGATGTTAAAATACCACCGATAACATGTTTGAAATTATGTCCTGAATAAGAAGGGAGACTAAGTCACCCATGGGCGACTGGGTTCTGGCCTATATTTCTATGACACTCAAAGTTGGGGATAATTGAATGATTAAATTCAATTATTTAATGTTTGTCCTTCTTTGGAAAATGGTAAAAAATAGGATTTGGAATGCATAATTTGGAAAATTAGAAGCTTAATTAGGTCCAATAATTTAGGGGGCCAAAACATATTGTAAAATTGTCAAGGTATATAATTTTTTACACTACACAAATGAATTCATTAGCTATAATGAAATTAAATTAAATAACAAAATGAAATCATAAATGAAATATATAGCTACTTTTACCTCACCCAAAGATGATAACCCTTACTCGATTGTTGACAATGTGAGATTATGCCTTTAGGATATATGGATTTCACATGCGAAGCATAACCCAATTGTGCAAAATCTTGAAATATTGATTGCTATGGAACTCAAATTACAAATTGAGGAGATCAATTGCAAATTGGAGAGAGAGTGGTAGAGCTTAGATCAAAACTTTGAGGAGGATTAATGAAGGTTGAAGGCTTGTTTTATAGATCTCAAGATACATGATCAATGGTTGAGATTGAAAGTTCATATTAATGGTTGAGAGTGAATGAAGGATGGAGAGGCAATGCATGTTGAGGAAGAGTTCAATTAACTGAAGCTCCTCCCTAAATTTTAGGAGATATTTTGAGATATTTTGGAGAGAAGATATTTTCAAATTTGAGTTTGAATTTCAATTTGGAATATTCCTTTTTGAGAGGGAATGTGCAACTAAATGAATTAAATAATTTATTTAATTGTAGAAGAAAATTAGCTAATTAAATAATTAGGATTTTTCAATTATGTGGGATAAGAAGAGCAATGATTTTTAATTAAATAATTAAAAAATATTTAATTAGGTGGATGATAAGGAAATTGAAAATTAATTGAAAAAAATAAAAAAAAATTAATTAAAGTGGGTGAGGAAAAGGATTTAATTAATTAAATAATAAAAAAATATTTAATTAAAGGTGGATAGAGGAAAAGTGATGAGTTGATCAAATAAATGAAATTATTTAATTAATAGAGAAAAATAGGTTAATTTAATCAAATAATTGGAAATTATTTCATTAATGATTAAAATGATGAATTAGAGGAATGAATGATGTGTTAGACATTTTCAAGTGTCTACATTTTTCCTCTCTTTGAGAAAATGTACCCATTATAGTATTTCAAAGACATACTACTGATTTGGAAAAATTAGGTCATAATGATTCCCCAATGGATGAAGGAATGATGGGATGATGGTAGGTTACCCCCTTAAGAGGTCATTTGGAAAAAAAAATCTAGTTGGGCTCATGACAAGAAGATGGAATAGGTTTGGTGAAGAAGAGGATAAAAATTGGGTTCAATTTGGTGAGGAAATTAATCAGAAAGATTGGGATATGATGGAAATGGGATGCAAGGGGTGGGATGGGTTGAATCTAGGGTTTTGGGGTCTATATATAGACCCTTGGTGGTCATTTTCAACTCATTTGTACACTCCTAGTTTAAATTTTCTAGATCTCTAAAAGAGATTTGAGTGTGAAGTCATTGTAGAGATGGTTGGCGTTCCTCATGCTATTCACTACGTAGATCAAGTACGATAGTTCCAGAGGCTAGCCAAAGCCAATCCACTAGTATGTACCAGACCCTTTCTTTCTTAAGCATCAATTTGGTCACAATAAATGATAGATTTAGGGAGTCAATCAAATGTATCGATCTAAGATCAACATTTTTAAAACCTAATGCAACGCATTTGATTATGTTGTGATACATTTGACATGTCATCAGTTTTGATTTTTCGTTAACATTTAGCTATTATAAAGCGAAGCTTGAGAAAAAAAACTCACACTTGATTTAGCTATCACAATGCATTTGATAAATGGGCTGCAATTAACTTTGATAAAGCGATTCATTTGAAAAAAAAGGTTGCAAATTATATAGAGATTTTAAAAATCAGGTATTTTTTTCATTTTTTCACGAATTGACATTGTGGGTGTTATGTTTGCAAGCTCTATTAGATCCGATCTTGTTGCAAGAGCATCGACCAATTTTTTTACAATGGATTACATACCTCAATGAGATAGACATTGAGTTTTTGGGAGTTGTCGGATTGTTTCAAGTTACATTTGTGCCAAAGGTTCATGCTCATAGGGCTTTCATGACTGTCATTGTTGAGAGGTGGCACAACGAGACCTCTTCATTCAAATTTCCAATTGGAGAGGATCCTACCATTACCCTTGAGGATGTCTAGAGGATCTTGAGGATTTTGATTGAGGCATCTCAAGGTATGTATGATATAGACTCTAGTGCAAAGGCTCTATAGTGAGTGTTACATGATGATGAGCTTTATATTGATGATGGGGAGATTTATTTGAGACTAGGAGTAGGGGTGTATAATGATCTTATTTTGGTGATAGGAGGCCTCATTTTTAGAGTGACCATTATTGATCAATGATCCCGGGGTCATGTCCTAGAGAGGATAATGATAGACATCATTTCCTATGCTTGGGAGTCGTGTGTATCATCCCACCTATACCATGATATACACCAAGTGGTTTATAGATCTACAATGAGTCTATCATTTCAGGTGACACTACTACATGTATGGGTATGGGATAATATCATTGTCACATGACCAGTAGGAAATATTTCTCAGGTTGGAAGAGATTTGTATGTATATCGATATGATGCTTTGTTAACCTAGAGGCGATTGGGAGATTTGGACTATTACAGGAGATGTCTTGATGACATGGATGAGTTTATTTGGAGGTCATGGCTACATTGTGAGGACTGGGCTAATGATGATGGATATCTACCATATTTCAGGTAGGATATGTAAATTATTAGATGGACCTCTCATATTTTGGGTAGATATCTTCCTATAAAGGTTGTGATATAGTTTGAGGAGGCCCAAGAAATTCCTTCTCAAGATCTTATTTGGCTATTTTTTCTCCCACACAGAGAGATCAACAACTGGGGACCCATGGTAATCCCATAGGTTGCAATGTCAAAGTTTGTTTCCTTGATACTAATATTTATTATAATGCATGGTGGGTGATGTGGAGACCACTAATTCACCCATATAAATGGTGGAGCAGTGATACAAGAGAATCCTTGGTTGTAAATAAATCCTACATCAACCAAAAATAGTTCTTTTCATGCATTGTATTTAGTAGTAGTTTCATTAGTTCATTCCACATTTGATCGTATCATTGTTTCTCATCTCATGGAGTAGGATATAACATCTACACATCGACATCTATCACATATCCAAATTTCACATCATTTACATTTGTCTACCAGAAGTTATTTCTCTTAGAATTTCACCATGATTACTAGTCAGAGCATTGAGGATGACCTGATCTAGATTCTTAGTGTGGACCTATTCCAAATCATGTGGAGCTTAATGGGACATCATACAAGCATCTTGGGTTCATTGAGACCTACCTTGGACACTCACAAGTCATTTCTTTTTGTGTGGACTTATCTTTACATATTTTGAGTCTGATATTCATGTCTGATCATTCATCAGGTTATTAATGCTTGTGGCCAACATAGACCTACATTGAAGCTTGAGAATAATATTTATAAGAATTTATAATCATTGTAGATCATAATTTCTAAGTTAAATATTTTAGGATCATTATATTTTTGCATAAACCCTTCGGGGGCATGTAATATGGCCTCTTGGCTAATTGTATTCTTGAAATCCCTTGTGGCAGGTCTGTGAGCCTTGGATATTCTCCCATGAGGAATAGGTTGCATATAAGATTGGAAATTCAATTAAATTTCATATTGACATATTAATTTATTGTGTTAATTCTATTGTGTTGACTCATTGTTGCATGGTTTGAATTGTTCCTTCTGGAACCCTCCTACTGTGACTACACCAAGTGGTATCAGAGTGAATTTTTAATTCTTGAAGGCATTCCTTGGAGTGAATAGATTTTCAAATTGAGGTAAACTACATTTTTTTCAATCGATCCTTGATTGTGAGGAAACTAAAACCCTTGTAGATAGATCGTCAAATTGAGGTTGTTGCACTAAGTTCGAGGGGAGATATGCCACCAAGGAGAGCACATGCTATGGTGAATTTTGTTGGAGGAATAGGTGAAATGTTATAAATGATGTGTGAGATGTGAGTTAGGTTATATTTCATTGAACAAGATTGAAGGTGAGGCCTAAACCCTAGGCATAATGATGAAAGTGACGATGAAGAACATGATAATTAATTTGTAGAAACCCTAGGCGAAGAAGAAGACAAATTAGATCAATTAAATATGTTGAAAGTGATCTCAAATATTGGAAAGTGACCTAGAGTTGAAATTCAAAATTACACAATAAATTTGAATCCTAAAGAGTTAATTGATTGGATCAATGAAATGCAAGAATACTTCAAATATGAAGAAATTGAAGATCTTGAGAAAGTTAGATTTGTGAAAACAAAGTTAAAAGGTCATGCTAAATTATGGTGGAAAGAGGTTCAATTAGATCAAAATTGAAGAATCAATTCATACCAATAGATTATTAACTTGAATTATCAAAAAGATTGTAGAATATGAGACAAAAAAGAAAGATTTGTGAAGTAGTCTACTAAAGAGTTCTATAAAATGATAATAAAAAATAAGCATAGTGAAGAAAGCAAAGAAAAGGTTGTTAGAAATATTAATGGACTAAGAACAAACATTCAAGAAGAATTGAACTTGGTAAAGATGACATTTATTGAGGAAGCCTATCAATATGCATTGAAAGTGGAAGAGAATTTGAACAAGAAGTTTTAACATAGGCAGAGGAGTGCAAGAGGAAGATTCAAAAAGAGTGGACCCTAATCCAAAGAAATAAGACCTTACACAGAGTGGAAAAAAGATGTAAAACCCTATCGGAGTGAAGAAAAGGATGCTAATTCATATCGTAGAGGTAGAGAAGATAGAAATTTCTACTGTAGTGATAGAGGAGGTCATAATTCTTGCTATAATAATGGATATTGGAGAAATGAAGGAAGATCTGAGAGAATAGCATTCAAAGGAAATTTTTTCAAGTGTGGAGGTCAAGTAAGTAGATCATTTAAGTCTCATCAAGGAAGTGCCAGAAAGAAGTCAGAACATACAAGAAGGGAAGCTTATATAGATGAGGAGCATGTTGGATCCCCTAATTTAGTTGGAAAACTAGAGAAAGGTGAATCACTAGTAATGAGAAGAGCTTTAATGCATGATGAAGTAACTGAGGAACCACCATAGAGAAAAATTCTATTCAAAACTAGATGTAAGTCTTGGGGAAAGGTATGTAAAGTTATCATTGATAGTGGTAGCACATAATCTAGTTTTAGAGGAGATGGTAACCAAGATGAAATTGGAGGGATTGAAACATCGAAAACCTTATAGGATAGCATGGATTTAGGATGCGCATAAGAGATTGGTGAATGAACAATGTTTGGTAAAATTTCATATGGGATCATATAGGGATGAAGTATTGTGTGATATTATGCCTATGGATGCATGCAATTTACTGTTTGGAAGACCATGGCAATATGATAAGAAAGTAATTCATGACAGAAGAATGAATACTTATACTATGACAGAAAATGGAAAGAGAATCAAGTCGATACCTTTGGAGGAAGAGAAGACTGAATTTTGTGGTACTTCCATACTATGTTTGGTAGATGGGAGGAAGTTCCTAGATGGATTGAGGCATGAGAACATGTGTTTTTTATTGATTTCAAAGAAAATAAATGGTCCAAAGATAAAGAACCCTATCACAAAGAGTGAAGAAGTAGTAGAGTTGTTGATGGAATATGAAGAAATCATGTAAGTGAATGTAATAGATGGCTTACCACCAATACGGAGTCTCAATCATCATATGCATCTTATATCGAGAGCAATTTTTCCAAAAAAGTCAGCACATAGAATGACACAAGTAGAGAATGTAGAGTTGAACAAGAAAATTGAAGAGTTGTTGAGGAAAGGATTGATCAGGGAAAGTTTGATCCCATGTGTAGTACCTAATATACTTGCACCAAAGAAATATGGAGAGTGGAGAATGTATACAAACTCAAGAGAAATTAATAGGATCACTATTAAGTATAGATTTCCATTGGCAAGGATGGATGACATTATGGACTTCTTGAGTGGAGTAAAGTATTTTACGAAGGTTGATCTCAAGAGTGGATATAATTAGACCAAAATCAAAGAAGGAGATAAATGGAAGACTACATTTAAGACAAATTAATTATTGTATGATTGGTTAGTAATTCCATTTGGATTGAACAATGCATCGAGCACTTTCGTGAGACTGATGAATGAAGTATTGAGTAAATTCATGGGTAAATTTGTCATTGTTTACTTGGATGATATTTTTATTTTTAGTAAGACTAGAGAAGAGTATATGTGGCACATACAACAAGTACTGTAGAGGTTGAGAGAAGAGAAATTGTTGATTAATGTCAAGAAATTTAGTTTCATGAAAATAGAGTTGGTATATCTTGGATTTGTTATTTCTACTGAAGGATTGAAGATGGATCAAAGGAAAGTGAAAGAAATCTTAGATTGGCCTACATTGATAAACATTACATAAGTAAGATCATTCCATGGATTAGCTAATTCCTACTAGAATTTTATCATAAGTTTTAGTAGTGTTTTTAACCCCATGACAAAGAAAATGAGAGGAGACTTTTAAGTGGACGTCTAAAGCATAAAGGATTTTTGAATTGTTGAAGGAAAAGGTGACGGAGCATCCAGTATTAGCGTTACTAGATTTTGACAAGGTATTTGAAGTGGATTGTAATGCAAGTGGAAATGCAATTGGAGCCACATTGAGCTAAGAAGGAAGACCTATAGCTTATTTCAATGAGAAGTTGAATGATGCCAGAAGAAGATGTACTCAGTTTATGATCAAGAATTCTATGCCATAATTCAAGCCTTGAAGAAGTGGATACATTAATTTTTTCCTAAGGAATTTTTGTTGTATAGCGATCATCAAGCTTTGTAGTATTTGAACAGTCAAGGAAAGTTGACATAGAGACATATGAGATGGCTAGAGTTCTTGCAGACTTATACATTTGTATTGAAGCATAGAACTGACAAGTCAAACAAAGTTTCAGATGTATTGAGTAGAAGGAGGAATTTGCTAATAGAGATGAGAGTGGAAGTTTTGGGAATTGAAGAATTGAAGAACATGTATGAAGATGATGTAGATTTTTGGGAAGCATGGAGAACATGTAAGGAACTAGTAGTGATAGACCGAAGCCAATGGTTGGACTATTTCATTCAGGAAGGCATGTTGTTCAAATAAAATCAATCGTAATACTAAGGAGTTCATTGAGAGAGAATTTGATCAAGGAAAAGCATAGTGGAGGTTTAGCAGGACATTTTGGAGTGGACAAGACAATAGCTTTGGTGAGTGAACATTATTTTTGGTCACAAATATATAAGGATGTAAGTAAGTATGTTCAAAGTTGTAGAATTTGTCAAGTTGTGAAAGGGGTTGTCAGAATATTGGATTGTACAAACCTTTTATAGTACCATAGAGACCTTGGGAAGATATAAGCATGGATTTCATATTAGGATTGCGAAGATCAAAGAGAGGATACGATTCCATAATGGATATTATGAGATTGCATGGATTACCTAAGAGTATTATTTCAGACCGAGACACCATGTTTATTGGATACTTTTGGAGGAAATTATGGAAGAAGATGAAAACATATTTGAAGTTTAGTTTAGTATATCACCCATAGATAGATGGACAAATAGAGGTAGTGAGTAGAAGTTTGGGTAACTTGTTGAGATGTTTGGTTGCAGATAAGGCTAGAAGTTGGGACATATTTTTACCATAGGATGAATATTCATATAATAATTTAGTAAACCAAAGTGCAGGGAAGGCACCATTTTAGATTGCTACCAAAATAAAACCTAGAGGAGTTGCAGAGTTAAGAGGCATTAGTATGGAGAATAAAAGGACTGTAGAGATAGAAGAGTTTTCAAATTTCATGTAAACATTGCATAATCAGGTCTGGAAGAATTTGGAAGACATGAACAATAAGTATAAGGAGAAGGCAGATGAACATCGAAGACAAGTAATTTACTGTTGGAGATAAAGTGATGGTATATTTTAGGAATGAGATATTTCCAGTTGGTGCATACAATAAGTTGAGGATGAGGATGTTTGGACCATGTAAGATTCTAAGGAAGTTTTATTTTTGAAATGTATATGAAGTAGAGTTACCAGAGACATTGGGCATATCACGTATTTTTAATATTACAGGCATATATGAGTTTCATGAAGGATAGACATGTGGTAGTAGTGATGAAGTGGATTTGAAGGAGTAGTTACCATACCAAAAATTAGAGGAGATTGAGAATATTTTGGATACCAAAACTAGAAGGAGCACTAGGAACAAGCAATACAAGGAATATCTTGTGAAGTGGAAAGGCATACCAATGGAGCATTCATCATGGATTTCTCAAGCTGAGGTGGACCATCTTGGTTTCTCTCTTAGCCTTGGAAAGTGAGGGACTCACTTTTATTCCGATCTCGAGTATTTGATCCAGGAGAATTCCTGGTTATAGAGAAATCCTACATCAACCAAAAATATTTATTTTCATGCATTGCATTCAGTAGCAGTTTTAGTAGTTCATTTCACATTTTATTGCATCATTATTTCTCATCTTGCAGAGAAAGATATAGCATCTACACATTGACATCTATCACATATCCAGATTTCACATTATTTGCATATTTCTACCAAAAATCACTCTCAGAATTTCACTGTGATTACCAATCAAAGCATTGAAGCCAACTCGATCCATATTCTTAGTGAGGACTTATTCTAGGTTGTATGGAGCTTAATGGGACACCATACAAGCATCTTGGATTCATTGGGACCTATCTTAGAGATTCATAAGTCATTTCTTTTCACGTAGAGTTATCTTTACATATTTTGAGGCTAACCTTCATGTATGATCATTCATCGGGTTATTAACCCTTTTGGACAATGCAGACCTACATTGGATATTGAGAAGAATATTTATAAGCATTTGTAATCATTGTAGATCATAAGTTGTAAGTTATATGTCTTAGGATCATTATATTTTCACACTAACCCTTTGGGGGCATGTAATAAGGCCTATTGGCTAGTTGTATCCTTGAAAGCCCTTGTGGTAGGCCTATGAGCCCTAGACATTTTCCCATGAGGAATATGTTGCATATAATATTTTCAATTCAATGAATTTTCATGTTTGCATATCAATTCATTGTGTTAATTGTGTTATGTTGACTCATTGTTGCATGGTTCAAACTATTCCTTCTGGAACCCTCCTACCATGACTACACCAAGCATTGAGGCAATAGAGGTGAGAAGTGAAGCCAACCAAGGATCACCAAGTGAGGCAGTGGGTGGAGGAAATTGTTGTACGAGGTGAGGGTAGATGTCTTGATTAGGGACAATAGGGATCACAAGTATAGAAAATAGCTACAATTATGATATGAGGAGATCAAAGCAATGAAGATGAGTAGAGAAGAGGATATGTGGATGATGTTAGGCTTGAAGTGGAATTATTAAAGCAATATTAGGCTCATTGAGAGAGAGATAGTAATAGGACATAGAGGGATAGCCTCTCCATCCAGCTTGGCCAAAGGACTATAAAGAGAGATGTTGTGATATTCCACCTATGAAAAGTGGATATTTAAGTGGTATAGTTGATTACAAAGAGAGATATAGAGTGGACACAATGATAGCAACTAGAGGCGGTTGGTCAAGGTTTTATGGTCCCTATGGACCAATATATGAAGGAGATAAGGACATTCACTTAGGATGGAACCTATTATCATACTCTTTATGAGGTCTCAGTGTCAATCGAGAGGAGAGCTCCCAAGTTCTCTATGAGGAGTACAACAATAGGGAAATAAGGGAGATTAGATAGGGGATCAATGGGGTGTCCACCAATAGTACCACCTTAGCCATAACACTCATGGGGATAGGTTCCTGGGGCATATCAAGTTTCTCCTCTCCATCCATCTTCTCCTAGCTATGAGGAGGATAGAAGGAGTTCAATGTAGCTTTGATGTGCATATGATTTTGATGTAGACACTTTTTTTATATTCCTGTACATAGATGTATATTTTTTCCTATCTCTTGATAGCCCTTGTGTACATATATTGATGTATATGAAATTTGTATCATGACATACTTTTTATGATATATATGAGATGAGACTAGAGTTATTCTATATACGAGATGAGACTAGATTAAATTTATTCTTATCCACCACGGGAATTGCATTATGTCAAAGAAGATGCAAGAATTTCTAATGATGAATCTATCTTTGAGGAAGATAAAGATGAATGTTTGTTTCTAGCCCTAGAAAATAAAGTTGTATCTACTAACCATGAAAGATATGCAAAGGAATCTAGTCTGGAGAGCAAGAATGATGAAATAGAAGGTACTCTAGTAACTAATTTTCATGCTAGACAGGATGAAGACATTTGGATAATTGATAGTAGATGTTCAAATCATATGACTAGAGATAAGAGTAAGTTTACTAAACTTGAGAAGTATGATGGAGGAATAGTTATGTTTGGAGATGATACTAGTGTTGAGATTGTTGGTAAAGGAACAATTAGTTTTGATGGAAAACATAATACTGACGATGCCTATTATGTAAAGGGTATAATGCATAATCTCTTAAGTGTTAGACAAATGTGCAACAAAGGTTTTAAGATTGTGTTTTAGGATATCACTTATGAGATCAGAAAAGGATCTAGAACTATGGTAGCAACTAGAAGAAGAACTCATGGAAACATCTATCAACTTAAGGGTGGTTATGGTTCATGTTTTATTTCTCAGATTAATGAGAGTTGGCTCTGGCACTAAAGGATGGGACATGTGAATTTTCATAATCTGATCAGGGATAGTTCTAGGGAAGTTTTTAGAGATCTTCCTAGAATCATAAAGCCTTCAAATTCAATTTGTAGAAGTTACCAATTGGGAAAACAAACAAGAAACTGTTTTAAAGGAAAGGAACAATCATGTACCAAAATGTTGGGATTAATCCATATAGACCTTTGTGGTCTTCCAAGAATAGGAATCCTAAATGGTGATAGGAATTTTATGCTCTTGATTGATGATTACTCTAGGATGACATGGGTTACATTTCATAAAGAAAAGGCTCGGGCTCTTGATAGATTCAAGGTGTTTAAGGAAAGAGTAGAAAATGAGGCAAACCTAAGAAATAAATGCTTAAGGTCTGATAGAGGTGGAGAATTTACATCTAGTGAGTTCAATACATTTTGTGAAGAGCATGGCATAAAAAGATATTATTTTTCTCCTAGAACCCCTCTACAAAATGGAGTTGTGGAAATAAAGAACCAGATTGTTCAAGAGGCTTCCAGAACTATGATGAAAGAAGTAAATGTTCCTGATGTGTATTGGACAGAGGCAATCCACATCATTGTTTACATTATTAATAGAGTTTAGATCAGAGATAGCAACACTAAGACCCCTTATGATTTATGGATTGGTAAGACTCCTACTGTTAAATACTTTAAGGTGTTTGGAATTAGGTGTTACATTAGAAGAGATGATGAAAATATTGGAAAGTTTGATGCTAGATCTGATGAAGGAATTTTCTTTGGATATTCAAATAATAACAAGGCTTATAAATGTTTTAATAAGAGACTAAGGAAAATAATTGAAAGTGCTAATGTAAAGGTTGATGAAGCTATGTATAGACCAGTGGAAATAAATGAAGTTGAACTTGATGATCCTATCTGTGTGCAAATACAAGAAGAAGAAAAGGAAGAGAAAGAACAAAGTGATGAAAAGGAAGAGATAAGTGAAGGATTGAAGACAAGAAGCAAAGTGGTTGAGGTTAACCTGTGTTTACTTTATAAGATAGAACCTAAGACTATGAGTGAAGCATGTAATGATGAAATTTGGGTTAAAGTAATGAAAGAGTAACTAAAATAGATAGAGAAGAATGAGACATGGGAACTAGTCCCTAGACCTGCAAACAAGAATGTAATTGGTTCAAAGTTGGTATTCTAGAACAAGCTGAATGAAGATGGTGAAGTGGTAAGGAATAAAGAAAGACTTATATGTAAATGATATTCACAGGTTGAAGGAATGGAGGCCATTCAGATGTTCTTGGAATTTTTACCTATAAAGACTTCAAAGTATATCAGATGGATGTCAAGTCTACACTTCTGAATGGAGAACTAGAAGAAGAAGTATATATGGAGCAACCAGAAGGTTTTCAGTTGTCAAACAAACCAGACATGGTTTGTAAGTTAAAGAGGGCATTATATCGACTTAACTCTCAGAGCTTGGTATGCTAGATTAGATAGATACTTGGAAAAGCAAGGATTCAACAAAGGATCCACATACAACAATATTTACTCCAAGGTTGAGAAAAACAAGATAATGATAGTTGTGGTATATGTTGATGACATCATTTTTTATGGAAATGAATGTATGTGTAATAAATTTTCTAAAGAGATGCAAAAATAATTTGAAATGTCTATGATTGGTGAATTGAATTTCTTCCTTGGACTTCAAGTAAATCAAATTGACAAAGGGATATTCATTTTACAATCCAAAATATGTTAACAAATTGTTAAAGAAGTTTGGAATGGATGACTCCAAACCAATTTGTACCCCTATGGTAACTGGATGTAAGCTGAGTAATAATGATGCATTTGCTAAAGTTGATTAGAGAATGTACAAATCCATGATTGGTGGACTAATGTATCATATT
This sequence comes from Sequoiadendron giganteum, assembly GCA_007115665.2. NCBI lineage: Eukaryota > Viridiplantae > Streptophyta > Pinopsida > Cupressales > Cupressaceae > Sequoiadendron > Sequoiadendron giganteum. The sequence continues at coordinate 258,585,866 of CM021105.1, forward strand.
GCTACTAGACCTGATATCATGCATGCAATATGTTTAGTGGCAAGAATTCAAGCAAAACGTAAGGAAGCACATGCTACAGCTGTGAAAAGGATATTCAGATATATTAAAGGAACTCCAGATTATGGACTATGGTATTCAAAGGACAATGATTTCACATTGAATGCCTACACTAATGCAGATTGGGCTAGCTATGTAGATGACCAGAAGAGTACAAGTGGTGGTGCATTCTTCCTTGGAGGAATATTAGTTTCATGGTTGAGCAAGAAACATGATTCAATTTCTTTATCCATTGCAGAAGCAGAGTATATTGTAGTAGCATCCTGTTGTACACAGATAATTTGGATGAAGCAAACCTTGATGCACATAAGTGTGGTGAGTGATGAACCTATCTCTATATTTTGTGACAATACAAGTGCTATAAACATTTTAAATAATCTAGTGATGTATTCTAGAAAAAAGCACATATCTATTAAGTATCACTTCTTAAGGGAGAAGGTATTGAAGAATGAAGTTAGACTTGAATATGTACCTAAAGGAACAAATTTTTGACATATTCAATAAGGCCCTTTCGAAGGATACTTTTGAGTATCTCAAAGGGAATTTAGGGGTTACTGCCCCTCCTTTTTTTAACTAACTACACATGGAGGTGCATCAGTCTAGTGGATCCACATACTTCTTTTGTTTTAGACTGATGATTGAGGTCTACTCCTCAGGGGGAGTAAAGAAGTGTGTTGTTGCAGTATGCGATGAGGCTATACTCCTTAGGGGGAGTGAACAGAGTTTTTATGGCAAGAACTTCCTTTTCCAATGATGTCAAAGGGGGAGAGATAATCATGTAAATTTTTTATGCTTGGCAGGTTGTTGCTTCTAGAAATCATGTATGTTGTCTTTGATGGTTTTTCACATCATGTGTTGCCATCAATGATAAAGGGGGAGATTGTTGCAAGTATGGGTGTGTTTGGGGGTGTTGGCATTAATGTTGTAATTGATGTCAACATAGTTCAAGCTGAGTAAAAATGGTATTTGTATAGTTGAGATACTGTAGAATTTCTTAGAGTACATGGATCTATATTTATGAAGTTGTAGTTGTGTTTTTCTAAGTTCTTTTGAGAAAATTTGATAAATAATGAAGGCAATGTTGAAGTGTGTGTTATGAGTGTGCTCTGGTATTGTGCTCTGTATTTCTTTTGTTTTGATCCTATAACCGTGTGGATCTGTAAGTGTTTCCATGATTTTAAATGGATAATATATCTTGTGTTTTAGCTTCGGGTTCGATGGAGAGTAAAATATGTGTTCACTAGTGTGTGTACTAGTTTGACAGAACTATCTGTTTGTGGATAGGGAGAAATATTTTGGCTCCATAGTCTTCTGATATTTGGTTTTAAATCTTGCATATCTGAGAGATGGCTCTTTCTAATGGTTTTTTTGTTCTGACAAATTTTCTTATGGTTTGGCACTCCAAAAGACATACTCCAGAGCCCCTGTGTTTTATTGGTTGGTATGGTTGAATTGTTCAAGAGTTCTATATGAATGAAGTTTTTTGTAATTGTTGTGGATGTGCTTGAGGAATTCTCAAAGATGGTAAAATTTATAGTGAAGTGTACTGAGTGATCCATGTGATTATCTTTTTGTAGATGCATGTACTTCAATGATCATTGGTGTTTTCATTAGGTTTGATCGGCCTAGTGTCTACATGTTACATTAAGTTTTTTCATCAATTTAAGGAAATTTGTGATTGATCCAAGATGTTGTTTGGGTCCTAAATTAAATATGTAATTGGTCCTCTCTCATTCTTATCCACCACAAGAATGTTGATTAGCCAACCTAGTTTGAAATTGTAAATGAAATTGTATAGTTGACCTTGGATAATGTTTCTAGGGTTGAAGATAGTATAAAAGCAAAATTTGTAGTGAATTTTATATGCATCCATCCATGAATCGGGAAAGTAAGTGAAGTGTGAAAACAAGTGTGAGAAGAAGAGAGTGGAAGAGTAAATTGAGGAAATGGAACTTTAATGTGTTAGATTCCTAAAAGCAGTGAGCTAATGGTGTTTGCAATCTTCTAATCAAGTTATGAATGTGTGGAACCCTAGTGGTGGATCTTCATTTATCTCTTTTTTATTTTTTGTAGGCAATGAGCCTCCTTTCTAGATAGTGAGTCCTTTGAAGGTAGTGAGCCCTTGCATCTGGGTAGTGAGCCTTTGTATCTGGGTAGTGAGCCCTCTAGCAGTGAGCCTTTGTATCCGATATTGCATTACTACTATATTATGAGTTAATCCTCAATGTGGTTTTTCCCTCATTGGGTTTTCCATGTAAATTTGGTGTCTTTGGTGTTTTCCTTATGTTATTTGCATTTCATGTTTACACTTAATAACAAATTTAAGTTAAAGTTAAAATATTAAATTTTAGAAGTAGACTGATTTGATACAACTGATAATTGAATAATCAGGATATTGAGAGGGGGGTGAATCAATATCCACACAGACTTATTAAACAAACACCTTTAATTACCTTACAACATAGAACATATAAGAGCAATAAAAAAACATGAATTTCCACAACACAAGAACATCGAATTTTACGTGGAAAACCAAATGAGGATTAGTTTACAATATATAGTTATTTCAATAATGGTTACAAGGAGGCTCACTACAAGATACGAAAAGCTCACTTCTCACAAGGACTCACTATCCAAACATGGAGGCTCACTGCCTACAAAAATTATGTAAATAAAATGGCTAACCGCCAGAGTTGAACTGATAAAGTTACACCACAAGTGCAGATTCAGTTCCTTTGATGCTTAAAGTATTCGCTTGCATGACAATAGACTAATATTCAACCTTCTATTTGCACACTTCTCTTATACACATATGCACACACACTTGTTCTCTTCACATTCACATTCCACTCACACTCTTCTTCTAACCATCTTGTATATATATATATATCCACATGCATCAATTAGTTTGGCCTAATTGAATGCAATTCATAAAATCACAATGATAACTTGTTGGCTGCATATAAATATTTTCCAAAATTAATTCACCTGTGTCATGCAATATCATGTCGATTGGGACCAAAGCTAGGTCTCACATTTAACAGAAAATTATGTTGAGCTATAGACTAAATACTAGGTCGGCCATGATTAACCTAATACCAAAATGCAATCACAAAAATCGATGTTAGTGCATCACCCAAACAAATGAACATATGAGAATACATACATACATGCTTTCAAAAATCATAAGCCTTTTCCTAAAACCTTAAACCATATTGATCACCAGAGAGAATATGCAAACTAAGATACCAAATCGAATATCGGATGAGAAAAGCTTGATCTTCACACTTGTACAAGGTACCAGACCAACATGGTGACATCAATGAAAATAAAGGACATACTCCCAACAATCTCCCCCTTTGGCATTAATGGAAACATGTGCAAACATTTCAATTCAAAACTCTCCTTCAATCTCTCAAAAAATTCTCCTCCAAATCTCCAAATCTCTCCCCCTTTGACATCAATGGAAAAGGGTGCCAAAAACATGTAAATATGGTGACATCCAATATTAAAAAAAATTATAATTCATTCAAAATTTCAAAACCTCAAAAATTTCAAGCATCCAATATTTCAAAGTTCTTTCAAATCAGAATGACACTTTTCACCTGAAATACCTTCTTTTATCTTTCTTTGATAACAGGATATAATTTCTTCCATTCAAGTACTACAAAATCCATTCTTGTACACATGCTTTCAAATAGAGCCAACAGTGTGAAATAGGATGACCAATCTATAGATGAGCATTGTTTTTCATAGTCATCTACATCAGAGAGTATTTCGGAAAGATGGTCTAACTAGACCTCAACAATTTCCTTAAGAAGCCAGAAGGTCTTCACTACATCATCCCTTTTTCTCTACACAATGATCATTTCAGCTTGTACTTCACAAACTCTCAGTCTTTTCTTCCCCTCCTTGTCTTCAAAAATATCAAACTTCTTTCCAATGATGTTCACTTCGAATTCAATTGCTTTGATTCTGCTTCTAAAATTATCAACTATACCAGGCCACCAGAGGCAATATTTGTATATGTCTAGCATTTCTTTTATACACTTCTTAGTATCCATGATCAGTTCATATAGCCTTTTCTTTGCTTTAGAACATCCTTTTTCAACCAAGGCTCAACTTGCATCCTTCCGTACCTTCAAGCAACATTCTCTCTTCAACTATTTCAACTAAATTTCCTGGTAAAGAATCAGAAATGATTGATACATCAATACCTTTACGAAGTAGATACTCGACTAAGGCATCATCAATTTTGAGTCTATCAAGAGGAGAGGTCATACTCCATAAATCACCAATTTTCTTCATTTTCCCTTTTATTAACATAGTCTAGATGTCATCTGGATCAGAAGATTCTAGTCCAAGAAGAGATTCTTCTTCTTCCTTCTCTTCAGGAAAAACAATGATATTCTCAGAGACATCTTTTCTTTTCTTCGATTCTGGAGGGGAATCGCTAGTGACCACTTCCAATTGTTTTGTTGCGGAGGAAGAACCTTCCTCAAATTGACTAGATGTAACTTCATCAAAGCACATTATTTTCTACAAGGATAAGAAAAAGTTTTTACACGCACCTCCTTTATCCTCTCAACTTTCCAAGTGTCTACATATCTATCTTGCAATGGGAACCCTAGATTCCCACATAACATATTTCTTTCCCAACAGTGAGTTCAAAAAATAGAGTACCAGACATGTAAGAAAAGACCCAAAATGGAAAGGGTAAGCTTCTTCCAGTGACATTCGTATGTTCTTGGTAAGATTCTCAGGAATTAGTCTACACAGATAAAATTTCTTGTTCTCTTTTACCATTCTATTCACCAAATATACAGCAATAGACGAAGTAGAGCTTTCTCGATTTCTAAAATAGATTTTATAAGAAATGTCATACGTAACATACCTAACCAAGGAATTGGCAATAGTGTCAATCAACACTGCTCGGGGATCTTTTTCAACTCTTGTCATTTCCTCTACTTCCTTGTATTTTATAGTCTTTCATCAAGAAAGATCTCGAATGCTACAAAGTCTGGTAACCGCTTCCTTCATAATGGGATAGGAATTATCCAATACAATGTTGCCATCCTTGAATTTTCTTAAAAGGAACAAGATAAATTCTCTATCATCAAACCAAGGGAATTTTCCCTACAAATCTAAACCTAGGTTTTGTAAGTTCCGTAAGTCACTTGGTTCCAACCCTAATTCCATCTTCTTTATTCTTCCTCTCCAAGTATGAGAGAGAGAAACTTTCATCGTTTTCTTTCGAATGTCCATAAAGATCTCTCGAAGGGCTCCAAATCACTTGAGAAATTCTCCAAGAGGGTTCCAAGTCACTCTACAAATCATTTGAATGCATTTGATGATCAAAATGATTTGTGGAATTTCCTTTATACACCATCATTTTTTCCTACCTCACATTAATTGCAAAAGGCTGAAAAAACTTTTCTTCCACTTTATTGAGAAACCATAATTTACTTTGCAAAATAACATGCCCGGTCTTTTTCTTCTTATTTCTTTTGCATCACATCTGTCCTACCATTCCTTACAACATATCCATGTGATAGCACCGAACATGTTGTACTTCTAGGGGTTTAATTGATTTTTTGATAAAGCTCCCCCTAAGACCATGCTAGGTCTAATTCCCAGAGGATTCATCTACATAGGATGAGGGAACAAATGCATCAGTAGTCTTTGATTCTTCTTTATTTTTCCATATCTTGCTCATTTCCTCCTTAACTTCTTCCTTATCAATATTTTTCACCGGTCCATCATCTTACAATGGAGCAGACTGCTTTCCCTTTTTACTTCTACACACTTTTGAAATATGTCTTGGTTTTTTGCAATAGTAACAAATAATATTTATGTCTTGTCTAATTTCCATTAATCCCTATTTTGCATTGCTTTGATTTATGTCCAAAAATTTTATAGGTATATAAATAGACATCGAATGATTAATTTATCCTTCCTCAATTGAACCTATTCATCATCACCTGACTAATCATCCTTACCGAAGATCTGCACTGAGTAGCTTTATATTCAATCTTATTGCATGTGTAACATTGTCTGAAGAAGGGACCAATAAATAGATTCATCCTACTCCTACACTCAATTGTCTTATGACCAAATTTATTACATGAAAAATAAATGACATTGAATGGTAAGTACCTTTGTGCACTTGGTTGTTTGATAGGTGATCTCTTTCCAAGGTTTCTTTTCTTCTTTCCTTTATCTTGAGTCTTTTGATTGATTACTAGATTTGAGTTTTGCATTTTTTCATCAGCTTCATTACCTAAACCACTTTTTTCTTTAGAAGGTTTTTGTCTTGCTATTAATTCATCAAGCTCGATGGAGCTTGTCTTGAAATCATCTTCACAAAGTTTTGTTTTCTCCAGTTCTGATTTCATATTCATCACTTCCTATTCAAGCCTAGAGAAAACATCATCCTTGCTTTATATTACTATTTTCAGGTGATGGGACTTTTAAAATTTGTCAAAATTCTGCCTAAATTGGGCATGACTGGTTACTTTTAATAGATTGAGGGTCTGATATTTTGGTTTAGGGTTTTGATCACTCATGAAAGATTGATTGGTATCTTTTAAAACCCTCATGTTATATTTTAATGTTGAATTGCTATTGAGGGTTACCAGTCACTTAAGTCATCTGACTGGGCCTTTCCTTCATGCTTTTACCAACCCCTTTTCACCCGACCTATTGGTCTCTTATTTGCCACTTGGGCTTAATTATTTATGTCGTTGAGGGTTTTTTCCTGTCGGCCCCACCAGAATATTATATTTTTTTTATACAGCTTGGTGAATCGTCCGATCACGGGTTTTGATTTGGACAGTTCCTCATGAACCTCACATGTTTTCCTACTGATGTCACTTAGGTGGTGTGAGGTGTGCGAGATGCCACCATTTGTCATATACGGAGGAGTGGGGCCTTTTCTCAATGCGCCAGCAGTGACAAGTGGGCATCATTTCACCAGTGGGAATTTAATGAGAGGGATTAATGATGATCATTCCTCACAGGCCTTGTACGATCAGAGTAAATGTTCCCAAAGTACCACAAGGTTTGTGAAATGGTGACACGTGGCCTGGCTCTTGGAAAAACGAGGCTCGGTGGGGCCTGCTGCCTGATCGCAACCTCCTATTTTTGTGGGCTATGATTAGTTGTCTTTTCCTAGGCGGTGATGTGGATTTTCAATGATCATTGACTCGATCTGATTCGTTGGACTTGCCAGGTCTGTTCCACTTCAATGGTTCAAATTCAAAGGGTTACTGTTCATCTGTGTGAGGAGGTTTTGCGCTCTGCAACTTGTTTTCATTAATGGCATGGGTTTTTCAGTGGATTTTCTCCTGATTTCCTTGCGTGCAAGCGGTATCCTCCTAATAAATACAATGATGGATTGTACGCCTAGAATATTTTGTGGTGGCAACATCAACCACTAATCGCTCACGTGCTCATACAAGAATTTGGGCAATTAATATTCCCTACACCAGATTATTCTATAAATACCTGCTGAATTGCTCAGTATTATCATTGCATTCTTGAGTTGATCTATTTGTAGGTAGTGGATTTGTTTGTAGTTTCTAAGCTACACATTTTAAATGGACAAGTCTGAGGTGCGCCAAAGTGCCAGAGTGGTTTTATTGGGGAGAACTAATAAATTTAAAAGAAAAAGAGAAAAGAGAAACCATAGTAGTTGGAGGTGGCTATCTAGAATCATTTGTTTAGTGGATTTGAATGTTAAGCTTGGATGGTGATAGATTATGGATTTGAAAGAGATTGGTAGTGGCATGGTGTTAGAATATTTGAGGTATGACTCTATTGTGGACAAAGACCCAGAATGTGACAAGCTTTGAAAAGGAATTTCATATTTCTTTTGAAATTCAGTCCTTTGTTGAAGAGGTGGTGACTTTGTCTAAAGAACCAGTTGATATATGAAGGAAAATTCCCAGATCATTGATATTTATAGCCAAGGAGAGAAGATTAACCACTGCTGCCAAAATTACCAAGTATATTCTATTAAATCTAAACAATTAATTGTGAGGGGTGTTTGTAATTAAGGATGAAAAATGGTTCCAAATTAGATGTTCTAGCATCAAGAAAGGAACAATGCTTAGATTTTCCATACTTCTAATGATGCAATATGTAAAAGGACTTGCACAACATATTTGTATTGTATCATACTTTTGAAAGCAAGGAATAATAATTTCAGTCACTGATGGAATCATGGTTGAAATGGTAAATGATATTTTTGATAAACATGTATTGTTTTGACAAATTTTAAATGGGTATAAGAGGTTTCCCATATGAGAAGTCAGACATAAACATGCAAATGGAACAAGTTTCATTAAGCCCTTCAGGAGGTTTTGTAACTCAAAGGTATATGCCTTTTATGAACATAGTTAGGAAAACCCTCCTTGGTTTCACCGAGCCAAAAGTGTAGGAGATCTCAGTCTTTGACTGAATCTCATTAGTTGGCCATTAACTTTGTCAGTTATTGAATATAAAGGTTGGCTACCTATTAGGGAATTACAAAGCCTTAGCTGGCAAAATTAAAACACCAACAGCAGACACTCTTCAACTCTCTTCTTTTTATCTATTTTCAACTTCAGTCTAGTACTCTCATCATTTTCTTGTTTCAACTGCTCACTCACTTCTTTGTATCTTTCTTTGAATTTCTTTAACTGCTCTTTCAATTTTTGGATGCATTCTTTTGCTTCATTAAGTTTTTCTTTTAGATCTCTGGTTTTAATTTCAGCCTGTCAAGATCTTCAAGAGTAGTCTAGAGCTCTTCTTTATCCATTTGGTCAATCTGTAGGATCTCCCTCAAGCTATTAGAATTATCTAGAGGAACCAAAGCTCCCATACAGATTGTTGAATAATCAAGATACTGAGAGGTGGGGGTGAATCAGTATCCACACAAACTTATTGAACAAACACCTTTAATTACCCTACAACATAGAACAGATAAGATCAATAACAAAACATGAATTTCCACCACACAAGAACACCAGATTTTACATGGAAAACCCAATGAGGAAAAAACCATAGTGAGGATTAGCTCACAATATATAGTTATTTCAATACTAGTTACAAGGAGGCTCACTACTAGATACAAAAATCTCACTGCTTACAAGGACTCATTGTCCAAACATGGAGTCTCACTACCTACAAAAATTATGTAAATAAAATGGATAACCGCTAGAGTTGAATTGATAAAGTTAGACCACAAGTGCAGATTTAGTTCCTTTGATGCTCAGAGTATTCACTTGCATGACAACAGACTAATCTTCAACCTTCTATTTGCACACTTCGCTTATACACATATACACACACTTCTTCTCTTTGAATTCTCATTTCACTCACACTCTTCTTCTAACCATCTTGCATATATATCCACACACATCAATTAGGTCAGCCTAATTGAATGCAATTCATATTTTCGAAATGATAACTTGTCGGCTTCATATAAAGCTTTTCTGAAAGTAATTCACCTGTGTCATGCAACATCAAGTCGGCTCGGACCAAAGCTAGGTCTCACATATAACAAAAAATTGTGTTGAGCTATAGACTAAATATTAGGTCGGCCATGATTAACCTAATACCAAAATGAAATCACAAAAACTAATACTAGTGCATCACCCAAATAGATGAACATCTGAAAATACATACATACACATTTTCAACAATCGTAAACCTTTTCCCAAAACCTTAAACCATATTGATTATCGGAGAGAATATGTAGACCAAAATACTGGATCAAATATCGAATGAGATAAGCTTGATCTGCACACCGGTACAAGGTACCAGACCAACATGGTGACATCAATGACAATATAGGACATACTCCCAACAAGATTTAGGTGGTATAGTTGATTACAAAGAGAGATATAGAGTGGACAAAATGATAGCAACTAGAGGCATTTGGTCAAGGTGTTATGGTCCCTATGGACCAATATATGAGGGAGATAAGGACACTCACTCAGGATGGCACCTATTATCATACTCTTTATGAGGTCTCAGTGTCAGTTGAGAGGAGAGCTTCCAAGTTCTCAATGAGGAATAAAAAAATAGGGCAATAAGGGAGATTAGTGTTAGAAACCAAGATTAGACATGCAAACCAAAAGGCCTCCCACAGAAGAGAAAAATAATGAAAAAGCAGAGCTTTACATGAAATGTGCAAATTGATATATTCAGAATTAAGATATTACAATGATATGATTTGTTTTATAAAAGCAATATATGCAACCCTAATGTTGACCTAAAAGGAAACCCTAGTGTACACACTTAATAATTAATCAATTATTAATGTGCCTAAGTTTAGCTTAAGTACCTAAAGGAATAAGTGACTTAATTAATTAACCAATATGATATAATTAATTAAGTGTAATAACTTATTACTCTAACACCCCCCCTTAAGATGAACTTAGGAAGTAGCTAAAACACTAGAAAAAAGATGCATGAAAGCAAAGATGGGTCCCGACAACTAGGCCTGATTAGGTACCCATTTACAAATGCAAGAATGAGGTAGGGTAGGAAAACCCAGTGGGAAAAAACCCCCCTACAATAAGATGGCATGCTGCAAAGAAGCACTGGAAGAACACTATAGAGTAACATTGGAACCGCAATCTGGCAAGCAAGGAAAGATGCTTCTGTCTACAATAAACCATATCAGAATCACAATGATGCAACAACAGACCCGATGCCATAGAACACTCAAAAACTTCAAACGGGAACAACCTTGGAATCTATGAAGCAACAGTCGATTATTGAATGAATGTGATACTGAAATGAAGTGCCAAGATGCAAGGTGCACTCTCCCAACTGCCAAAACATCCAATTAATCACCAAAACACCCATTGGTTCAAATTTGGATCAATGATAAACCTGAGATAGATACATAAAAAAGTGCATAGACAGCAACATAGAGCTCCTCAATACCTTTCCAATGCCGCAAAGATAGCAAAAATTGAAGATCGTGGCAAAAAGTTATGAGCTCGGAAGCATAAAATAAACATCTGAATTCAAATAGAAATAATGAATCTAATTAGAAAAATACTAAAAAATAAAATACACCACAGAAAAGTGCTCAGAACCAGCTTTCCGACGATATTTTGGTTGCCCAATTTTGATACCGTATACCCAAGTTATGCCAAAAAGAAAAAACTTGCTCCTTTAGGGCAAACTGGGGTTTGGAGGGGGCAAAAGATGGCCGTATGGACATTGACATCATGCTGATGTTAGTATTTCATGAGCATAAAATTGATGGCCATCTGACTATCCCCGCAAAAATACGGCCCCCTGCAAAAAAAAATTCGGCCCCTTGTCCTGTGGGGAACTAGTGGCTGGCGGACTGGAGGCTGCGGCGGATCCCTTGGTCACTGATATGACTAGGGCTAGGGCTGAGGGACTGACCGAGGGCTAGGTGCGTAGCACCCGGTACCCCATGTGACCTCAGCTGGTTCAGAGGAGCTTGCAAGGGCTGGCGCTAGAACCGGTGGCAGATTTGGGGGAGCCACCAGTGGCGTTGGCCGCTGGGTGGCCGCTCGACGATGGACCCCTGTGAACAACAAGCATTGGCATGAATCCCGAAAACACATTTTTTATCTTATTTTTTTCAATTTTCTTGCCTCGAGGAGCGTGTTGGGGAGGCCATACGGCTTTCCTGGCAAATTTTTTTGCCTTCCGAACCAGCTTCTCAGAAATCAATGATTTCCCAAGCGTTTCTAGGGTTTTGGGGCACTGTGAATGTGATGGCGATGTCCGTTTGAGCCCAAAGTGTCCCGAAAAATCGGCTACCCATAGATCTTGTAGAAGAGATGCTTGTGGAAACCCTTGCACTAGAAACTCACTGAAAGGCCATATCTTTAGAACACAAATAGGCAGTTGTAGGTCTGGAGCTCTAGTACCATGCTAGAAACCAAGATCTGACATGCAAACCAAAAGGCCTTCCACAGAAGAGAAAAACAATGAAAAAGTAGAGCTTTGCATGAAATGTGCAAATTGATATATTCAAAATTAAGATATTACAATGATATGATTTTTTTTATAAAAGCATTGTATGAAACCCTAATGTTGACCTAAAAGGAAACCCTAGTATGCACACTTAATAATTAATCAATTATTAATGTGCCTAAGTTTAGCTTAAGTACCTAAAGGAATAAGTGACTTAATTAATTAACCAATATGATATAATTAATTAAGTGTAATAACTTATTACTCTAACAATTAGATGGGGGATCAATAGGGTGCCCACCAATAGTACCACCTTAGCCATAACAGTCATGGGGATAGGTTCCTGGGGCATATCAATTTGCCCCTCCCCATCCATCTTCTCCTAGTTATGAGGAGGATAGAGGGAGTTCTATGTAGCTTTGATGTGCATAGGGTTTTGATGTAGACACTTTTTTATATTCCTATAGATAGATGTATATTTGTTCCAAGCTCTTGATAGCCCTTTTGTACATACATTAATGTATATGAACTTTGCATCATGACATACTTTTTATGATATATATGAAATGAGACTAGAGTTTGTACTGATTATGGATGTTTTTATTTGCATATGATGGATTATTATATGATTTGATGATGTATGCATCTAATGGTTTACATGTGATTTTATGATGTATGATGAATGACTTTACGATGTTTCTATATTGGTGCAAGATATAATGCTATGATTATTTTTGTATTTTTTACTATGTACCTAATGAATACATGATGATGTAGTATCCATGATATTTTTTAATGTATTTTTATGATATGTATGATGAATATATCATGATGTATGATGTATGGTATTATGATGGTACTAATTCGTTTTGGAGGCAGGATGCAATTGATATTTTATGTCATGATACTTGGGTAGAATGGTTATTATGATGAATTAGATAGAAGAAATTATTTTTGATAATGATAGATAGATATAATGGTGTTTATCAAATATCGAGAAAGTTGTAGTTATTGGTATGATTTGAGATTTTATTGGAAAATACAATGTGATAGATGATTTTTGTTTTGATTTGGGTTTATGCTAAAGAATGTAGAGTAATCCTTATTTTGATATAGCAAGTAGACACTATGCACCAAGGTATGAAGAACTAAGGAAGTGACATATCTATTGCATGGACTTTGACTCTGCAAACAAATAGGAGTATCCTTATTCATACCTGACATATGGAAACCTTATTTTATCATGTGAGAGAATGAATCTCAAAGACAGTTAGGCCTTATGTACAAGAGGTATAAACAACTTGATATGAAAAGGTCATTGTTTTTCTTGAGACTATCTATACACACACAAGGCAAGTATCTTCCATGGTATTATTATAAGCACATCCCACAAACACAATAGATGAAAGCAATAATTATGCCCCATTATGTCCTCCTATAGACACACCAAGATATTGAAGATTGAGGTGGCTTTGAGTAAGTGATACAATGAGAAAAAATATAAATCAAAAGAAAACATTGACTAGGACAACATATTAAAGCCACAATATCTCTTGCTAGAGAGATTGTAATTAATGATCCCTAATTGTGCCTATTGTAGGAATAATATATCTATTAATTTAAATATGTTGGATGTTGAAATAGATGCTTTATAAAATTGGTATGTAGGTGTATACACCTAAAATTGGTCTGGAGAATTCCTATTAATTAAATATAAATTATTTGATTAATTATCCTAATTTCCTCTACTGTTGGAATAAATAGAAATATTTATTTATATAGTTCACATTTAATATTCATCTTAATAAAATAAAATAAAATAAAATACTTTGTTCAATTTAATTATCAAATCCCCATTTTATTCTATCACATCCATTCTAAATTAATTAAATAAAGATCAAAACACTTTATTGATTAATCGCCATATTCTTCTATTTAATTTAATAAACAACTATCCTATAGTTCATTTTATTAAATTATTTATCTCCCTTTTCTTAATTTAAATAAATCAAAAATATTTGAATTAGAGCATAAGGAAATATTCCAATCTAGATTTCCTCAAAAATGAATTAGATTTCCTATGTCTAATCCATGTCTAAAATATGTCACAATTAATGCTTTGAAACTTCACAGGAAGTTTTGGAGACAAATTGGAGACAAATTTGGAATTTGATCTCTCAATCCTCCTCCATCAATTCTTCCTCTTCTCTTGCCTGGTGTTTTCATGGGTAGAGACAATCTCCATCTTTCTCTCAATCTCCTCCATCTCTCACCATTCAATTCTCCAGATTGAATCCAAGCCTCACAAAGCTTTCCCTGTGCATTTCTACAGCTAGGAATTCTATAAATAAAGCCCCATTGAACCAAGGAAAGGATCCAAATAATCAAATTTATGCACTCTTACTCTGTAGGAATTCAAGCATCAAGCATCAAGCAATCAAGTTTTCAACCATGGCTGCCTCCTGTAGCTGCAATTATCTGTTTCATATATGCTAGTTTACATTGTTTATCATTTACTATTGCATTAGCATCATCTCATTCTTTGAATTGTCATTTTAACAATCTTATTTGCTTAAACAATTTGAGAGCAATTTAGATTTAATAAATCTTTGGAGATAGAGAGCAATATGATGCTTTCAATTGATTACTATTTTGAACTGATTCAATTTGATTAATCTTTGATATAATGTTGTATTAACAAGTGTTTTAATCTTGTTTACTTATTCACACTTACAATTTGGTGCCCACTATGGGGCATTAACCCCAATTTTATTCAAAATTATCAATTTTTTAGAAAGTGTCACGTAGGTTTTTAGCGTGTTTTTCTTTTAGTGCTTCCGTTGAAAGTTTTAGCGCTTTCGGCTTTTAGCACTTCCGATCACTGTTCTAGCGCTTATGGTAATTGTTTTAGCGCATTGGGTAATTTAGCGCTTCCATGGAAAACTTCAGCGCTTTGGGTTCCTGTTTCGGCGCTTTCGGGTTTTAGCACATCAGGTAACTGTTCTAGCACTTCGATGCAATATTCCAATGCTTTGGTAAAATCAGGCTAGATCCGATGCATCCGCGGCCAGATTTTGATTTTTTTCACAGTTGGACTAAAACAATCTAGGATAGTCACTTCAAAGTTATCTAAAATTTATCAATCTAGGATAGCCACTTCAAAGTTTCTAAAATTGATCAATCCTAGGATAGTCACTTTCTTGTTTTTCTTAAAGCAAATCTATCAATCCTAGGATAGTCACCGCATTTTTACAGTTGAAGTTAAAAAGAAAATCATGATTTTTGTGAAGCAACATCTTCACATAGATTAGAAAATTTCTTTTTGGGCTTTTAAAACAGAACAAAATTATATGTTGTGTTTGTGGTGATTAGGCTTATGCTCTCTCCTTAACTGGGTGACCAAAGTGCCAGATTCACTTTTATTTCATATCATTTACGCTTTTTTAAATCCTTTAGCAAGCCTACTGTAGTGGGAGAAAGTACTCACCCTACGGGAATGACCTAAGTGGGAACAACCAAAGCCAGGTTTTCCAACCCACTATAATAAAAATGCAAGTTGTTGATGAAATTCCAACTTGACTGTAGTAAGCAAGATAACCATCCCTAAAATCTTTGTTCTAAAGATTGGGAGGTATCCTGAGGGAGTTTATCTATTTGCCACACCGAATGGAACCCTATCTACGAACCATAGAGTAGTTGCTCACCGAGTCAATATCCATACATTGTCATACTCACAGTGCAAGGGGAGGGAAGAATCTACTCCCAAGACCCTCACCATATAATTACCAAGGATCACTTGCTCAAGGGATTTGGTATCTACTTTTGTCACTTTGAGTACGCGCCTAACAATGAAAAAAACACAGGCGCCCTCTAGGGGGTGACATTGTTGTGTGAGTCAACATAATTCAAGATGTGGGTTGTGAGTATAATGATGACCTACTTGTCCTTAAGTGTGAGTCTGTTTGATTTGTGTACAAATGTTAAAACAACCCGTCAAAATCAATAAATATCATTCGTGATTTTTGAACATACACAATCTTTTCGGTTTTAAAACACTTATTCAAAATTGCTTGCCATCTTTTCACAAATTCATTTAAATAGATTTAAAGATCATCCCGAAAATGTCAAGTCAGAAACAATCAGAAAATCCATGCTGCGAAAGTGGAAGTCCACCATGTTTCTCAAAAGAAAAATCAAAGTCACGAAACCCCAAAGACCTCTTGGTTATAGAAACAAATTGAGAAAACAACGTTTTCTATATCAAAATCAGAAACTCCTTTTGCAACATAAAACTTTCATCCACCGATATCACAATTTTGCTAAGGGTCACACATTAGATTACGCAGTAGAGCCAATCTACTCATGAGCCTTCTTCTAGAGGAGAGCTCTCACACAATTCCACAACCATAGTCAATGGATTCATCCTTCTTATCTTCCACAATCTCTAATACAGTATGCCACAAGACCAGATCAAATTTTGCAGTAGAAAGTCTTAAAAGGTCCTATTTTTAGCATTCTAGAAAACCTGTTTCACCGCTTTGGGTCACTGTTCTAGTGCTTTCATGAAACAGCGCTTTCAGGCTCTGTTTTAGCACTTACAGTCATTATTTTAGCGCTTTTGGCAAAATAGCACTTCTATCACTTTTTACAGCACTTTTGGGCTATGTTTTGGCACTTCTAGGAAGTAGCGCTTCCATCAATTTCTCTAGCGCTTTCGGGCATTGTTTCAGCGCTTTTGTCCAAATAGCGCTTCGGTCACCTATTTCAACATTTTTGGACTCTGTTCTAGCGCTTTTGGGAAATAGCGCTTCTGGTCTCTATTTTAGCACTTTTAAAACAGAGAGTTCATAATTTTTACCAATCCATCAGTTTGTCTTTTTATTCACATTTTTATTAGAATCACTGTCTAGGAACCAAATTCAAAAAGGTTTATACAAATTTCCAAACTTATCAACTAAAACAAGATCTTGCAAATCACAAGTGTTAAAAATCAAATACACAATAAATTACTACACTGAAGTTTCATTATCAGGATACTATCATCCTTCATCATGAAATGAAGTATAGTAATTAACTTTTTAAATATTGTCTCATCAATAAGATCAATCATCTTATTCAACTTTGTTTGAAAAGGTTCAATTGACACTATCCCGCACATAAGATCAACATTTCAAAAGAAAGGGAAAAAATTTGTATGCCAATCTTAACTAGGTACCAAAAATAGAGACTCTTAGAGCAAGAAATGGCAGAAGAAAATCCTTGGAACAATTTGAACCGCGATGATAAGAACAAAATAACTCTGGAAGATATCCAAGCAGCTCAACAAGATCCCAAGTTTCACATATTTATGGAAAAAATTCTAGAACGAGACATGGAAAAATATCTTTTAATGTTAGCTGAATCAGAGGCAGAACTTCCAAAAGATTTTGATGTAAACCGTTTGAAGGAAACATCTGAAATGAATGAGACTGAGATACCACAACCTATGCAAACAATCGATCCAGTTGCTACTTTAACATCACAGATGCAAATGTTACAACAACAACTACAAGATATGACAAAAGGGACTACCAAGCCATATATGATATAGGACATTTTTCCTTACCCTTTCGACGCAACAGTCAACTTGATACCTTTTCCTAGACATTGTGAGACTCCAAAATATGATAATTTAATGGAAGAATAGATCCAATCGATCATATCAGAGAATTTAAAACAATGAGTCTTAAGTTTTCCCAAGAGGAAACTTATTTAATGAGATTATTCCCAAGGAGTTTGCGAGGATCATGAATGGAATGGTTTTCAAAGTTAAAACCAAGTATCAAAACTTTTGAGGAACTCATCAACAGATTTATCTCTCAGTACTCATTCAACATCCAACACGATGTTACTATCAAAGATCTTTACAATCTAAAACAAAACAAGGGAGAAACATTCTTGTCTTTTCTCCAAAGATGGCGATGCTTGTTCGCTAGATATCCTAGATCCATTCCTGAAGAGGAAAAGATGGAATTGTTCATTGAAAACTTGACAGAAGAAATGAGTTATAGATTGGAACTACAATTTCCTCCAACAATTGAGAAAGTGATAGAAAATGGTCTTAATATCGAAGAGGCGTTAGTCAAGAGAGGAGTTATCAAGCATTTTAATGACAAAACAAACAACACAAGTAACTCCTCAAATCACTATTCAAGCGGTGAGAAGCCAAAATTTTGGCAAAAGAACCGAAATACAAATGAGACAACAAATGATCCCTAAAACGTCAAACCAATTTTCAATTTGACCGCGTCCACATCAAAGAATCAGAACAATGAGGAAAATGTCAAGTCAAATACCATACAAAACAATGAAATCATAAAACCATAGTCGTATCAAAAACCGTCAAATCGGCGAAGGTTCACACCTTTGGGTCAAACAATGGAATCAGCAATGAAGGAACTAGTTACCAGAGGCCTTCTCACTACACATGAAGCTAGGTTCTGGGATCCAAAATTCAAACCATCATGGTGGAATGATGCTGATTATTGCAATTATCATAATAACAAGGGTCACAAAACAAATGACTATATGGAGTTGAAACATGCAGTACAAGATTAGGCGGACAACAACAAAGTGTATGTGGAAGGACCTCAAAATAACAATGATCATTCAGCCTTCAAAGATCCTTTGCCAAATTATGACAAAGGTGCATCATCCTCAAATAGCAAAGGAAAGAACGCCAATCATGTCTATGACACAAAAATCCTTTGTCTATCTGAAGTCAAACATGATCATGCGGTTAGTGATAACATTGGTGAAAACAAAACCAACAACATTACCTCTTTTGATTTACTCCCAAGCATGCAAAAATTTGATAATCAAATAAATGTCTTAAAAATTAGAGAAAATCAAGAACATCAACCCACCAATGTGCTAACTGGAGGACAATCCAAGGTAATGTTAAAGGGAATTGGCTCCACACATGCAGTTCCACCTCCATCGAGTTATGATGTTATGAATCAAATGCAAAACACCCCCCAAGAGAATCAAGAACATCAACTAGCAAACGTCATGACTAGGGGGCAAGCCAAGGTAGTATTAAAAGGAGTGGGATCTCAATGTGCGGTTACACCTCAATATCATTATAATATTGTCGATCAATTGCAAAACATCCCCACACAAATATCAATACTGGAACTCCTTAAGTTGTCACCATCACATTAAGAAGTTCTTGAACAAGCAGTGATTGCCACAATTGTACCAAATAATCTAGATGTTTGTCAATTCCAAGCTATGGTGGGACATTTGACTACCCCGCATTGTCTATCATTCTCTCAACAAGATGATGTCTCATTAAACCATCTGCATAACAGAGCTTTGCATATCAAAGTATGTATCCACAATCATTGTGTTAAGAGAGTTCTAATAGATGGGGGATCTGGTCTGAACATTTGCACCCTCAAATTAGTCTGTGCACTAGGATATTGCGAAGATGCTATTGATGCTCAATAGAAAATGACCATCAAAGCATATGATGAGGAGGAAAGATTGTCCAAAGGTTTAATTGTATTACCCATTCAAGTGGGACCCATGATGAAGCATATAGCATGTCAAGTATTAGAAAGGGAGTTGACATACAACATACTCTTAGGATGACCCTGGATTCATGAAATGCAGGCCGTACCTTCTACATACCATCAATGCCTGAAGTTTCCAGTAAACGGACAAGAGGTGACTATAGCTGTTGATTATAATCATCCACAACATTGTGACACATTAAGAATATCTCAAGACACCTTTATCCCTCACAACAGGGAAGCTTCAAGTTCATCATCATCCAAGAATGAACAAAGTCCAAGCATCACTACCAAGTGGGTGCAAAAGAAAGGTAAAGAAAAGTAAACAAGTCATGTTGAAACAAATAATCTGGATACACAAACTTCTCTATCAGACAAATTTCAAAAGCAAGTTCAGTTAACAGATAAAGGAATGGGACAGTACTCAATGGAGAAATCGCTTAACTTATCACAGTTAATGCCATCTCCTAGGAAATATGGTCAACCATCAATGATCAAACCTCCAACATCTTTACCTAGCACAGTTCTTCAAGAAACATTTGTAAAATTTGGAACCATAGTAGAAGAAACAAACAATAAAGCAATCTTGGATTGGCTTTACAAGGATGAAGAAACATCAACATCAGAGATCGGTATCAAAAATATTAGCATCAACATAGACAAGTATGGAAAAGGAAAGGCTATTCTTGAAAAGATGGGTTATGAAGGACAAGGGCCTATGGGATTAAGAAAGGAGGGAAAATTAGAACCTATCACACCTCTCACTCTCCACACAAAAGAAAAACCAGGACTAGGATATTTTGAAGAAGAGAAGAAGGAGCTAACAAAGACAGCTATGGAAAATATCCTTCACTTTAGAGATGGTTATGAAATAGACTCAAATGAATATGAGTGGGCATTACCCTATGATCTACTTTCATTGATATTCCAGTTGATGTGATTCAAAAATACGTACCTAAATGTGAGGAGGGCCAAGGCTCTGGGTCTAGACCATTCGTCACCGGATCACTAAATATCGATGACTCTAGTAAGGACGAATAGAATTTGAGTGAACTAGATGATTTTGAAGAGGGTACCATCATGGATCTTGATATCCCAAATGATAATTATGATGATATTGCTGTCCTCACCCTTACTTCCATTGACCTGAATCAATCTAATGATACCATGCCATTAATCCATCCGGAACTTATTGATTGGGAACCTATCAAACCTTTAACTGTACCAAAGTTTGCAAATGATGATGCCATCATGCATTTCCTATGTCATACCAAACCTGATATAAATGCTATCTATAATACTCATAACAATATGACTCAACAAGAGGGTGTCAAATCTTCCAGTTGCAAAATTGGACAACAAGGAAAATAGATCTAATGGTGAAAAGCATTCTATGGCAGCATTAGATCTGGAAAAAGTAAAAATAAAGAACGCATCCAACGGTGAAAACCTTTCTAAGGAACTGAAGGATGGAAGATTTGACACTCTCCTAGAGCACTATCATGAGTGATCATCAGTTCTGGTCGAACCTACACAATCGGTGGTCATTGGCACAGAAGAGAAGGCAAAAGTTCTACATCTAGCAGAGTCAATGACTGATCAAGAGAGACCGGAATTTATCAATTTCTTTAAAGCAAGAAGCATCAACTTCGCTTGGTCATATTCTGATATGCCAGGCTTAGATCCAAATCTACTTATGCATCATTTATCTTTACCAATAGGAATCAAGCCTATTAAGCAAAAATTAAGAAAAATGCATCCTCACATCGCATTGATGGTAAAGTCAGAATTAAAGAAATTATTGGATGATAAATTCATAAGGTCTATAGACTATGCTGAGTGGATATTGAACATAGTACCTATTTCAAAGCCAGACAACAGCATCAGAATCTGCATAGATTTCAGGGACCTCAATAAAGCATGCCCGAAGGATGATTTTCCACTGCCAAATATAGACATCATTGTGGACTTGACGGTAGGGCACACCATGTTATCAATCATGGACGGCTTCTCTGGGTACAATCAAATAAGAATAGCTCTAAAAGATTAGGAAAAGATGGCTTTTACATGTCCATGGGGAACCTTCTACTGGAACGTCATGCCATTTGGTCTAAAAAATGCAGGAACCACTTATCAAAGAGCAATGACGACAATCTTCCATGATATGATACACACTTTCATGGAGGATTATATGGATGAAATCTTGGAAAAATCTACTACAAGGGAAGGACATCTGCATATCCTAGAAAAAATCTTCACACGGATGGAGAAATTCAATGTCAGGTTAAACCCTAAGAAGTGTGTCTTCGGGGTTACATCAGCAAAACTACTAGGATACATTGTTTCGAAAAAGGGCATTGAGGTGGATCCAGCAAAATTCAAAGCAATTATGGAGATGTCGCCTCCTAAGAATATCAGCCAGCTCAGATCACTACAAGGATAGATTTAATCAATCAGAAGATTCATCTTTCAACTAGCAGACAAAAGTCATCCTTCTAACCATCTATTGCATAAAAATATAATTTTTAGGTGGGATGAAGGGTCTGAAACAACATTCAATCAAATCAACCAATATTTGATGTCACCACCCATTCTAATGCCACCAATAGAATGAATACCTCTCATTTTGTACATTGCCACAACATATATCTCTTTGGGGGCACTATTAGCACAAGAAGACTATGAAGGGAAAGAGTGCGCCATCTACTACATCAGTAGAACTTTAAATGGCTATGAAATAAACTATACATTCATAGAAAAGTCTTGCTTAGCAGTGGTGTTTGCTACTCAACCGCTAAGACACTGCATGCTAACTCATACAATCGGATTAATTGCAAAGATCAACCCTTTGAAGTATCTACTAAGTAAAGTTGCCTTAACAGGTAGACTGGAAAAATGGGTTATGCTCCTAATTGAATTCGACATTCAATATGTCGAGAGAAAGGCAATCAAGGGACAAGCAATTGTTGAATAGCTAGCTAAAACTCCTCTACCAGATGATCGCCCAATGACAATGGAATTTCTAGATGCCGACATTATGACAGCAATGCCCCAACAATGGATACTATATTTTGATGGATCGTATACACAATGAGGATCAGGAGTAGGGATCTTGTTCATCTGTCCCCAAGGACACACAATTCTGAAATCATATAGACTCATGTTTTAATGTACAAACAATGTGGCAGAATACGAAGCATTGATTATTGGGGTCAAGATAGCAATTCAATGGAAAATCACATATTTACAGGTATATGGGGACTCTCAACTGGTTATTTATCAAGTCAATGATGAGTATCAAACAAAAGATGAGAAATTGATGCCCTACAAGCAGCAAATAGATAATCTGAAATAGTCCTTTGTCAGTATCAAGTTTGATCAGATTCCAAGGGCGGAGAACAAAGCTGCAGATGCTATGGCTACAATTGCTTCATTACTACAATTGCCTAAGAAGCATGTTTGTTATGAGTTTATGGTAGAATAAGTATCATGTCCTTCCCATTATCAATCAGAATCCACTACCATATGCCATCTAGAAGCCACTGAAACCTCCATATACGAAAAAACTTATGCTTACCTTAAAGATGATATTCTTCCTCCCGATCTTTCTAGGAACCAAAAATGAAATTTTATCCGCCAATCCGCCCGACACACTTTAAGCACAGATGTCCTTTATCGTTGAGGTCTTGATGGTACCCTACTCTGATGTCTAGAATGCAACGAATCTGAAATGGCCCTATGAGAAGTTCACGAGGGTATTTGTGGTACTCACTCATGTGGAATAACTCTAGCTAAGAAACTCCTCTATTTAGGATATTATTGGTCGTGCATGGAGAAAGAATCATATCAATTTGTCAAGAAATGTCAAAAATGTCAAGTTCACAGCAATCTAGTTCATGCACCAGCATAGGAACTGCATCCCTTCACATCGACATGGCCTTTTTGTCAATGGGGCCTAGATCTAGTAGGAAAAATAAATCCATCTTCATCTAATGGACACAAGTTCATTATTACAGCTACAGAGTATTTCACAAAATGGATAGAGGCAGTACCTCTTACTACCATCATTGGGAAGCAAATTTCCTCTTTCATCTTGAACTACATAATATGTCGGTATGGAATCCCTCAATCTATTATCACTGATAATGGATGACCTTTCAAGAATCAAGATGTCCAAGAGCTATGTGATAAGTTCCACATCCAACATCATTTTTCAACACCGTACTATCCTCAAGGGAATGACCAAGTAGAGGCCTCAAACAAAACCATACTCAAAATTCTCATAAAGATGGTTAACGATGTTGGACGTGATTGGCATGTTCAACTCAACCCTGCACTATGGGCCTACAGAACAAGCATCAGAACACCAATGGGAGCTACACCATTTGCTTTGGTATATGGATCAGAAGCCATATTACCCATTGAAGTTGAAATTCCATCCCTTCGTGTATCACTCAGAGGTATCATTTTAGATGAAGACTATAGGGTATCTAGACTACAGGAACTGGAATTGCTAGATGAGCATCGTCAAAAAGATGTTAATCATCTAACAGCTTATCAATAGAGGATGTCAAGAAGTTACAATCATAGGGTAAAACCGCGGGTCTTTCAGGTTGGTGACTTGTTACTAAAGGAAAACCCTAGGAATCAATAGGACAGGGAGAAGAAAGGAAAAGTTGAGCCTAACTAGCTTGGTCCCTTTGTAGTCATATCAGTGTATGGATCATGAGCATATCAGTTATCAACGTCAGAAGGGGATATGTTTGATGAATCTATCAATAGTATTCATCTCAGAAAATTCTATGCTTAAAACTCCTAGTGCACGGGGAAAACTTTTAAAAATTGTTTCCTTGGTGAAAACTTGGAAAATAGGCATCTTGGCAAACACAAAATTACAAAAAAAAATAGAAAATACAAAAAAGAAAGAAAAATGAGAAAAATTCAAAATACACAAAGGGTGTAATCAAAGCATATGGTGAAAACCTAGAAACAGGCATCGTATGTGATTCTAAGATCAACTTTCCCATCTATTTGGATATATGTTAGGATCATTCATCTGCAAGTCAGTATCAATTCATATCATATCATTCGTCTGGCCATCATTACATCCATTATCAAAATCATGTCACATGGTCAAGCTATCACTCCATAGCTTGGGGGCAACATCTAGATATCATTAGGGGCAATGCAAACGTATTGATTTCATCAAAGGGCAACACAATAGTATGGAAGAAAATTGAAAACAAAGATCAAAGCGCAATATCGATCATCATCAGAAGAGCGATCAACCATCCATATCGTATCGAAAAATCCAAAAACATGTCAAAAAGGTAAGTCTAAAAAAGCAATGTCCAAAAACATAGGTCTGTGCCAAGTCAAACTACGTGGTCTCTGCGTGTTTAGCATAGGAAAGGCTAGTCTTTGATCAGCCCCCGAGACCCCTAAGATAGGTTAGTAGGTTAGGTCTTTAGTCAAAATCTTGAAAATCCAAAAAAACATGTCAAAATCAAGATGGATGATCTAAAATCTGAATAATGAATGGAACACTCTAAGTAACTAATGGATAAATTGTACTTTTTGATTATGATTTCTTTGGAGTAACTCAATGATGTATTGAACTAGAGGAACAAGGAAAAAGAATGATATTTTTATTGTTTGTTGTCTGTACGTTAATCATATAAATATGTGAATTGTCGAGGGATGTGCTATGCAAATGTATCATTGATGACATTCAGAATTCACACATTGAAATGATTAATCACTGCTTGTTTACGCAATGAATGCTCAGGTCATCTCGGTTCGATTATACATAGATGCTTTTGTTCGATTGCAATATCAAAAAAAAAACATGAAAGTAATACTTAGTTCGTCATTGGTCTAACACATACCATTGACGCTTGTATTCACTTTCAACATTCAATAAAGCTCTATGATGATACCAAGCACAAAAAGACTATTAAAATGACATCTGTTTTGCATATCATTGCATGATTAAATTATATTGCATTCATAAATAAATTCATTATCTACAGAGTATGTGTTGCACAAAGGATTCCAAATCAGTAATTATCTTTTCTACAAACATGACTGAGTATACTTGACATAAAATCCAAAATCATCATCATTTACCATATAGTTACAAATCATCATCTCATCATTAAAATTTTCATCATTCATACATTTTTGAATCATAATAGAAATACAAATATCAAATACATCGTGCATTTACATCATCATTTTCATCATTTACATCATTATCAAACATCATTACCTCATCATCATTATCATTATGTTATTCATACATCCATGTATCCATACATTTCATTTACATAAAATAAATGCAAGTCATTACATCATTATCATTATCATTTATCATTTAAGAATTCATACATTACATCATACATACACATATCATATGATCCATATATACATTTATCATAAAATCATTGCATAAAATAAAAACATTCGTCATTACATCATCACATTTGAAATAAAATCATCACATATTGCATACATCACATAATAAATGCATCCATCACATTAGAAATCACAAACGATCATCCTATCACATCAAATGCATCTCATATAAATATATCAAAGTGTCAAGTATACAATGAAGTCTAGTCTAAAAATACATCATCATACAATGAGCTAGATCATACTATACATCATGGAGGATCACAATAGCATCTATGATCTGTTACTGCTAGAGTGTGTGGGCCTGACAGGACCTGTACCACCACCAGAAGGACCTGTACCACCCCTAGAAGGGCCAATATCTCTGCGTAAAGGCTATGTCACCCCCTCGCTCAATATTCGTGTATGTGTCCACCCAGATCTTGACGGGGCATAACTGACTCAGTGCTCGGCAGACACTGCATCATGATATCAACCTCTGTAGAACTCTACCTCTCGGGAAGCTCGCAGAACCTCTCTCATATAATCTGAAACTAAGCTACCATCAGCAACTCTCTGTAAGGTCTCGGCTCTCTCCTATGCCCTCTCGACAATCTGCCGAGCACTGTCTCTCTTAGCTATCAGAGTAGCCACCTGCATCTATACGGCAATCAACTGTCCCTGTACCTATGCTAAAGCTTGGGCATGAGCCTGAGCCTATGCCTACATCTGAGTCTGGGTCTGCACAAGCATACCCCGAGCCTATACCAACTGCCCCTGTAAAGTCTGGACCTATGGCTGGAGCCCAGCTACCTATCTCTACTAATCTACCAAAGACACTGTCACTGCTTGCCTCTTGCAAGGCCTACTGGAAGAAGGAGCACTACTGATGCCTGGCCCTACCACACTATCTCCTCCACTGCTACCATCACTATCATCACTACTACCCGAACTACTACTGCTCTCTGAGCTACTACTGGATGAAGAATCCTCTCCACCACCACTATCTGCATGACCCTCTACCACATCCTCCTACACACGTAAAGGTACTGGCTCATCGAGAATGGTGATACATGCATATGGAACCAGGGCCAGGAATGCGACATAATCCTCAATAACCGGTGCCACTACAATGTCTCTCTACATGTCCCAGGGTGATGGTTGTAGTGCACGGTACCCCTCTACTATCACATCATAGGACAAACATGGACCCCAATGAGTAACGTCCATCCATTGCCTCGCATAATGGGCAACTCCCTGTGGCATGCACTGAACAATGCCATACTATCGATATACTCGACGGAGCAAGAATCTCTCTAATACAAATGATGTCCGACTGATGAGGTACATAGAATCACAAAGAAATCCCAACACTGTACCATCCTCATCCCACTCCTCACAGTCAAGGTATGGGTGCTAGATAACAGTCTCTGTATCATCAAACACCTGCCTCCAATGCTCTAACTTTCCCATCTGGGCCTGTGTAAACCGACCACTGTATCGAAAAACATATGGTCTCTCAGCTAGTTTGTCAAAAATTACAAAAGGCTGAGAAATAGAAAAGTGCTCTCATGCCCACACCTATGATAGGGTCATCCCTGCTGATAAACTCCTCGCTCCAAGATACACGACTGAGTGTAAATCATGATAAAGATGTGCTAGCATGCACATCCCCCACACATATTTGGTACCATGTACCATCATGCTCTCAAGAGTCCTACCCCAACCGACGAGGAATCCCTTTGACCTACGATCAGGGCAAAGGAAACCTCCAATGAATCTAGCCAGCACTGTTGGTAATGTCGCATAGGAATCCATGATCCTCTGCCATCGAACGCTCAGACCCTCTATGTCCTAATCCTGAAAAACTCTGCGGAGAGAATCTCTGCTACTGGTCTCGTGAGAATCATACACGACTATCTCACCCATGAATGGAATACACAAAATATGCCACACATCCTTAGGTGTGACCGTCATCTCACCAGTAGGTAGGTGAAAGGTGTTGTGGTCACTATGCCACCTCTCAGCCAACATAGTCAACAGACCCCGATTAATCCTAATCTGGAGCATATCAAGTAAGCTAGTCAGACCACAATGACCTATCACCTGAAGCTCATCTGGTGTAAGATGAGGTATCAAGTCTGTCATCTGAGGAAACCTCTCTCACATCTAGAGAGTACCCAGATGCTCCTATCATCACAACAAAAAAATCAACAAATCAATGAACTATGTTAGGAAATCAAAAGTTATTCTACTATCAAGTCTATCACAAATTGGTATGAATTTTTGATCAAAATTCATAGGCGAACATCAAACCTCACGCTCGAATCGATGAGTGTGGAAGGGGATAGGCATCTTGCTCCAGCTGGCAGAAAAGTCTATATCACAAAGATTTTCTAAACTCAAAAAGTAAAAATGAATTGAAAATGACCTTTTAGCACTATTTATAAATTTTGAAAAGGTATTTTTGGTGGATTTTATTACATTTTGATTAATTTATTCCATGAAATTAATTAAAACTCATCTAAAGGCTCTTTTCTTCATCATTTGTTTGGAGATAAATTATTTTATTATTGAAACATCATCAAAACATCGAAAAATCATCAAATTTTTGAAAAATTCTAAAAATCATGACATCTTTAATTTATCTCCCGAGGGGGCATATTGTCATCAAATCATCTGAAAATCAAAATCTGGGGCATGTTTGGGGCATACAGAATTATTTTTTTATATCATCGATCCTGGCAGTAGTAGCAAAATATGTCTTCGAAGCAATGCGTAAACACATCACTTCGAAGAGGGGCAAAATGTATACACCTAAAATTGGTCTGGAGAATTCCTGTTAATTAAATACAAATAATCTGATTAATTATCCTAATTTCCTCTACTGTTTGAATAAATAGAAATATTTATTTATATAGTTCACATTTAATATTCATCTTAATTAAATAAAAAAAATTAAATACTTTGTTCAATTTAATTATCAAATCCCTATTTTATTCTATCACATCCATTCTAAATTAATTAAATAAAGATCAAAACACTTTATTGATTAATCACCATATTCTTCTGTTTAATTTAATAAACAACTATCCTATAGTTCGTTTTATTAAATTATTTATCTCCCTTTTCCTAATTTAAATAAATCAAAAATATTTGAATTAGAGCATAAGGAATATTCCAATCTAGATTTCCTCAAAAATGAATTAGATTTCCTATGTCTAATCCATGTCTAAAATATGTCACAACTAATGCTTTGAAACTTCACAGGAAGTTTTGGAGACAAACTGGAGACAAATTTGGAATTTGATCTCTCAATCCTCCTCCATCAATTCTTCCTCTTCTCTTGCCTGGTGTTTTCATGGGTAGAGACAATCTCCATCTTTCTCTCAATCTCCTCCATCTCTCACCATTCAATTCTCCAGATTGAATCCAAGCCTCTCAAAGCTTTCCCTGTTCATTGCTACAACTAGGAATTCTATAAATAAAGCCTCATTGAACCAAGAAAAGGATCCAGATAATCAAGTTTATGCCCTCTTACTCTGCAGGAATTCAAGCATCAAGCATCAAGAATTCTCACATCAAGCATCAAACAATCAAGTTTTCAACCATGGTTGCCTCCTGTAGCTGCAATTATCTATTTCATATATGCTAGTTTACATTGTTTATCATTTAGTATTGCATTAGCATCATCTCGTTCTTTGAATTGTCATTTTAACAATCTTATTTGCTTAAACAATCTAAGAGAAATTTAGATTTAATAAATCTTTGGAGATAGAGAGCAATATGATGCTTTCAATTGATTACTGTTTTGAATTGATTCAATTTGATTAATCTTTGATATAATGTCATATTAAGAAGTGTTTTAATCTTGTTTACTTACTCACACTTACAGTAGGTAGTGGGTTTGTTCTAACAATGATTGATGTTGGTAATTTTTCATTACTATTTTACATTTTGATGATTCCCACATTTTTTTTTGCTTACTTCATCAAAGGTGAATGTGATTATAGGTTTTTTTATAGATGAAAATTTTATTGTGGATGGGTGAGTTGCGTTAATTTTTTTTTGGAACTTTTAGAATGTTTAGAAGTTTTTGGATTTTTGATGGAATATTTGAATGTTTTTTTATTTTGAGAATATCTATCTTTTGGATTTTATAAATATTTAAGGTTGTTTTTAGATTTTGTGTTATTTGAATGTTTTTGGATTTTGTGTTATCTAGATGTTTTTGGATTTTATATTATCTAGATATTTTTTAGATTTTCATATTGAGGTAATGAACAAGGATCCAATCCAACTAATAAGTTTAGGAAAATGCCCCCAGTTACATGTAGGATCATTTTATTATGGACTAGATGAGGTTCCCCTAGGGTGATACTAGGTGATATGGGTAATGCTAGATATTGGTTAATTACCAAGCCATATTAGGTTTGTAGGTGAAAATATATTGAATGAATGGATGTATATGAATGAGATGCTATATTTATTATGGATGGCATGGAAAATAATTTTCATTATTGAAAATATTTTGAAATGAAACCCTTAATGAATGAATTTTGACCTCGATAGTTAAGATTACCTCAATGTAATAAACTAATGAATATGGTGTAGCACTACTAAGAATTCAAATACTAGTAAGATAGGCCCATGAGGAGGGATTAAGCTAGAGCTGCTAGTCATGGACAACATCTTTAACTATCTTCTTAAGGATTTTTAGGATAGTTTTATTAGAGGCTTCGACTTGACTATTACCCTAGGGGTAATATGGTGTGGAAAAGAAATGTTAGATATGGATTTGAGAGAAAATATTTTGGACATCCAAATTTTTGAAGGGTGTTCTTCTATCTATGTTGATGGCATAGAGAACACTATACCAAAAAATTAGGTAGTTTAGTATAAACTTAGATATATAATTGTCAATAATGTAGGTAAGGGGGATGACTTCTATCCACTTTTTAAAGTACTCAATGGAAGTTATAATGAACTTATGACTATTGGAGGAAGTGGGAGAAATATTTCCTATGAGGTTGATTCCCCATTATGAAAAGGAATAAGTTTTATTGATAGGTTGGAACTCTTGTGCCACTATGTGAATAAAATTTCCATGTTGTTGATACTATAAACACTTATTATAAAATTGGTTTGCCTCATGATCCATAATAGGCCAATAGTATCATATCCTTAGAATATTTTTAGAAAGGGGAAGGACACTATAATGTGACCCACAAACACCTTTGTGCACCTCATGTCGAGTAGTTGACACTAAGAATGGTGAAGTGAGATGAACTGTGTATAAAGGTTTTCTTAAGATTCATGGTAAGGTTAGGTGGTATGGTACCATTTTTTAGATAGGTGTAAATGTAATGGTACCAAGGGTAATTGGGACCAACAACTTCACACACAAATTTAGATTTGGGAACCTTGAATGTTTGTATCAATAATTGTTCAAGGTATTTTCTTGAATGAGATAGTAGTGAAGTATTGTTTGACACTATCCACCATTATTTTACATGTAAGAAACTTATCATTTTTTATCTAATAGTCATCATCGGCTTGTCTCACCACTAGCTATGAATCACCATAGACTTGTAAATCTTTGATATTCCATTGTATAGCCATCTTTATTCCTATACTCAATGTTTTATATTTGGCTATGTTATTTGTACATGGGAATGCTAGCCAATATGACTTTGGTATGTAATCACCTTGAGGGGTGATAAATAAGACTCATACCCTTGAACCATGTTGGGTGTGTGATCCATCAAGATACAACTTCCATTGAGCTATGGGAGTGATGGTGAAGATTTCCTCGTCTATAAACTCTGATATGAGAAGATTCTCATCGTATAATGGTGCCTCTAGTAATGGATTTTCTATGATTTTCCCTTTGATATATTTTTTTCTACATATTATATATCATGTCTCATTACCCATTTAGCCATGTGGCCTATGAGTGTTTCTTTTGATAGTAGATAATTCAATGGATCTACCTTAGAGATGATCTTAGTTTGATGGTTGAGCATATAGTGTTGGATCTTCTGTGAACCAAATATGACAAATAAACATGCTCTCTCGATGAGAGTATATTTAATCTCATACCCTAATAAGGTTTGACTAATGTAGTACGTCACTCTTTTTTTCCTAGAGTCACCGTGTTGTGCTAGGAGAGTGCATAATGCTGAAAATGTGGCTGAAATATATAATATCAAAGGTTTGTCTAGAATCAGAGATATCAATACTAGATTTGATGCAAGATAATCCTTAATCTATTGGAAAGATTGTTTAAATTTCTCATTGTACTTTCTTATGACATCCATGGGTATGATATGAGTAAATGGGTGACACTTATCTATTAGTTGTGATAAAAATATTCTAATGGATTGGAGCTTCCCTTGGAGACTACAAAGTTGCTTTAGAGTTCTTGCAGGAGGCATATCAATAATTTTGTTTACTTCTGATGGGACCACATTGATTCCTCTATGAGATACTATGTATCCCAATAGTTCTCTTGAAGTGAAACCAAATATGTATTTCTTTGGATTAAGCCTCAATTGTTACTTCTCTAGTCTATCAAATATATGTGTTATAACCTCTTGATGTCCTTTCCTTGTGACTAATTTTGCTAAGATATCATCTACATAGTCTTCCATAATTTTATGAAACATGTCATGAAAGATAACTATCATAACTCTTTGATAAGTTTCACTTGTATTCTTGAGACCAAATGGCATGATATTCCAATAGTTTGTACCCCAAGGTCATGTGAAAGTTGTCTTATGTTGGTCTTCTTGTGGTATACAGATTTGGTTATACACTAAAAAACCATCCATGAGGGAAAGCATCTCATGACTTGCTATCAAATCCACTATGATGTCTATGTTGGGAAATGGGAAGTCATCCTTAGGAAAATATTTGTTGAGATCCTAGAAATTTGTGAACAAGAATAATGGAAAGATCAAATAAACTGGAGAAAACAACAAGATGGTTAGATCAAATCACAAACCAAGACCTAATTGATCAAATTAAACCTATTAACAATGAATTCATTAGCTATAATCAAATGAAAGTAAATAAGAAATGAAAGAAAAAATTATGAGTTAGAGGAATACATGATGCATTAGACATTTGTAGGTTTCTATAGTGTCCATTACTTTTCCCATATTTACCCAAAACATCATCAACATAGTCTTGAACGATGACATGGAGTAGGTCATGGAATATTGTCATGTCTCTCTTATGTGTAGCTTTGATGTCCATAAGCCCAAAATGTGTCACTTGGTAACAAAAGGTGCCCCAGCGAATGATAAAAGTCATTTTGGGTTGATATTTTATGGCTATTTGATTTGGTTGTAACCTAAAAATCCATCCATGAGTAATAACATATCATGTATCGTGGTAAGATCCACTATGATATCAATGTTGGGAAGTAGGAAACCATCCTTTGGACATGTCTTGTTGAGGTCTCTAAAATCTATACAAACACAGATGCCCATAATTATTTTGGCAACTAAAAGAATGTTAGAGACCCATTCAAGATAATTAGTAGGACTTATGAAGCCTACTTCCAATTTTTTTGTAAGTATTCTTTTATCAAAAGAGAAATTTATGGATGCATTTTCTTGAAATTTTGTTTTACTACTTTAGTACCCTGATAAAGTTCCAATTGGTGCACTATTAATGATGGATCAAGACCTACATACCAATATATTACCGTGTGAAGTTTTTGGATGTTGTTTGTAGGAAAGATGTCATGTTTTATTTTTCTTCATTTATTATGGAGGAGGCTATGAATGTGGTCTTAGGGTCTTCTTCAGTTCCCAAATTGATTTATATTGTTTCTTAACCAATATTGTAGATCTTTCTTGATAATGTGGTGATGGGGCTTTTAAAATTTGTCAAAATTTTGTTTGGTTTTGGGAATATCTATTCATCTTTGGTAAATGGGGGGTCTAATTTTCAAGATTTAGCGTTTTGTTACTCATATTAAAATTTATTTTACTATTTTAAACCCTTACGTTATATTTTTGAATTGACCTATTATTGGGGGTTACCGGACTCTTATGTCATCTGACTGAGCCTTGTCTTTCATACTGTTACTGGCCCCTTAACCCGACCTATTGGTCCTTTCTTTCCATTCAGGTGTTATTATTATTTTTCCTAGGTGGGTGGTTTTTCCCTATGTTTTGACTTAGGCCTAAAAATTTGTGCCTCCAGGGGTTTTATTTTCCGGTTTCTCCTAGCCAGCCCCACTATCATAAATCACTTTTCCATATGCAGTGTGACGAGCCATCAGATCATGGGGTTCAAATCTGGTTCGTTCCTCGCAGACCTTGAAAGGTTTCCTACTGACATCACTAAAGTGGTGTGAGGTATGCGAGATGTCACCATCTATCGAGTACGGTGGGGTGGGACCTATCTCGTTGTGTCAGTAGTGACAAGTGGATGTCATTTCAATGGTGGATGTTTAATGACATGGATTAATGATGATCATCCCTCACAAGCCTCACACAATTGGATTAATGTTCTCAAAAATTTCGTGAGGTGTGTGATTTTATGACACATTGCTTGGCTTTGTGGTATGAGGTGGTTGGATGGGGCCTACTGCTAGGTCATGGGTTTTTTACTGCAATGGGTGTGATTGGTTGTTGGGTTTCCCAAGTGGTGATGTGGATTCTTTAATGATCTTTGACTCGATCTGAGTCCTCTGACATGCCAAGTCTTTTCACATCAATGGTCTAAAATAAAAAATTGCAATTCACCCATGTGAGAATTATTTACACTCTGCAAGTTATTCTCATTAATGGCCTAGGTCTTTCAGTGGATCTCATCTTGATTTCCTTGTGTATGAGAAGTGTCCACCTAATAATGCAATGATGGGTTTTTTCGCCATTTTCCATGAGCTCAAAATTATTCTATGGTGGTAACATCACCCACTAATTGCTCACTTGCTTGTGCTACAATTTCAGCAATTAATGTTCCCTTCACCATCTTGCTCAATAAATGCTTGCTAATTTTTTCATTAGTATCATTGCATTTTGAGTTTGTCTATTTGTAGGTGACTGATTTTCTTGTTGAGTTTGAGCTCACGAATTCAATGGATAAGTCAATAGTACGATGAAGCACCAGGATGGGTGCGGCGAATTTGTGACAGAAGGAGAAACAAATTGTTCATGGTACTTCTAGAACAGTTACAGAAAGGGTGGAAAGGAGGTCTGGAAGTTGCATGTCACCTGTTGAGCTCTCTTTGGGCTCTGGTGGTGAAGGGTTTGAAACTGATTCAGACTACTGTAGCTACCTCATGGCCCTAACTAAGCTCGTGGGAGTGGATGAGGAGGTCCTCGCAGTTTCTCCAATTGTTGTGGTGGCACCATGTGATGTTGTCGGGTCTGGTATTGGTACAAGCAAGGGTAAGAAAATGGTCTCTCTTTATACTGAAGCAAGAACCAGGATTGGTCGCCTATATCAAGGTCGTGTGGTTACTCAGGGTGCGGGGAAATGATTGGTGTTGTTAGGGTGGTGCTTTTTGCCTTTTGGTGTTGTTTCAATGGTTTAGGTCTGATGCAGATGTGTGCATGGGTGGCACAATGTTTTTTGTCTTTTTCAGTTGGTTATAGGGGTGTAACCATTCTTTATTCCTCTGTGCATATTATAGTCATTTCTGATGATGAGGATTTTTTGAAATGAATCTGAATTTCATTTGTTTAGAATGAAATTAATTTTGAAATGAACAATGGATCCCGATGCTTGTTTCTCTCCTGTTCTATAAAGGATATTTTATGACTCATTGTTGGAATTCATATTTTTGTATCCTAAGGCTTAGGCGGTGTACAGTAAAAATTATATTGTGGTATCTAAACGTTTCTAGTTGGGAAATCATTCCAGGTCGGGTGTTGTATAAAATAAGCATGCTATGCTTTTGTAATGACTGATATTAGTAAATTTAAGAAAAAATAATTAAGACAATTTCTCTCCTTTGTACATATCATGGATTGTGAATCGATTTATCAATGGTTTCTTCATTCAGCTTCAATGGTATATTTGGATGTGTAATTCATTTTCTTGCTTTAACTTAATGAGTTAATCAATTGCTTGAAAAGGAGTTACAGGTCTGTGATAATGTGCTTAGGATTTAATAAGGAGTATTGTTTTAAATACTGGAAAATCTTATAATGTAAAGCATTATAATGATAAGTTCCATAATATCAGGGTTATGTTTTATGTGACTCCTGCCCGGTTGGATGAGGCACTGGGTAGTTCATTTAGAATCCTTTTTAGAAGTACAAGAAGGTAGCTCTAAGTGTAAAGGTTCAAGATCTAAACATCTAAAAATTAAACTCTATCTCTTTTGATATACAAATCTTATACTAAATTTGCTTTCCTAGCTTTAGATAGTTGTTATTATTCTTTGGTTTGCCAAAACCATGGGAGATGCTATCTAATTGCATTGATAGGAATGTATCTTTGTATAGAAGTGTTCTTGAGGCATGAAGCATTTTTATGAACATGTATAGGAAAACCCTCCTTGGTTTCACAGAGCCAAAAGTGTAGGAGATCTCAGTCTTTGACTGAATCTTGTCAGTTGGCCACTAACTTTGAAAATTATTAAACATAGAGGTTGGCTACCTCTTCGAGAGTTCAAAGCTTAGATGGAAAATTAAAAAACCAACAGAATGGAAACTCTACTAGGGACACACTCATAATTTTTGGTTGTAGACAGTGTTGTTATAGTCATTAAAGTTTTGAATTATTTCTATAACCAGAGGTTGAAAATGATTGAATTATTTTTCTGCCCAAATCACTAGCTGAATGGTGATTTCATTCGGGATAACTTCTAAGATTTTTTTTTTAAAAATAGAGAGAAACCAAAAAAGTAGGTGGTGGCCTTCCAGAGTCATTTTTTTGGTGGATCTAAACTTTAAGTTTGGATGCTAAGAGGTTATGGATTTGGAAAATATTGGTAGCATTATGATTTCAGAGTATTTGAGTGTGACTCTATTGTGGACGAAGACCCAGAACGTGATTAGTTTTTGAAAAGGAATTTCATATTCTTTTGAAAGTCAGTCCTTTGTTGAAGACATGGTGACTCTGTCTAAAGAACCAATTGATATACAAGGAAAAGTCCCAGATCTGTAAAATTTATAGTCAAGGAGAGAGGGTTAACAAGTGCTACTTAATTTCCAGGTATTCTAATTAATATAAATAGATCAATATTTTGTTTATGAGAGGCGTTCATAACTAGGGATGATTAATGGTTCCTAATTAGATGTTCTAAGCATTAAGAAAGGAACAGTGGTTAGCTTTTACATACTTTAAATAGTGCAATATGTAATATGATTTGAGAAGTATGTTTATGTTGTATTATGCCTTTAAAACACTGAGGCATGAGTATTTCAGTCAAATTTTAGAATCATGGTTGAATTAGTAAATGATGTATTTGATAACCATGTATAAAGTTGATAGTGATTGAATGGGTATAAGAAAGTTTCCATATGAGATGTCAAATACAAATATGAAAAGGGAACAAGTTTCACTAAGCCCTTTAGGGGATATTATAATTCAAAGGTATATGCCATTTATTTTCAATGGTATTAAGGGTTTCCCTAATCTAATTCCTAAGAAGATTAGGAAATATTTTCCTAAATACACAGGGCAAAGTGCAAAATCTGCCTCTAAGCATTTGCAAAACTTTAAAGATGTGATGGAGGATTATGAAGTCAGCCATGCGGATGTTGTTATGAACCTTTTTGTGCAATCCTTGAAGAATGATGCCAGTGATTGGTTCTCATATTTTCCTACACATTCTATCAACTCATGGAATCAGTTGGTGATAGTTTTTATTGAACAATTTGGTGAAAGAGTAAACACAAGCATAGTATGAAAGGTTTTTATAGGAATCCACATAAGAAAAGATGAGCTAGTTCCATATTTTAATCTTAGGTTTTCAAGAGCTGTAAGAGAAATTCCTGAAGAAATAAGACCAAATGAGGCTGAATTCTTGGTTGTATATCTTGTTGCTTTTGACAAAAATATGGGTTACTTATTAAGAGATAAGGAACCTACAACCTTATATCAAGCATATCTAATTGCTATGGACATTGAGAACAACATAAAATACTCAATGATGAAAGGGTATCTAGCTGCAAGTGTTGGTTACCCTGGCACAACTCATACTAGTACAATTTTGGAGTTGGCTACAAGGAACACTTGTTATGATAAGAATGCTTTGGCAACAATAATGTATCCATCATTAGAGTATGAAGATGATGATGAAACCCAAGTTGAAAACAAGCTCGATTTGAGTAGTAATGATCAAAACTCTTTTGTGCAAGAATTGTATGAGATGAAGAGACAAGAGGGAGAATCACCATATAAGATTTTTTCTAGGTTTTTGGATGCTTTGATAGAATTTCCTAGATATTTCAGATGTGATGATTTTATATGCATTGATTTGTTTTGTGAAATTTATGAGCTTGGGTTGAGTTCTTTGCCAAAAGAATTGAAATCTGGTAACCTTGCCCAAGTCCTTAAATGGATAGAGATTGTAGAATCAGCCAAGAGCATATATGCACAAAATAAAGATGACACTTGCCCTTTCAAAGAGTGTTGGACAACTATACTAAAGCTTGAGGAGCAAGGTGATGGAGGATTAAACGAGACACCAAATGCTTTTCTATGTCATGATTACAATACACATGTTATCAAGGTTTTTCTACATGCTAGTGATCGTGAATTTAGCAGTGATGATTGCTTTTCTGAGGATGAAGTGGAAATAGTTCCCTTACCAGAGTTTTGTGGTAATACAGAGCCTCATCATGTCATTTTCTTACAGGTGAGGGGAAAAATTTCAAATGATAAATATTTGGAGTATACTCCAGATGTGCTAGCAATGCAGCATGTTTGTTGTGTAAATGATGAGGAATTGGAATAAAATAAGGCGTGTGTTCAATACTGTGATCTAAAGAGAAATATTGAAGGTAACCAACACATTATTGAATGTATTGGCATCATTGATGATCTTGATTTTTTGTATCAAGCTAAGATGGAATTTGTCACCTTTTGAGATGAGCTTTCCTAAAGCTTATAACAAAAGTGTCATTGATATTGTTGGTGAAAATTTTCTAGCTTGTGCTAAAACTTTCACTTATAAATTAATACATACAGTAGGTGGTGTTGAACATAAGGAGGCCATTGCACACAACTGTTTATCTATTTCTCTTATTGAAGTTGGTTTGCTAGAGCCTACCTTTGAGGTTTTCCATTCGGGATTAGATGATGGGATGTTGGAGGAAGTACATTGTGAGAAGCCTGAGATAAATGTATTCACACATTTCTTGGAGAAAGATGTAACTTATGCTTCCCATCTTTGTAATATCAGGAAGTGTTC
Source organism: Sequoiadendron giganteum (assembly GCA_007115665.2). Taxonomy (NCBI): domain Eukaryota; kingdom Viridiplantae; phylum Streptophyta; class Pinopsida; order Cupressales; family Cupressaceae; genus Sequoiadendron; species Sequoiadendron giganteum. The sequence goes on from CM021105.1 coordinate 258,625,214, forward strand.
TAGGACATCTAAACACAAATGTTGGCAATTAGGCTTATATTGTAATCATGAGGGTGAGGATTCCCCAAAATGTGCCTCTTCTATTTTATGCAACAATGGTTTGTACAATGTGCACAAAGTTTTCTATGAGAGCTTTTAGTTCGATATGGAAACTGAATTGGATGCATTTTTTTTTTATGCCAAGTTGTGTGATGCCAAAGATTAGATAGATTATGAATTTTTATATTTCTCAGTTCAAATCAATAAGCATTCAATGAAACATGACCAGGAGCATCCTAAGGTAAGGTGTCATTGTGGTCATAAGTTGCAGTTAGTGTTTGGATACAGAATTTTGAATGACCGAATGCATAGGAATATTAGAAAGCATTATGATGCTTTTGAGCATGTTGATTATTTAAATAACATATGGGCTCTAAGAGGAAAAATTTGCGAATTTGGTCTACTCCAGGTAGCAGAGATTTTTTTTTTTGACAAGGGTAAATTCTTGTTTTCCTTGTTTGGGGGCCTGGGGCCACCAATTTGGATGTAGACAAGATTTATAATGGTAGCATGGTGGATCATTCGCTAGGGTAACTATTTGATTCAATGTTGGTTCTATGCCCCAAAGATCTAGTTTCTTGCTATGCCCACATGGGGGCATACATCCCCAGTCAGAGCCACTAATGGGACATAAAATTTATCAAAATTTTGTTTGGTTTTGGGCATATTTGTTCATCTTTGGTAAATTGGGGGTCTAATGTTTAGGGTTTAGGGTTTTGTTACCCATATTAAAATTGATTTTACTATTTTAAACCGTTACGTTATATTTTTGAATTAACCTATTATTGGGGGTTACAGGCCTCTTATGTCATCCGATTGAGCCTTGTCTTTGATACTGTTACCGGCCCCTTCACTTGACCTATCGGTCCTTTCCTTCCATTTGAGTGTTATTATTATTTTTCCTAGGTGGGTGGTTTTTCCCTATGTTTTGACTTAGGCCTAAATATTTGTGCCTCTGGGGGTTTTCTTTTCCCATTTCTCCGAGCCGACCCATTGTCATAAATCACTTTTCTATATGCAGTGTGGTGGGCTGTCAGATCAGAAGATTCAGATATGGACTGTTCCTCGCATACCTCAAAAGGTTTCCTGCTGACATCACTAAAGTGGTGTGAGGTATGAAGATGCCACCATCTACGAGTATAGTGGGGTGGGGCCTGTCCCAGTGTGCCAGCAGTGACAAGTGGATATCATTTCAATGGTGGATGTTTAATGACAAGGATTAATGATGACCATCCCTCACAAGCCTCACACAATCAGATTAATGTTCTCGAAAATGCCATGAGGTGTGCGAGCTGATGACACATTGCTTGGCTCCATGGTACAAGGTGGCTAGATGGGGCCTACTGCTAGGTCTCGAGTTTCTGAATGCAACGGGTGTGATTGGCTACTGGGCTTCCCAAGTGGTGATGTGGATCTTCAACCATCTTTGAATCGATCTGAGTCATTTGACATGCTAGGTCTTTTCACATTGATGGTTTGAAATAAAAAATTACAATTCACCCATGTGAGGATTATTTGCACTCTGCAAGTTATTCTCATTAATGGTGCAGGTCTTTCAGTGGATCTCATCCTGATTTCCTTGTGTACGATTAGTGTCCACCTGATAATGCAATGATGGGTTGTACGTCATTTTCCATGAGGTTGTAATTATTCTATGGTGGAAACGTCAACCACTAATCGCTCACTTGCTCGTACTACAATTTGAGCAATTAATGTTCCCTACACCGACTTGCTTGATAAATGCTCACTAATTTTCTCATTAGTATCATTTCATTTTGAGTTTGTCTATTTGCAGGTGATTTATTTTCTTCTTGAGTTTGAGCTCATGAATTCAATGGATAATTCAGTAGTATGACGAAGCACCAGGATGGGTGCGGCGAATTTGCAACATAAGGAGAAACAAATTATTTTTGGTACTTCTAAAACAGTTGCAGAAAGGGTGGAAAGGAGGTGTCGAAGTTGCACATCACCTGTTGAGCTCTCTTTCAACTCTTGTGGTGAAGGGTCTGAAATCGATTCGAACTACCATAGCTACCTCGTGGCCCTGACTGAGCTCGTGGGAGTGGATGAGGAGGTCCTCACAATTTCTCTGATTGTTGCGGTGGTACCTTGTGATGTTGTCGGGTCTGGTATTGGTACAAGAAAGGGTAAGAAAATGGTCTCGCTTCATATTGAAGCGAGAACCAAGAGCGATCACTTGTATCGAGGCAGTGTGGATACTCAGGGTGGGAGGAAATGATTGGTGTTGCTGGGGTGGTTCTTTTTCCCTTTTGGTGTTGTTTTAGCGGTTTGGGTCTGATGCAGACATTTGCGTGGGTGGTGTGGTGTTTTTTGTCTTATTCGACTAGTTACAAGGGTGTAACCATTTTTTATTCCTCTGTGTGTATTATAGTCATTTTTGATGATGAGGATTTTTTGAAATGAATCTGAATTTCATTTGGTTAGAATGAAAATCATTTTGAAATGAACAATGGAGCCTGATACTTTTTGCTCTTCTGTTCTATAAAGGAGATTTTACGGTTCATTGTTGGGAGTCATATTTTTGTATCCTAATTATATTGTGGTATTTGGAAGTTTCTAGTTGGGAAATCATTCTAGGTCGGGTGTTGTATAAAATAAGCATGCTATGCTTTTGTAATGACTGATATCAGTAAATTTAAGAAAAAATAATTAAGACAATTTCTCTCCTATGTACATATCATGGATTGTGAATGGATTTATCAATGGTTTCTTCATTCAGCTTCAATGGTATATTTGGATGCATAATTCATTTTCCTTCTTTAACTTAATGAGTTAATCAATTGCTTGAAAAAGAGTTATAGGTCTCTGATAATGTGCTTAGGATTTACTAAGGATTATTGTTTTAAATACTAGAAAATATTATAATGTAAAGCATTATAATGATAAGTTCCATAATATCAGGGTTATGTTTTATGTGACTCCCACCCGGTTGGATGAGGCCCTGGGTAGTTCATTCAGAATCCTTTTTAGAAGTACAAGAAGGTAGCTCTAAGTGTAAAGGTTCAAGATCTGAACATTTAAAAATCAAATTCTATCTCTTTTGATATACAAATCTTATACTAAATTTTCTTTCCTATCTTTAGATAGTTGTTATTATTCTTTGGTTTGCCAAAACCATGGGAGATGCTATCTAGTTGCATTGATAGGAATGTATCTATGTATAGAAGTGTTCTTGAGGCATGAATCATTTTTATGAACATGTATAGAAAGCCCTCCTTGGTTTCACAGAGCCAAAAGTGTAGGAGATCTCATTCTTTGACTGAATCTTGTCAGTTGGCCACTAACTTTGAAAATTCTTAAACATAGAGGTTGGCTACCTCTTAGAGAGTTTCAAAGCTTAGCTGGAAAATTAAAACACCAACATGTGGTACTATTGAGGTCATATCAAATGCCTCATCTTTTAGCACCTCATAGAGGTTTTCACTAGATGATTAATTTTTCTTTGTATTTTATTATTGTTTGATAGTTCTCCATTGAGGTTTTTAGTAGAGGACTTTGGATTTTTTGATTTTTTATTTTTATGACTAATGGATTTGGCCTATTCTACAATGTGCACCTCATTATTCAATATAATATCAAATCCTAATATATGGTATCACAATGGTATATGCTTGTCTATTCCCACTAGTTTTGTGATTTTCTCATCATTCTAAAATATGTCAAGAATTGGATGTCCGTATTCTTATACAACCAACAATCATGGAAAAGCGACAAGAATCATAAACTACAACCACTAAACTATTTGATTCAAGCAATCCAAATCTAATCTATCAATGAAGCACAATAAAACATAAGAAATCAATAAACTAAACAAATCAAAGCATATACCTTCTCATGTCAACATTTAAGTCACCTCCATTGTTCTTCTCAATTTTTCCTTTTCTCTCATATTTTATGTGTGCACAATTATGCTTAAGCTCAAATGAATGAATATGATAGAAAAATATCAAGGATTTTTGGTTTGATTTGTGGTTGGATTTATGGCTCAATTCATGGTTCAATTTGTGGTTAGCCTTCAAATGAACATGAAGGTTGATTTTATAGAAAATGATGATTTGGATGAATGGTCAAGATTCAAGGAAGAAATGAGAAGATAGATGGTGGAGAATCAATGAGAGGAATTGATTGATCATTTAACTATTTGTAACGGGTTGCATGATTTCAATTAATTGCTTGAATGATTCAATTAAGGGACTTGATTGATTTGTTAACTCAGATTGAGTGAGAGTGAATTGAATTGATTGAGTAGTCTGAAATAGATGCATTAGTGAACTAAGAGTGAGTCTCCTTCATAAGGTGAGTTGCAAATCCATGAAATTTAATAATTAATTAAATTAATAAATTTTTAAAGGAATGTGCAAGATGAATTTGATAAATAAAATAATTAAAGTAATTATTTCATTTAGAAAGTGGGATATTGGATAATTAAATAAACATTAATAATTTATGTAATTAAATTAGAAAAATGAATGTAATTAGAGATGTAATTAAATAAATAGAGGGAATAATATTAAAGTGACTTAATTAAATAATATGATATTATTTAATTAATAGGAGAATATGAAATTAGTGATAATTAAATAATTAATAATTATTTAATCATAAGGAATTAGATGAGAATCAGTGGTAAAAATGTCACGTGTAGGCTAGGATACTTTTGAGTGCCTAGAGTTATAAATCTATCAACTTAGGGATATGATGGGGAGATCAATGGAAGAATTTATTTTAATGGTGTAAATGCTTATGTTGAAATTTTTTAGCAATGTGTTTGAAGGAATATTCATAGTTATTCTCATTGGTTCTATGAACAATAGGAAGCTTTCATTACTTTAGTGACAGTGGACATAGGTTCTAGAGGCACAATATCAAGTGACGCATACCCCAGCCCTTGGTGCTTAGGATGCTCCTTTGGATTCATAGGATCTAGCATTCCTTTCTCATTTATTCTAAGACCTTTTTCTTTAGAACCCATATTTTTGTAGATATGTACACCTTTAGGGTATATTTCTATGGGTAGAGAAGGTGTTTTCTTTATCCTTGTAGAGCTATTATGTAATATCATACTCAATAGTCTCTTTGTCTAAAAATCCCCAATTTTTAAAAGTATTTTCCTTGGTCGTGAAAGTAACTTTAGATGTTGACGTGGAAGTCCTAGTTTGACCATGTGACTTAGGAGAAAGTGGCGGTTGTCCTACATAGAATGAGCTATGTAGTTCATACTCTCAACGTCCTTTACCAATAATTTTAGCCTTGGCATTAGGGGTAGTGGTGTGGTAGGTGGTGGAAGATGTAAGTGATGATGGTGAAGTGATATTATTGATCAAGAAATGACATGAGTGATTATAGCTACCTTCCAATAATTTGCACTATTGGAAGTGTTGTGAGCCGGCAAGGATAGTAACTTTTGTACCTTTATATGGTAATTTGATGCATTGATGGTAGGTGGAGGGTACAACTTGCATGGAATTTATCCAAGGGAAGCCAAGGAGAATGTTGTAAGGGTGATCAAGGTCTTATATTTGGCATGCATTCTTCATGGTAATAAGACCAACCTAAATAGGAAACTTTGTAGTTATTTCTAATTTACATTTAGCATCATCATATGCCTTGATTGTGATTTTATTTTGTGTATCTATGACTCCTTCATAATATCCCAATTGTATTATTAATTTTAATGTACATCTATTTAAGCCTAAACCACCATCTATGAGGACATGTTTGATTTTATTATTATGAATGAAGCTTTCAATATGAAGTGCATTATTGTGGGATATTTCTTTGGATGTTAAGTATTCTTCTATAAATACTAGTTGATGGGGTGATGATATGTGTGCTATCATGGCTTGAAATTCTTACATGTTAATTATATTTTTGACATGTGATTCTTGCAAAGCTAGCCCTAATATTTCCTTAGGGGAGTGGAGATATTTTTAGGACTTTTAGGATTGATATTTGAGCATGTTATTTTCCAAGGTGGTCTAAGATATATTTTTTTGATAGTTGATTGGATGAGGATGAAGCTCCGTAGAAATTTATCATGCTTTCATGTGTGCTTACAACACAATTAGATATTTTAAGGGTTACAGTATTGATGCAAAATATAATTCTTCAACTCTTCCTACAATAGAATCATAGGATGGAGAGTTATGGATATTATTAATGTACTTGTAAGGGATACCATTTTTGGATTTGGAGAATATAAATTCTCCATGTTTAAGAAAAACTTCTGTATACATACCCAATTATTGGTTTGATGATTTGGATGTATGACCTTAAATTTCTATTTCCCCTCGATCGATGAGATCTCAGATGTAGTTCTTAAGTTTAATAAATTTGGTAGTAGATCATTTCCTATAACCCAATGTTATTCACAATATTCATTTATCTATACCATATAGGCTTGGTTTGAATTTCATCAAATGGCCTAGTCATGGAATACTTGAATAGATTGTCTTGGATGAGTTCACAAAAAACTAGCTCCATCGGTTCCCCCTAATAGAGTGAATTTTCATTTGGATTAAAATATTTTTCTTTGGATGTTCTTGTAAAATTGTGACATAGTTTTAGAAATCTTGTAATTTTAGAGTATTTTTGGATGATGATGGTTTTTTTGTTTTAACGTTTTGAATGTGTTTAGCATCATTTCCTCCATCATTATCTTTATTTATTTATTTTTATCCCAAAAAGTGATGTTTTTCATTGGTATGGTTATTGTTATTATATTTAGTTTTCTTTTAAATTTTGACTAAAAATTTAGTTATAAGGGCATTTTCAATGGTTACTTCTATATCTATGATTTCATTGGAGATAATGCATTATACTTATAAATGAAAGACCATTTATTTATTTATATTGTGCACAAACATAGTGATCACTTTTCTAAGAAGAGGCCATGGAAATCAACTAGCAAGATGCCTCAATCATTGCAATATGGAAGTGTATCTATCACCATTATCTATTTTGGTATTGATAAATTCTAACATAATGATTTCATTTTCAATGTTATAAGAGAATTGTGCAACAAAATTTTCAACCAAGTATTTGAAATTGGTGATGGGACCATGTGGAAGGTGAATGAACCATTCCAATGCTTGACCTCTTAATATTTAAGAGAATACTCTCATAATATATACTATTATAAGAGACTTCTTGAAAAGCTATGTATAATTCCTTGATATGTTCCCTAGAATTACCTTTCCCTTTGTATTTATCGAATTTAGGCATTTAAATTTTCAAGGGAAAGGGACCATGGTAATGTACATATCAAATTGATAACGACATATGTCATCAATTATGTATGGTTTCTTGTGATTTCCTACTTGGAGGCCTTGAATCATGTTTCTCACATCTTGAAGTTCTTGTGCAATGTTGATGGGGTTGGTATTGCTTGATGTGCAGGTTGAATGCATGTTTTTTGTTAAAGGTTATGTGTTGGTAATGTGATCTAGGAATTTAGGTTGAATGTTGCATGTTTTATTTTGAAGAGGTTGGGTTAACGTATTGATAATGGGTTGGATTAGAATTATGTGTGATGTATGTTGTGTGTTGTGGGAGGGATGTGTGTGAAACATTAAGGGGTGCGAGAGAATTTGGTATTATGTTGAGGGATGGGTTGAATTTTTGAAGTTATTGAATGAAATATTTTGATTCATTTAAAGCTGGTTGAGGTTTGGAAGGATGTGTTCTAGAGTGGACCATACTTGTGGGATTTGTGACTCTAAGTTGTGTTGATGGGTTAGGTTGAATTATTTATGAGATGGGATTGGATTGTAAAAAAAATAATGCATGTAGGTGGTTAGGGTTGTGTGATAAGTCAAAGGGATGTGATCCCCATAATTTTTCTAAGGGGTTGGTGGATGCTATGGTTGTTGTAGATGGATTTTATAGTTTATTAGATTGTGATATTTCAAATTATGATTGAATTTTAAACCCACATTGGATTAATTACAACAAGAAATTGTCTTTTATTGTTTCAATGATTCTATCAATTAACTCTTGATTTTGTGTGTTTTATGCAAATTATTGCATTATTGGTGAATATTCAAGTTTCATTATAATATTTTAATTTATTTTTTATGCTTGAGGATTTATTAGTTTTATGTGATGTGGGATTGAAAATTCAATACGCATCCATGTTGTGAAAGTTTTTAACTCCATTAATTTATTTTTTTAAGACCTTGTAAATGGCATTTAAGAGTAGACCTATTTCTATTTATTTTGGTATATGGATGTTGGTTTAATGTTTAAGTGAGGAATCGTTTTTGAAATAGGGGATTTTTTTCTAATGAATGATGTGATTCATGGCTAAGGTTCTAGATGTTTGTGTGTAGGATAGTATAGGATGGTTTCGACTTATATTTTTATGTTCAAAATATTTGATGTGTATGGTTAAGATGTTTTAAGATGATGGTTTAGACTTGGATTCAAAATTTCTTGGACTTTAGACTAAGTTTTAATTTTTGGGGATAATGATATTATTGTTGTCATTTCATGCCACCCTTTGATGACTTGTCATTGATAACCGATCTGAGAGAGCCTACATGGGCCATCTTGCATGAGTTCTCTTTGAAGGTTCTTAAAAGTGGATAAGTGTTGTGTTTTTGGACCTTCAAGCTATCACTTACTTGCTTCATTTCATCCCTCTTCTATTTCCCTTGAGATCCTTCTTCTTCTTCCTCATTTCTTTCCATTTCTCTTCCTGGATTTTTGAGTTTCGCCCATCAAGCTTAACCTTTTCCCTCTACCCTCTATCCTTCCAAAAATCAACTAATTGTTGATATTTCAAGAGTCGGACTTTGGTCTTACCCTCTACCTATTGCCTTTATTAAGGTAAGAGGTAAGACCTTCCTCAACCCCTGATGTGTATTCAAAAAAAAAAACTATTTATTTCTCGGGCATCAAGGATCGGCCTTCCCCTTTACTATTTACCATTTCATGGTTAGCGATAACAGGTAAGGCATCCTCCTGATGCCTAATCCCCAAAACATTATTCCTTACCACCTCCTTCTTAATGATTTATTTCCTTCTCAAAACCTTTGGATTCCCTCCTGAAGTCCCATTTCCTCAAAATTTCACCAAGTCCTTATTTTTGGACTTTTGGGATTTTATCTTCAGTCTTACCTCTTACCACTTTGCAGTAAGTGGTAAGTTGACTCCCTAACCTCTGAAGCCCAAAAAGGGTGACCTTTTCAAACTTTACAGTTCCCTCCTTCCTCTTTCTTCTTCTACCTTCCTTTGGTATGCGGTAAGTGGTAAGCCTCATGCCCGATCTTTGAAGCCCAACATCGATGGTAATATAGTATGAAGTGTGAGGGATGCCTAATGTCCAATGTCTGATAGGGTGTTTCTTTTTGGGACTATGAACCATTTAATGCATATTAAAGGTTTCTTTTTAGGCTCGATGCCTTGACCTTTTCATAGATTTTGACATGGTTTTCTAGGAAATCCCATTAATGCTTGAACCACTTCCTTAGCTACCTATTTTGACTTTTAGGCTTTAAGGATGACATTTATTTCTCTCCTGACTTATACAAGTGGATTTCATGGGTTCCCATGCTCATTCATTGCGGATTATTGTCCTTCTTGACTTGCCCCATGCCTAGATCATGGATTTCATGGGGGCATTTTGGAGGGATTTTTGGGCAACATTCATTGTTGGTTATGGTGTGCACATACAATCTTTTTCAAGCAAATATTTCATGGAAAAAGTTCCTCAATCTTCCCTGATTAGACCTTTCTAACCTGAGTTAGGGTTAGGGTATATTTGGTGGTTTCTATTTATGCTTTCACTTTAAAAGCAACACTTGTAATATTTTCAAGGGGTTCTTCTTTTGGTTTCTACCCAATATTTTCTCTTGTAGACTATGCATCTTACATTTATGTAACTGTAAGATTTGATCTATGCCTCCACATTAATGAAGATTGATCATTTTTTTCCTCTTCTCTCCTTGTTTATGTTGTCTAATATATATTACCTTCATATTTGAGTTCTTTTTTTTCTTTTCCCATGCATATATGTTGTGCTTTTTGGTTTATAGTTGTTGCTTTTGAATCTTCTTTTCCTTCCAGCACTTGGTTAAACATTTAGCCTCCAAATTTTCCCCTAGGAATCAGCCAAATGGAGAACTATGTGAGTCCTTTTCATCTCCTTATTTGATTTTTTATACAATCTTGAGTAGGAAGAAACACTTTAAAGCTAGATGCATCACTATCTTCCCTTTTCATCATCCTCTCTCTCCCTTTTCCTCCTATGGTTCATAGTTTAGGATTAGTGTAGATTTTTTCCAATACTGGGTTGGACCCGTATTGTTGCATCTAATTTTGAAGAGGAATTTGGCCTTCTCCAAAGATTCAACCTCACCATCTAAGGTCTAACACCTTGAGGTCATTTCCATTGTGTCATTACAATGTTGAACTTCATGTTCAACATGGTGTAATTTCACATAACAATAGTTTATGGCATGCCCAGTGGGACATACATTTTTTATCACTACTGATATTTGGTGTGTATGTCAATGATATCTGCCTTTGGAGGAAAAAATTTCACAAACCTGGTGAATCTGAGTTCTATATTTTTCTTTTAGGAAAACTATGTGCTAGTATGTTCTCATTTTTTACTAAAATCGCTCTTCATTTTATGGTTTTAAAGATTTTTCATGATTTCCCAAGCTATTTAATTTCATATCATGTCTTCATTTCATGGAGATATGTTCTATCATCCTCCTTATCATGAAAATGCTGGCCATTTTCATCCTTCTCAACCATATCGCAATGAGCATGCAATTGGTTTTTACCCTAACACCTTTGCTACACAAGGAAACCAACATGTTCATCATTCTTACCACCCACCCACCCTTGCTCAAGGATCATGACAGTCATATGTTCAGACTCAACCACAACAAGGCCCTTTTGTCTCCAACCAGCCTTGCTTCTCTCATAGCCAACCTTCTAGTATTCATAACTTGAGCATCAAGGATATATTGTCAAACTTTCAAAGGAAAATGAGTGAAATTGAAGGATTCCATAAGCATAGCTTTCAATAGGAGGAGTTGGTTTATCAAGCCTACCAATAGAAACAAGAGATGGAGATACAAAGACAACAATATGAAGAGTCTCTTGCAAGAGATTAAGAAAGAGCACATGAGGATTTTTCTTGCTTAAGTGCAAAGGTTGGAAATCCAATCATCCACTTGCACTTCTAATCAGCCAATGGAAGAGGATCATCCCAAGTACTAGTTTCCAATCTTCAGGAAAGGTAAGCCTCTTTTCTTCAAGTAAGTATTTTGAGCTTGAGATTCTATTCTTTAGAGACCTTCATCCTTTGCAAGAGGGTGTGACTATGCAAGTTTCCACCTTTGTTCCTCAAGAGTAGCCTCCTCAAGAGCCTATTTCTCCTCAATAAACCCAACAAGACTCCTATGATTAGCCTCCTCATCCTAGTATCATCTATCTTTGCAAAGATGGGCACATAGTCTACCAAGATAGCTTGTTTAGTGCACAAGAGGAGGTTTTTGGGGAATAGCATGAGGTTTATTTTGTTATTGACACAATTAAACATGATACAAAATAAGAAAAGTCTCACATTCAGCCAGAGGTTGATGAGAAGGACCAGCTAAGGTAGCAGTTTAAAGAGAAATCAGTGGGTGTTGGGTATGAGGCTCTTATTGATTTATTTGATGAGCTCCCATTTTTTGTTGAAAATGAAAAAATATGTCTATTCCTACATCAATAAATCAGTTGGGACAGCAGGGAAACAAGCAAGGAGAAAGTGATGTAAATGAGGACTTAGTATTTTCATCTGTTGAGCTTCCTAGTTTTGTTGATGAAGATGAAGAGAGCATGCAGACTTCAATACATTCAAAAGTTTTGAAGCAGATTAAGAATGAAAATGAGCATGAAAAGATGCTAGTTTGTGAGGAGACAAGTAATTATAGCCCTATTTTGCAAAGTGAAGAGGTTGACACACCCAAGGAAAGCTATTATGATGCCAAGATTAATCCTCTTATAAAAATAAGCAAGGAGGAGGCTAAGGAAGAATTATTTTGGGATGACTTAGAGGCCTTTTTTAAGCTTGCATGACAAGCTAGCACCTAGATAGAAGAGGGAAATCATGAGAAATAGGAGTGTAAGTAAGAAATCTCTTTGCTTTTTCCAAAACAATCATAAGAGGTGTTTTCCACAGGCGAGCCAAATGATGAAGTAGTACACAAGAATGAAACCAATATGGAGAGCTTAGAGTTTGTCCTTTTAGGAGGATGCTCTATCAGACATCTTGCTTGGGTGGAGGCCACTAGAGTATCACAAGCCATGCTTCGACTCAAGCACAAGGTTCCAGTTCAGGAGAAATTCATTCAACCTACTTATGCATTTCAAAGCAGTAGTATGTACGACCAACTTGAAGAAGTAAGTGGGTTTTCCCTTTTTCTCCGAGGGATATTGCAGTAGTTGATTGAGTATGTGTTCAAAATCCACCTTCCCTTAGGTGCTTAGAAGCATGTGGATCATTGTAAGATAATGAGAAATGGAAGTTACTTCAGAGAACCGGTCAATGGTTTTGTTTGAGAAAACCATGTTCTTTGTTTTTCATACATATTATCTTAGTTGTTATTATTTCCAAGAAGTGCTTTGCACACCTTGCATTCTCCTTAAGAAAATATATGTTTCTATTTTATTTTTCCTCCAAGTGTAGCCTACACATGTTTTTTCTGCTCTTGGGAGGCCCAGTTGTTGAAGAATTCTCATGACTTCATGCCCAATGGATATGCAAGGCTACTATATTCTAGGATTAGTAGGCAATAATCCAATAGAATTAACCATAAACGTTGTCATTTCATGCCACCCTTTGATGACCCATCATTGATAACCAATATGACAGATCCTACATGGGACATCTTGCATGAGTTCTCTTTAAAGGTTCCTAAAAGTGGCTAAGTTTTGTGTTTTCACTTCGGGCTATCATTTCCTTGCTTCATTGCGTCCCTCTTCTATAACCCCCAAGCTCCTTCTTCTTCTTCCTCCTTTCTTTCCATTTCTCTTCCTAGATTTTTAAGGTTTTTCCCATCGGACTTAACCCTTTCCCTCTACCCTCTATCCTTCCTTCCAAAAATCAAATATGTTGATCTTTCAAGGGTCAAACTTCAGTCTTACCCTTTACCTCTTACCTTAAGACCTTCCCCAACCCCTTATGTGCTTTCACAAAAACAATTATGTTTGTTTTTCGAGCATCAAGGATCAGCCTTCCGCTTTATTGTTTACCATTTTATGGTAAGTGGTAAGAGGTAAGGCATCCTCTCGATGCTAGACCCCCAAAAAAATATTCCTTTCCACCACCTTCTTAGTGATTTCTTTCCTTCTCAAAACCTTGGGATTCCCTCCTGAAGTCCCATTTCCTCAAAATTTGACTGTCCTTATTTTTGAAATTTCAAGATTTTCTCTTTAGCCTTACCTCTTACCACTTTGTGGTAAGTGGTAAGCTGACTTCTTGACCTCAAAATCTCAAAAAGGGTGACCTTTTCAGACTTTATAGTTCCCTCCTTCCTCTTTCTTCTTCTGCCTTCCTTCGATATGCAGTAAGCGATAAGCCTCATGTCTAATCTCTAAAGCCCAACATTGATGCCAATATATTATGAAGTGTGAGGGATTATCGATGTCTGATGTCTAATAGGGTGCTAATTTTTATGCCTATGGACCATTTAATGCATAGTGAAGGTTTATTTTTGGGCCCAATGCCCCAACCTTTTCATATATTTTGATGTGTTTTTTTGAGTGATGCCATTAATGCTCAAACCACTTCCTTAGCTACTTCTTTCAAATTTTGAACTTCAAGTATGAAATTTATTTCTCCCTTGACTTCTACAAGTGGATTTCATGGGTACCCATGCTCAATCATTGTGGATTATTGTCCTTCCTGACTTGCCCCATGCCCAGATTGCAAATTTCACAAGGGCATTTTGGAGATATTTTTGGACAACATTGATTGTTGGGTATGGTACATACATCCACGCTTGTTCTAGTGCAGATTTCATGGATGAAGCTCCTCAATATTCCTTGATCAAACCTTGCTAACCGGAGTTAGGTTTAGGTTAAATGGTTGGTGGTTTTCATTTATTCTTTCACTTTAAAAGAAACACTTGTAATATCTTTAGTGGGTTCTTCCTTTGGGTTTTTCCCAAGATTTTCTCTTGCAGACTATGCATTTTACATTTCTGCAACTATAAGATTGGCTCTATGCCTCCACATTAATGAAGATTGATCATTTTTTCCCTCTTTTCTCCTTGTTTATGTTGTGTAATATATTATGAAGTGTGAGGCATGCTCGATGTCTGATGTCCAATAGGGTGCTACTTTTTAGGCATATGGACCATTTAATGCATAGTAAAGGTTTCTTTTTGGGCCCAATGCCCCAACCTTTTCATATATTTGATGTGTTTTTTTTAATTGATGCCATTAATTCTCAAACCACTTCCTTAGCTACTTCTTTCAACTTTTCAGCTTCAAGTACGACATTTATTTCTCCCTTGACTTCTACAAGTGGATTTCATAGGTACTCATGCTCAATCATTATGGATTATTTTCCTTCTTGACTTTCCCTATGCCAAGATTGCAAATTTCACAAGGGAATTTTGAAGAGATTTTTGGACAAAATTTATTGTTGGGTATGGTAGATACATCCAAGCATTTTCTAGTGTAGATTTCATGGATGAAGATCCTCAATATTCCTTGATCAAACCTTGCTAACCTGAATTAGGGTTAGGGTAAATGGTTGGTGGTTTTCATTTATTCTTTCACTTTAAAAGCAACAGTTTTAATCTTTTTAGTGGGTTCTTCCTTTGGGTTTTTCCCAATATTTTCTCTTGCAGACTATGCATTTTACATTCCTGCAACTATAAGATTGGCTCTATGCCTCCACATCAATGAAGATTGATCTTTTTTCCCTCTTCTCTCCTTGTTTATATTGTGTAATATTTATTACATTTATATTTGAGTGCTTGTTTTTCTTTTCCCATGCATATATGATGTGTTGTTTGGTTTATAGTTTCTATTTGTGAATCTTCTTTTCCTACCAACACCTAGTTAAACCTTTGCCTCCATGTTTTCCCCTGGGAATCAACCAAATGGAGAACTGTGTGAATCCTTTTGGTCTCCTTCTTTGATTTTTTGTGTAATCCTGAGCAAGAAGAAATACTTGAAAGCTAGGTGCATTATTTTTTTCCCTTTTCAACATCCTCCTCCCTTTTCCCCTTGTGGTTCATAGTTTAGGATTAGTGTAGAGTTTTTCCAATGTTGAGTTAGACTAGTATTGTCACATCTAGTTCTGAAGAGGAAGTCAACCTTCTCTAGAGATTCGACCTCATTGTGTAAGGTCCCACACCTTTAGTTTATTTCCATTGTGTCATTGGAATGTTGAACTTCGTGTTCAGCAAGGTACAATTTCAAATGACAATAGTTATAAAAGACTAAGAATTGATAATAGATGAAAATAAAATTTGTATCAAGAAAATCTATATCCTTAGTGATTGGGGATGATTCAGGATTTTATAATTTCTTACTTAAGATAGGAAAGCTCTTAAAAAAAATGGATGAGTATTTTGGAGTTCACTAACTTAGGAATTACCAAAGTCCTAAGCTAATTTATTGAAGTTTGACAAAGGATAACTTAATACACTACTTAAGATAGGCAAGTTATTAATTGCTATATAATCTAGAGATAAAATATGAAAGATCTAGATTTAACTCTTAACAATTTTGATTTTATTTTGGATGATAGTTTTGATTTTGTTTGACTATAGTTAAAAATTGAGGTGTAAGTTGAGTGGTAGAATATGGATGGAAGATTAGGGATGTTTTTTATGCTCCTAAGCCCAAAGTGAAATAAAAGTAGTTATTTCTATGGTTGGAAATGATTAAATTTGAGTATGAATTTTTTTTTAATGTCTATGGAGGTTGATAAAGGTTTAATCTAACTCCAAATCAAATATTAGTTGGTGGAAAACTATAAGTGAAATGGATAAAATGATTCCTTGGATAGGTCTATGATTAATGGAAGGTTGAATCCATTTTTCAAATGGGGGGATAAAATATGTTTAGGCTAGTTTGATGATTGTACTAGGTCTATCTATGGTTACCACTATCTAATTTTTAGTCCATTGAGTGTAATTTTTTAGTCTCAAGTTTGACTATTTAAATTTTATGAACTAGTGCAAGTGTTGAACTATAGGTTGAAAGAATTGAGATGTGAATAAATAGAATAATAGATAAAAATCATTGATATGAAAAGAAGCTAAAATGAGAAGTGCAAGTGTTGACTACTGGAGGTGCTAAAGGTAGACTGCAAGAATTGACTAGGATGGGTTCTAAAAGACTAAATACAAGTGCTAAAATAGTGAAAGTGAGGACTAATAATATGTGGGTGCTAAACTAAAAATATTGATTGTGTCAAATATTTGGAAAGAAATATTTCAAATAAAAAGACATAATGGTTGTCTTGACTTTCAAGGTGAAGTCTAAGTGGTATTTAATAGTTTTTCATATGCAAACACACCAAACACTTGAGCACATTTCCTAAGTTATTCAAGTAGGTGTATTAACTAATGTAGGTTTGTGGTCCAAAAGGTTACTACTATCTACCTATACATGGATAGGTAAGGTATGGAAGGTCATATCCCATCATTATACCCCTTATCTTGGAGGAGGAGCCACCTAAGGTAAACTCTATCTCACCACATGGAAATACGTCATGAGTAACTTCAAGGTATAATATGCATCCCTTGCACCACACTAGAAACTATAGAAAGGTCTTATCTAGGCTTTACAAATTATGTAGGGGAGTCCTCAAAATACCATAAGGGTATGTGAGACCCAATTAATAAACACTAGTCTATCTACATGCATGGGTTTGGATCTAACCACTCATACTAGCTCTTCACCTTGTGTCTTGAATTATGAAGGAACCCAAGGATTCACCAAACACATCATAACTATACTGAGGTACAACATCCATTCTCCCTCATTTTTATACCCAATTAAAACATGTGGTTGAGGTATCCCTTAGGGTGATGAATCCCTAAGTAGACATCCTAATGGGAAATATTATTTTTTATTATTTTGTTATCCATAAGATTGCACTAGGGATAAGGAGAGAGCATACACAAAAATTATAATGCCTTAAAATCTACTCTAAAAAAAATTGGATAATGTGAGGTTTTTGATCCCTAAGATTGCACTAGGTGCAAGGGGAGAGCATACACCAATCAAACCTCAACAAACACAATAAAAAAAGTTATTTTCCACTACTCTATTTTAGTGTAACTAAATTAGAGCAAAAAAATAAGCCTTTGACTAGAAAACCTACAAGCACTTGTTAGTATTTTGATTTATAAGTTATAACTATCATGAGATAAGAAAGACCACTTGGTTAGTAGAAAATAATTATCTCAAAATAGAAAAAACAAATAAAATTGACAACAAATAGAGAAAGTGTTGAGTGACAGGACACAAGCACTGACACGCAATACACACTGAATAATGAAAGAGATATTCCATAGAAGTGTGACTCTAATGTAAATTAAAACAAATATTATATTTAATGTGTAGGCACTACTCCATATGGTGAATGCACCAATCTTCATAGATATAGAAAATAATGATTTTTCCTACGAAATAGAGAACTAAAACATAAATAATAAAGAAAAAATGATTAAATTATAAATAATAGAAATGAAACAAAATATAAAGTAAGATAAAATTTGAAAGTGTCGATATGGCCACGTAGGAACTGAATTGTGAAGGTATTATTCGATATATTAGAAGTGCTAAACAAAGATTTATGTAAGAAAAAATTATATTCCCTATAAAATAGACAGTTGAAAACACATAAAAGGGGTTGGAAACTACTTAGAAAATAATAAAAACAGAAAACATATTGAAGCCATCCATAAAAATAAAAAAATAAAAGTAAAGTTAAAAAATAAAAGCCAATAGAGAGAAGAAAATAAAAGTGCAATCCATAACATTGAAATACTAGGACACATTGGGGTAAACTAGTCATGAAGGCACCACTCTTGATGTGAAGACACTAAATGTATATTAAAGGAACTATTTTGCAACTTGGGATGTACAAAATTACACAAAAACTCAAATATTTGTTAGTTTTTGGGGACGTGAGTTCCACTAAACATGCCAAAACAAATATCATGAAAGTGTTAAAGACACAAATTGATAATATAAATGAAATACATCAATTACCTTTTCTTTTAACTTCTCATCTCATAGATTGAGATGAATTATAAGTACCCTTATCTACTTGATTTTATCTATTAAGTCTTTTATGTGTGGATTTCTCTCCATTGCAGCATAATCTTGGCATAAAATGGCTTTATGGATGAAGATTGAATAGAAGAATTTTAGTATATACTGGTGGATGAGGATTGATGAACAAGGCTCCAATTTCTATATTTTTTGTAGCCAAAATGGATGCTT
Source organism: Sequoiadendron giganteum (assembly GCA_007115665.2). NCBI lineage: Eukaryota > Viridiplantae > Streptophyta > Pinopsida > Cupressales > Cupressaceae > Sequoiadendron > Sequoiadendron giganteum. The sequence continues at coordinate 258,643,751 of CM021105.1, forward strand.
GAGATGGAGTGCCAATATTAAAAGATAATTTTAAGTCTTAGCCTTGTGGCAATTGTCATAAGAAGGAGGATTGAGAAAATGACATGGGCTAGGTTTTCTCATGCATATGTGAGTATACTTTGGGAAAAACATGAGTTTAACAAATGGAGGAGAAATGGAAAATATAAGAGGTGGGAAATCAATGAGAGTGACATGTGGATGGAAGAGGAAAGTATAGGGTGGCTACACATTTATGAAGGGATCTCACACATGTGTGAGTGACCAATGGGAGGTTTTGGTCAAAGATGAGGTGGAAAAATGGGTCTAATGCATGCTCACACATGCACAAAAATTTAAAGAGGCTTATAGACACTTATCACATGATGGCAATTTTGGTGATTTAAAGGAGTTTTTAATTAGATAAAATGTTAATGATGATTCAGAAAGATTAATTAATTAATTAATCATATATTAATCAATTAATCTAGTTTAGAAGAGTTAATGGGGGCTAAGGTTGGAATAATTAAATTAATCAACCTTTAGAAGAAGGGGGAAACATAATAAATTACATAAAAATTAATTAATTGCAATAAATTAAAAGATGTTAAATTATGGTAAATAATTAATTTAACTAGTTATGTGATGAGGTTGATTTTGAGGTGTCTATAATTTGATCAATATGTTAGGTTTGACATTACATAAGAAAATTGATCCTATCATTTACTGCCATGTAGCATTTCAACTCATAAATAACAATATACAAAATTGCAATCATGAAATATCCACATAAAGTAGTGACATAAACACATTACAAACTCATCAAATATCCATCAATTAGGTACTAAAAATATAAAAATACAACTTGATGTATGGAGAAAAAAATAAGAAAATAATGAAATTTAGAAAATATTGTTTTATTTCCTCAACAAAAGAGTACAAAGTATTTCTAATATGTTTCCAATAATTTTTCCCAACCCTTAGAAATAATTTCATCTATACATATATACAAATCAAATCGACAATACAAATTTTTCACTTTTACAATCAATTGTTAGGAACGACTCAAGGTAAGTCACCTTTATACCCTTATTACATAGTTAAATCTCAATATATTTTCCTTAGTATCAAAAATTAACTTATATCCTTCATTCTCATCTCAATGTTTAATAATTGTGGCTTTCATAAAAAATTCACATGTTTACTTGGCATTTCAAGTAGGTGGCAACATTATTTTCTCAAGACAATTTTACTTTTGCAACCACAACTCCATGATTAACTTCTCCTTCAACAACTAGTACAAGATAATGAAAGTTTTAAAATGTTGAATTTGATTGGATAATATGTGCAGTTGCAGACAAATTTTGACATTCGTAAGGCATGCCTAATTCTTATGTTTCCAAACATAAACATCATCATGCAACTAAAGTTGACTAGTGTTTACATTAGTACCTCCATTTTAAACATATTATTCATCATTTCTTATTGTTTTAGTCATAATCCAAGGCATATTTAATCTAAAACAAAAAAGGTGGACCTCCAAAATGTTATAATAGCAGCTAGTAAGGCTTCAAAATTAGGTAAATTAATAGCACCTTCATTCTTATTCTAAATTCAAGACTTTTTCATCATGTGATACATTGTTATCACCTAATGGAAAGTTTGGGTATTTGAAGGAGATTTGTAGGTACAACAAGGTATAGGTATGAAATTTTCAAGATCTTTGAGAATCCCCATTGTTGGATTAATCTCATCTTTCTTTAATTACCCTCCTTTCATCTATAATGAAAAGAGGACTATCAAATGGTGAAAACAAGACCTTAGCATCAACCATGAGAAGGTATAAGAGCATTTGACATAGCTAACCTGTATTTTAAGAATTCCATAATATGATCAAATGAATGTTCTAGATTACAAAACTTACATAGCAATCTGAAATCAAATAAATTAGAAATTAAAAATTATACTAAAATACTATGTACAAACTTTGAGTCATTAAACCAATTCAATCCAAATAATGTGAGATCTTATCTACTCCTTATTGTGTTGAGTATTACCTCATGGCTAGACTCATGAGCTTTTCATGTTTTTATTCAATGATCTACCCTCATATTTGATCAATTGAATATATTTGATGCTAAAACAAGGATGTATATTAATAAAGAGCCTTCCTACATGTGTCAAATTCCTTGAACAAACACACATCAAACTTCTTCATTAGATACCTTCTAATCCATATTCAAGTAACAACCATTGGTCCTATAAGATACTCAATTTCTTCTCCATCTATAATAGAGATGCAATTTATTTTTTACCTCAACACAATGATATGAATAATAAGTCATTCCTTCTTCATTATATTCATTTTCAATAAATACATAAACCTTTCCTACATTAATTTATGAATTTAATAATATGGATTTCATAAATGATTCAAAAATACTAAAAAATAAGATATAATCTTAAATTATATTAAATAATGCATCTATAATGCTTGATTGAACTATATCTAAAATATAGTCAAAATTAACTAATGATTCAATCTTTGTGAGTTGTAGTTCTCTTGGATACATCTCAAGTGTGTTTAGGGTTCTATCACACCATTCATCAACTCACTCTTTTGAATATCACTCATTCCAAGTAAAATATATATATATGAAAAATAAAATCACACAATCTACCTCATATAAATAGTCTATAAACCTGCATTTGAGCTTCTAAAAGAGTGGAACTCACTTGATCCTATCAATGTGTAATAATCCTTGTATATTTATAATGTTAGCTTCATCTACTGACCAAAAACAATTATTAACTATAGACTTACCTTTGTTACTTGGACCCATTCTAGTATTATACCATTCTACAATAGATGATACATCTATGAAATTTTCATTGTAATTGTACTTCAAATCTTCTCATGCTAAGACTCTTTGAATACATACTCTTGCACCTTCATGCTCCCCTTTTCCATACTTTTCCTTAGAGAAATTTAATATATGATAAACACCACTCATCTTATTAATCCTACTCAACCAATAGAACATCCATGAATTCTTGAATTGTGATACATAATTATCTAACCATATGATATGATGGCCAAATGTGATGTTCCTACTAGCCAAATTATCATAGAAAATATCAAAGCAGCCTTGCACAAGCTCTAGAATGTGTGTGATAACCACTAATATAAAAATTATACTTTATCAAGATCTTCAAGTCTTTCTTTGTACTATCAAGTGCATGAATGAATAATTTATACACAAATATGTTGAAAATTTGGTTGCCATTGATGACAAAAGGGGATGTCTATGTGATATCCTACATAAGAAATTTTGTGTATGATGCCATGGAGAACAGGGGTAGAATTGGTGTAGAAGGATGAAGAGAAGAGCATGATGCATCAATATTGCTCAAAAAGTTGCAGTGTTGTCATGAAATATTGTCATGACACTACTTAGGCGACCTCCAGTTTTCTAAGATCAAATCTGTATGCAGATTCAATATGGGTTTTCTAATAACTTCTCAGAAAAGTGTCTTGCAAGTCCTGAGAGTGTGTGATGAATTCAGAAATAGTTTATGTGTGCTCTTAGTCCAATCTAAGGTTTGTTGATAAACCCTAAAGGTTACAGTCATGGAATCTAACAGTGTTTTTATTTTGATGTTGACTATTTTCTGGCAGTTTCCAATTGCTTAAGTGATAACTTAAGCCATTAAGGTCAATTGTGCAACTGGCCCCCTTTCCTAGCAAGACAGACCCGACAAATATATTGCAACTATAATGTTTCCTAAGTTGTGAGTGAAATATTTGTCCTTGGCATAATCAATGATTATGGTTGAGGCTTGAAGATTCACGACCTCCCCAATTCCCTGCTACATTTGTGGTGGGTCCTCGTCTAGCCCCATGGGATAGTGGGCAATGATAGAGATTGAACCATGGTGATCCGATGGTGCCTACAGTGTGTATGGTGGGACCATATAAAGTATAAAATAACAAGATTCAATGCTGATGTGTGTGCAGGTGGTAGTTTTTGGTTGATCGATTTTCAATTCACATCACTATTGGGAATTGCATAACACTGACAAAGGTGAAAAATGGCATTAGCCCTCCATCTCGTTGGAGATTTGGTGGGCCTACATCTAGCTCTATGGGATAGTGGTCCTATGATGCATTTCTTGGTGGACCCCACGCTTGGTAAGTTGCATATGGTGGAGATCCACAGAGGTTATTAAAGAAAATATTTAATCCAATGGTTGTGTTTTAAAGCTGGATGATGAAAGTGAATCGAAGGATCATGGCACGAAAGCAACAGATCAACAAATCAAATTTAAATTGAGATTCCTCAACGGCTATGATGGTGTGAACAAGGGTTTTGACTATAAACTTACTTAGGCAGTGAATTCAATTGGACAAGTGATCAAATTACCATTTTTTATTGGTGATGAGTTGATCAAATTAGTGACATGGACATGTAGATGGTGAAGAATAAGATCATGATATGATACAAAGAACATGTATTGAATGAGAATAAAACCCTAGATTTTTAGTATGTCATAAATAGAAAAATTTCCAACTCTAGATAAGTGAATGTGTGGCTCGATGGTTTGATGGCTTGTGGAAGAAGATAAATATCAAACCCTAGAAGAAGATCTTTATGGTGTGCAATTCTTGAGGTAGATGTTGCAGGTCAGTGATGAACACAAAAGGTAAAATTAGAATTTGTCTTAATGGGTGAGAGTAGTAGAGTAAATTATTGAGTGTATGTTGTAGAGGTGTGTTTTGAGTCTCTTGAGGTAGACAAATAATGAACTAAATAAAAGAGAGGAAAGAACTATAGAGCATGTGCATGATCTCCTAAGGCAGACAAAGAATGCACTAATAGAAAAGTTGCAATAGAGTTGAGTAGTGTATCTGTGAGTCTTTTGAGGCAAATAGAGAATACACTAAAAGAAAGAGGGAGAGTGCAGAGGTGGTGTGGATTATTAGAATCCAAAAAAATGTAGAAAGTCATAATTAGGGTTTATCTCCAAGTGAAAAATAAGAAATTACCAAGTAGAGAATTGGGTTGTAGAAGCTACAATAAGGTATTGAGCAGTTGCAAATTAGGTTGTAACACTCAATTATGTTCTATTAAGAAATTTGTAATATCTTAGTTTGTAAGTCTGATTGGTGGGTGCATATCTGGGTAGGTTCTCAGAGTAGGGAGTGGGTGCTTCCTTAGAGTAGGTGCTCCTAAAACCAAGGGTTTGGTGTCTCCTTAGGGTTGGTACCCTTGAAATTTGTAACAAATATTTTGATTATGAGGCTGGCTTAGGATAGTAGCTCCTAGCAACATTTCTACCCACTTTTTTTCCCATCTTGGGATTTTTTCCATGCATATCTTATGTTTTGTGGTGTTATGTTTAAATGTTTACGTTATTGCATGTTGAAACTTGACCTGCGCATAAAGGGTTTAAGGAAATTAATCTATTAGGGATAAATTTTTAAGTTATCTATTGATTCACCCCCCTCTCAATATATCATTGTGTTCCAAAAATTGGTATCAAAGCCTAGGTTCCCTAGGATAAGCTTAATTAGCTTGGGTAGGTCTTAGACAAGTGGAAATAATGCCAGTCAATAAGTTTCCTCTACAAACAAGGCACCTCATTTTGATGGATCAAATTATAATTTCTAGAGCAAATTGATGGAGACATATTTGGGATCTCTAAGATTTGATGTTTGGATGTCAATTAAGAATGGATACACCATTCTTGCTACTCCTCTCACTAATGCTACAAGAAAGGGATTATGAGAACAATTCCAAAGAAAAGCATTCTATTCTCTATAGTATGTCAATTTTAGTATTTATCAAAGCAATGCACTATCAAACTACAAATGATTTCTGGAAAAAGTTAAAAGTATCTATGAAGGATATGAAAAAGTAAATTTGGAAAAGTTACAAATTTTCAGAGCCAAATTTGAAGGTCTAAAGATGGGTGAATAAGAAAAGATTGCAGATTATCTTCTCAGAGTTAAAGAGGTAGTAAACTCTATTAGAGGATTCAAAGAAGAAGTGAAGGAAATTGTCATTGTGAAAAAGGTTCTAAGGTCAATGAAAATCAAGTATGACTCCAAGATCTTTGCAATAGAAGAAGGAAGAGAAGTAGACAAACTCACACTTGATGATCTACATGGCATACTCACTACATATGATATGGGAATGGGAAATGTAGAGCCATCCAAAAGGGAAGTTTCATTTATTGCTAAAAACAAGAAAAGAGTTGATGAGCTGAATAAAGACAAGGAAAAATCAATCCCATCCAGGCATGATGAGATTGATGAGGAAGAGGAAAACTTCATTAGGATATTAAGGAGAGGCTCTAGTGAGTATAGAGGTAAGCTACCCTTCAAATGTTTTGACTGTGGTAAAGTAGGTCATTTTTCTACAAAATTCCCATATAATAAGAAGGATAACTCCAAACAAGAAGTAGATGGTGAAATGAAGAAACCCTACTTCCCTAAGAGAAGAAGTTTTCGGAAAAAGAAGAAGAGTCTATACATACAAGAGGATAGTGAATGATCAGATGATTGTAGTAGTTTGGGTGATGACCAAGACTATGCCTTCATGATGAAATAAAATAAATTTATTTTTATGGAAAAAGAATCAAAAGAACAGAAGGTTGGAAAGGTTGAAAACCTTAGCAAAGAAGGTGAAGAGGAAGGAGAGGTTCGCCTTGAAGGAGAACTCATTTGTCCACTAGATGAGATTGATGACCTAAGAGAGGAGATTTAGAAGTTGAAAAAGGAAAATAAACATCAAAAGAAGCTTGCTCAAAAGGAGTCAAACAAGCTAACCAAGAATCTTGAAGAATCTAACCAGAATGTGGTAATCTTGAAGGTACAAGTGGAAGAAGCCAAAAGGATTGAAGAAGTGGTCAAATCCAAGTTGAAATTGAAAGATGATAGATGTATGAAATTAGAAGAAGAAATAGTAGCCTTAAGAAAGGAATTGGAAAAGGCTAGAGAAAAAATAGAGAAAGATCTAAAACTAAAAGGAGGATCAAAAATCCTTGATGATTGTTGAGCATGCAAAATCCATCCAACAAAGAAAAATCAGGCTTAGACCTTGAGAAAGGAAAAATCACATTTATGGACGCTTCTGCAAAGCTATATGAAAGATTTAGAGCTAGAGAAAAGTCAAATATAGATTATGAGAATATCTACAAGGAGGATACCTTTGAAAAGGAAAGGAATATCACTTAGAGGAACAAATTAGAAGAGGAGAAGATTCCTACTACAAATAAGAAGAATAACCAATCAGTTCCTAATCACTAGAAGAAGAAACAAAATATAAGAAGAACTGATACAAAAGGATTCACTAGGGTGAAGGATTTGAAGAAGCCTAGAAAAAGAAGACCACCTCCTTCAGCTCAAGGAAATGTTATGACCAAGTACTCTTCATACTTTTATGGGTATTTTTATACATGTAATCAATTTGGTCATAGGGCTAGATAATGTAGAATAGTTCCTAAAAGGAGCACAAATTTTGTAAGAAAAAAGACTTGATTCTTTAGTGGATAGGAATGTAATGTGTTACAATTGTAACAACTTTGGTCATATTGCTAAGAATTGTAGAACAAAATTCATAAGACCAAATGTACAAGATGAGAAAAAGAAAAACGCACCACCTAAAGTGAACAAGGAGTCCAATGCTCCTGAGAAAAAGGAAGAAAAGGTTGAAAAGAAACCTAAGAAGGTGTGGAAAGAAGAAAAAATAGATGTCCAAGCGATACCACAATACTGGTTTACAATTTTTGGCCAAACTAGACATTGAACTAATTTTTTTTAACTAAATCTTCACTTTTAGGCACCCATAGCTACTAAACCATGAGGAATTTGAGGATGATGTGAACTAGTGATTTATGAAATTTTGTCTGTAGATTCTAAATATACATTGTAAAAAAAAAATTGAATTATATTACATTTATTTTTCCATCTTCTTCAAAAACTAATTTTTATCAGTAAACACCATTTTTAAGGAGTGATGCTCATCGTAAACAACATAATTTTTTTTCTATGAAGCATTAAATTCTATTTTTTTCAAATTTAGATTTGTAACTATGATATCTAACAAGTTTATTTGGTTTCATAGTGTTTTATTGAATATTTTTTCCTTAAGCAAGTTTTGAATTCAAACCAATTACAATTCAGACATAGGTGAATCGTATACGACATAAATTTTTTTGTATGTATCAAAATTTAATTTTTGTTACTGGATCAAGGACATCAATACCTAGCTTGAACTTATTTTTTAGAATTTTATTTTGATAATCTGCTATTTTTTCATATGTGCATAACAAAGAGCTTGGATTTTCAGTGAAAAACCTATGTTTAATTAAACTAAAACAAATGCATAATAAAACCAAAACATATTAAAATTATATTTGATGGATAGCTCGTTCTGAGAACTACCATCATCCAATTGGGTTTGTAAAGTCTCCTCCATTTTCATCCTCAACACGAGATTCAAAGGGAGAAATTTTGTAGAGATTTGGTAGAAGAGGGGAAGAAGGGGGAAAATGGGGGGGTTCTAGCAAACTAGGTCTCACTAGAACTAGGGGGTTCACTAGAAGGGGGGATTCTAGTGAACCCCGTAAAGTGTTTTCCATCCAAAAATGCATTTTTCCTTCCTCAACAAAATTGTAAACCAGTTTTGTGGGTTTACCCATCCACACAATCAATGATTGCATAAACAAAACTTCATGACAAAAAGAAAAATTTGTGGGTAATAGACAGTGGTTGTTCCAAACACATGACAACAGATAAAATAAAATTCATCCAACTCAAGAAATGTAAAGGAGGATTAGTTAGCTTGAGTGACAATACTATAGTAAAGATCTGTGGTAAAGGAATATTGAGCTTAGATGGTAAAAATCCTACCAAGGATGTCCTTTATATTGAGGGGCTAAAGCACAACCTACTAAGTGTAATTCAGATGTGTTACAACAGTCATAAGGTCACATTTGATAGATGGTTGTAAGATTAGGAAGGATGGGAAAACAATTGCACAAGGAGCAAGTATTGATTCCAATCTTTACAATCTTGGTGAAGTTGAAGGTCATACCTATCTAATAGGTCAAGCTGATGAGATTTGGTTATGGCATCAAAGATTATGGCATGTAAATTTTGATAATTTAGTGAAAGTAAATTCAAGAGGTCTGGTAAGACACTTTCCTAAGATAAATAAGCCTATAAATGTTATTTGTAAAGAATTTCAACAGGGAAAGAAAACAAAGGATAATTTTAAAACAAAATAATACTCAACCACTAAGCCTTTACAATTGATTCATACTGATTTATGTCATCCTATAAGAACAAGAGGACTGAAAGGTGAAAGATACTTCATGTTGTTAATTGATGACTATACAAGGATGACATGGGTAACCTTTCTAAAGAACAAGTCCCAAGCATTTGAAAGTTTCAATATTTTTAGGAAAATGGTTGAGAAGGAGACTAGCGGAAGAATCAAATGCTTGATATCAAATAGTGGAGGAGAATTCACATCAAGTGAATTCATTAAGTACTGTGAAGCACATGGAATCAAATGAAAATATTTTGCATCAAGAACTCCATAGAAGAATGAGGTAGTAGAAAGGAAGAATAGAGTAGTTAAGGACATGGGAAGAACAATGTTGAATGACACTAAGTTAGCATACATGTCTTGGAGAGAAGCAGTTCATATGACATTGTACATTTTAAACAGAGTACAAATAAGAACAAACTATGATAAGACACCTTATGAACTCTGGTACAGAAAACCAACATCTATCAAGTATTTCAAAGTGTTTGGTAGAAAATATTGTTGAATCTCTCTTGTGCTAATTTTTCCTTGATGACAATATATGTTACTCTAGCATCTTGATGGTTACTCACTCAGTTGATCTGCTTTTCTGATTGACATTTCTACATCATTTTTGATACTATATATGGTGGTACTAATAGCTTGACTCCATGTGCAGATCTCAGTTGAGGCATTTTGGTTAACAGGTTCTTTGTTCCATTGATCAAGTGACATGTTTCTGATTTGATAATATGTGCTTCAGTGATTCTCTTGATTGCATATTTTTGGCATATTATAGGGCATTGATCATTACTGTGCTTATGGGCTTTGAGATACACATTCTTCATTCTTGTTCATTTCGTGTATGGTAATTGGCTTTCAGAACTTAACTTGTTTTCATCCTTATCAATTCTCAAGACATTGGCCATTATCTTTGGCACACTATATGGCATTGGATTTTAATGTGATGGAAAATCGGCCTTGGTTAAAGGTATAAAGTTTGATCTCTCATTTGCATTTGAATCGGGTCTATTGTTTGATATTTATTTGGGCCTAAAGGCCAACAGTAGGTAAAGGCATTGGTTGATATTTTATTGTCACATTAGATGTGACCTAGCCTTGATCATTTAGAATTCGTCATTTGATGAGTGATGTGGTCATATCAATATTCATCAAAGGTTATCTTGGTTAATAACTTCACAATGTCTAAAATAGTCAAATGCTATAATGCCTGTCGACATGCAAGTCATTGATCTACCCATGGATTTGAAAAGGCATTATGAGTTTCTTTTGAATTATTATGTCTATCCTTTCGAACTCCAAATTCTCTCACATTTTGCAAAGGATTTCGTTTGTTTGCCTTGGATGTTTAGGGAAAACCGTTTATCATTCTCACTGTTCACGTTTTTCGAACACTTTGTTGGCCACCACCATGGAATCTTTGAAAATTGCACTCAAAAACATGATTCTAAGTATAGTGCTTAGCTTGTTCAGTTACTTAAAGTTTTGCATCCATTTTATTGAGCATTATTGTTTCAATTACTTATAAATTGTAGCTACTATAATGGGTATTGTTCATGGAATATCCTCTCAGCTTCATCTGGGTTCATGGGTAACTGCTCTCTGGGTACATTCATTATGAGGTTTCATTTTCTCAAAATAAACTTTTAGTTACCTCTTATGCAGTTTCTTTTCAGTGGTTATTATTCATGCGCTCATGCATGTCTTGATACTATTTGGTCAAGCTCTGCCCTTGCAGGCTGCTCGACAAGATAGGGTTTTGTCACTTCTATTTTACATACTACTTTTTATTGTCATACCTGGAGGAAATATTCTGCAAAAATGAACTCTATATTACCTGAACAGTAACTTGTCAAAGATATAAAAATAATGAAAAAGGTCACCTCCTCACTTTGTCTGGTAAAAATAGTTTCAGTTGTAACCGAAAATTGCAAATTATGATGTAATATGTAAATTGTTGAAAACAGAGAGATTAGGGCTTAATCATCTCTAATAAACCTGAAAAGTAAAAATCATAGTTCTATTTAGTGTGGAAATGGGGTAATTATTTTTTGATGCTGAAAATTTGGAAAACACAGTGTGTTATCTGTTTTTGTATTTGTATCATGAAAGATTGAAAATCATTGAGTGAGAAAAAGAAAGAAACATCATACCACTGTTAAATAGTTTTTATGAGAAGTTGTATTGAGACTATAACTAGATTTTTCCTCAAGTTATCTTAAGGTTTGATAATGAATGGAACTTTGAAGAGTCATTCTTGACTCTTGAGAATTCTATGCATTTTTTGTCAAGAGGCACTTGACAGAAATCAGAGAAATGGAGAGATCCTATGTATCATTGTATGTTTTATTGAAAAATAGAAAAGGGGTTGGTACTTCTTGAGATTGGTGTCTCTAAATAGAGGGGTTGGTGCTCCTTGAGTCGGTGCTCATAAATCAGCCTATGAGGCATTGTCAAAATAATTATTGAAATGAAAGCCTGAAAAAGGCAGCAGATTCAGGAGTGGTTTTTCTACCCCGGGAGGGTTTTCTACTTGACATATCTTGTGTCTATTTGATTTTCTATGATTAATTTGGTTTAGTGCTTTATTGCTTTAAAATGATATGTTTCACCATTCTCAATTCAGTTTATGTGATTGCATACAATACATGAATAATTCTATCATTGATAAATGAGAGCATATATGGTTTATTTCAGGTTCAGTTAAATTTGGTAAAGAAGTTAATAACATTGATTCACCCCCCCTTCTCTGTGTCTTTTCACTCCAACAATTGGTATCAGAGCCTAGGGTCCTCTAATAGGTCTTTCCAACCTAGGATTGATTATGGACTTGGAGTCTATTCAAAATGTCTCAAGCTCTTGAAGGTACTTCCATTACTAGAGCTCCATTATTTGATGGAACTGATTATGTATTCTGGAAAATAAGAATGGAGACTTATTTAACTTCTATTGACCTCAATGTCTAGAGCATAGTATTGTCTGGGTACACTGTACCAGCTACTTTGCCTACTACTTTTGATGAAAAGAAAAGATATGAAACTAATGTAAGAGAAAAACATGCTCTTATGTGTGCTCTGACTAAAGATGTCTTCATCAAAGTCATGCACTGCAATTCTGCTAGAGAAATCTAGACTAAACTTGAAACTATCTATCAAGGAAATGAAAAGGTAAAATTGTCTAAATTCCTCACTTTAAAACACTAGTTTGAAGATTTAAAAATGAGGGATGATGAAAAAGTTGCTGACTAGTTTTTGAGAGTTGATGAAATAGTCAATGCCATGAAGGGTTTGGGAGAAGAAGTCAAGGAATTTGATGTTGTAACCAAGGTCATCAGAACCTTACCAACAAAATTTGAAGCTAAGGTAGCTACTCTAGAAGAGAAGAAACACTTTACCCAGCTTACCCTTGACATCCTACAAAGCACTTTGACTGCCTATGAAATGAGGATTAGTAAAAACAACACCACTGCAAAAGAAACAACATTTAATGTTGAAAGGAAAGAAAGGGATGAGCTCACAGAATTAGAATTTTCTAATTCTAAAGAATCCCACTTTGTGAGGAAACTCAAAAGGGGTTCTGGAAAGTATAAGGGAAAACTTCCCTTCAAATGCTTTAACTGTCGCAAAATAGGCCACTTTGCTACAAAGTGCCCCTATGGTGACACAAATAGTGATAACGAAAAATCTAAAAAACTTTCCATGAAAAAGGCTTATAGACTCAAACAAAAATTCAATTTCAAAAAGAAGAAAAGTTTGTTCAGCAAAAATGAAAGAGACTCTGAATTTGAAGATTATTTAGATGAAGAGGATGAAAATTTATTCATGCCTGAAATCATTTAGCAAGATGAAACTAACAGCAATGATGCTGAAGATGGTGAAGTGGATTATGAAGGAGAACTAAAATGTGCTCTAAAAGAGTTGAGGAAACTTAAAAAATAGATGCGTGCTCAAGAACAAAATACTGCTCAAGATAGTTCATAGGAGAAACTCATAAATCTTGAGATAATCTCATTAAAAAATCAACTTGAAAAATCCAAGAGAGTTGAAGATTGTCTTCGTATTGGCATAAGCTTTAAAGATCAAGAAATTCAAAAACTTGAACATGAGATTGTAGGTCTCAGAAAGACTATTGATAAATATGAGAGCACACTTAAACTGAATGACATGCTCAATAAACAAAAATTAAACAAGGACAAAACTGGTATTGGTTTTGTGAAAGGTGAATGTTCAAATGATAGTGCAAAAAACAATGTTGTTGCTGGAAACAAAAGTCATGAATTCAAACATCTTGATTTTGATAAGGATCATGTCCATTCTCTTAGGAGAAACAAAATGACTTATAATTCCTACCCGTTCTTTTATGGGTATTGTTACTTCTGCAATAAATTTGTTCACAAAGTGAACTCTTGTAGATTTATGAATTCTAGAACTCCTAGATCTGGCTTTAGGTAGAATCATGGTTTTGCAAGACAGATTAGATGTTTCACATGCAAGTCTTTGGGTCATTCTGCTAAGCAATGTAATGTTGATCAACAAAATAAATAGCTGAAAACTATCAAGGTCTGGAAACCCAAAGCTGTCAACAACATATAATAGACTATGCTAGTTCAAAATGCTTTCCAATCCAAGAAAAAGGACTTATGGGTCCTAGACAGTGGTTGTTCAAACCACATGAATGGTGACAAAGAAAAATTTACTAATCTAGAAGACTATGTTGGTGGATATATAAAGTTTGGAGACAACTCTGGAATTCAAATAAAAGGTAGAGGTTCTCTTTTTCTGAATGAAGACACTCCTATCTACAATGTGTACTATGTAGAAGGATTAAAACATAACCTTCTGAGTGTTAGTCAAATCTGTGACAGTGGCTATCAAGTCTTGTTCACTTCATAGGGGTGTGAAATTAAAAACCAGTCTAGAAAAGTTATTGCTACTGGAAGAAGGACCAAGGGAAATGTCTACAACTTACTTGACACTTCTAGACATGAAAACAATCAAGGAATGTTCTTGATGAGTCATGTTGAAGAAAGTTGGCTATGGCACAAGAGACTAGGTCATATTATTTTTGACAATATGGTTAGAATTAGTAAAAATCAAAATGTAAGAGATCTACCTATTCTAAAAAAGCCTGATAATGCAATATGCAAAGAATGTCTCAAAGGAAAGCAAACTAAGGTAAGCTTTAAATCCAAAGAACATTCCTCTACTAAACCTCTACAAATTGTCATACTGACTTATGTGGTCCTATAATGACTAGATCTATCAATGGTGAGAAATATTTCATGCTATTTGTTGATGACTACTCTCATATGGTATGGGTTACCTTTCTCAAGAATAAATTAGAAGCTTTTGACCATTTTAAAGTTTTTAGAAAAATGGTAGAAAGAGAGTCGGATTTAAAATTAAAATGTTTAAGATCTGACAAAGGTGGTGAATTAACCTCACAAGAATTCATAGACTACTGTGACAAACATGGAATAAAAAGAAAGTATGATGCTGCCAGAACACCCCAACAAAATGGGGTAGTTGAGAGAAAGAACAAGACTGTAAAAGAGATGGCAAGAACTATGTTGAATGAAGAAAATCTGCCAAATATGTACTAGAAAGAAGTTGTTCATACAACAGTCTACATTTTGAATAGAGTCCAGATCAGAGTGAAATCAAATTTCACTCCATATGAACTATGGTATGGTAAATCTGCCTCAATTAAATATTTCAGAATATTTGGCTGCAAATGTTTTATCAAGAGAGACGATGATAACTTAGGAAATTTTCAATCTAAGATAGATGAAGGTTTCTTCTTAGGATACTCTACTCACAACAAAGCTTTTAAATTCTTTAACAATAGACAGAATAAAATTGAAGGATCTGATATTCTTGTTGTTGAAATTTATGTTGATGACACCATTTTTGGTTGCAACAATATTGCCTTGAGTCAAAAATTCTCACAAATCATGGAATCTGAATTTGAAATGTCTATGTTGGGAGAACTGTTATTCTTCTTAGGTCTTTAGATTGCAAAAGAAATGTTAAAAAAGTTTCAAATGGATGAATGTCATCCAGTTAGCACTCCAATGGCTACAGGTTGTAAACTTAGCAAGGTTGATGATTCTCCTATTGTCAACCCAACTAACTATAGGTCAATGATAGGCAGCCTATTATATCTAACAACCTCAAGACCTGGCATAATGCAAGTTATTTGCATGGTTGCTTGATTTCAGGAATCTCCTAAGGAATCCCACATCAATGTTGTTAGAAGGATTCTTAAATATGTACAAGGAACAATTGATTATGGGCTCTGGTATCCCAGAAGCAATGATTTCTCATTAGTGGCATATACTGATTCTGACTGGGCAGGTTGTCTAGATGATAGAAAAAGCACCAGTGGTGTCACTTTCTTTCTTGGTGATCATTTAGTGGCTTGGCACAACAAAAAACAAGAATTTGTTTCACTCTCTACTACTGAAGCAGAATATATAGCTGCCACTTCTTGTTGCACTCAAGTAATTTGGATGTCACAGACATTATCAGACATGGGTATTGAAATTCCAAAACCTATTACTATTCTATGTGATAATACTAGTGTAGTCAATATCTCAAAAAATCCTGTTATGCACTCTCAAACTAAACACATAGCTATAAAGTTTCATTTTCTTCATGAAAAGGTGTTGGCTAATGAGGTATCTGTGCAATATGTTCCTACACAAGCACAGGTTGTTGACATTTTTAAAAAACCGTTGGCTAAAGATATTTTTGAAAGACTTCCATCTAGATTGGGAGTTGTCTCTCAATCTATGTTATCTTAATCAGTCTATCTGAGTGATAGGAGGAGTTCGTTAGCTCTTCCTGCAACTCATACTTTATTGCTCAAAGGTTACATCTGCAGTTTGTTGGAATTTCATAGTAGATTCTAGTTTATCTCTATTGACTTCCCTTTATCCTTGTGACAAAAAAGGGGGAGAATTATGAGCATTCGGTTCCTATACTTCATCTAGGATTGGTGGCTCAATTTTTGCCATCAAGGACAAAGGGGGAGTTTGTTGAATCTCTCTTGTGCTAATTTGTCCTTGATGACAATATATGTTACTCTGGCATCTTGATGGTTACTCACTTAGTTGATCTACTTTTCTGATTGACATTTCTACTTCATTTTTGATACTATTTATGGTGGTATTGATAAATTGACTCCATGTGAGATCTCAGTTGAGGCATTCTGGTTAACATGTTCTTTGTTCCATTGATCAGGTGACATGTTTCTAATTTGATAATATGTGCTTCAGTGATTCTCTTGATTATGTATTTCTGGCATATTATAGGGCATTGATCATTACTGTGCTTATGGGCTTTGAGATACACATTCTTCATTATTTTTCATTTCGTGTATGGTAATTGGCTTTGAGAACTTAACTTGTATTCGTCCTTATCACTTCTCAAGGCATTGGCCATTATCTTTGTCACACTATATGGCATTGGATTTTAATGTGATGGAAAATCGGCCTTGGTTAAAGGTATAAAGTTTGATCTCTCATTTGCATTTGAATCGGGTCTATTGTTTGATATTTATTTGGGCCTAAAGGTTGACAGCAAGTAAAGGCATTGGTTAATATTTTATTGTCACATTGGATGTGACCTAGCCTTGATTATTTGGAATTCGTAATTTGATGAGTGATGTGGTCATATCAATATTCATCAAAGGTTATCTTGGTCGATAATTTCACAATGTCTAAAATAGTCAAATGCTATAATGCCTGTCGGCATGCAAGTCATTGATTTACCCACATATTTGAAAAGGCATTATGAGTTTCTTTTGAATTATTATGTTTGTCCTTTCGGACTCCAAATGCTATCACATTTTGCAAAGGATTTCGTTTGTTTGCCTTGGATGTTTATCATTCTCACTATTCACGTTTTTTGAGCCCTTCGCTGGCCACCACCATGGAATCTTTGAAAATTGCTCTCAAAAACATGATTCTGAGTATAGTGCTTAGCTTTTTCAGTTACTTAAATTTTTGCAGCCGTTTTATTGAGCATTATTGTTTCAGTTACTTCTAAATTGTAGCTACTATCATGGGTATTGTTCATGGAATATCCTCTTAGCTTCATCTCGGTTCATGGGTAACTGCTCTTTGGGTACATTCATTATGAGGTTTCATTTGCTCAAAATAAAATTTCAGTTACCTCTTATGCAGTTTCTTTTCAGTGGTTATTATTCATGCGCTCATGCATGTCTTGATACTGTTTGGTCAAGCTCTGCCCTTGCAGGCTGCTCGACAAGATAGGGTTATGTCACTTCTATTTTACATACTACTTTTTCTTGTCATACCTGGAGGAAATATTCTGCAAAAATGAACTTTGTATTAGTTGAACAGTAACTTGTCAAAGATGTAAAAACAATGAAAAAGGTCACCTCCTCACTTTGTCTGGTAAAAACAGTTTTTGTTGTAACCGAAAGTTGCAAATTATGATGTAATCTGTAAATTGTTGAAAACAGAGAGATTAGGGCTTAATCATCTCTGATAAACCTAAAATGTAAAAAGGGTAGTTCTATTTAGTGTGGAAATGGGGTAATTATTTTTTGATGCTGAACAATTGGAAAACACAGTGTGTTATCTATTTTTGTATTTGTATCATGAAAGATTGAAAATCATTGAGTGAGAAAAAGAAAGAAACATCATACCACTATAATACAGTTTTGATGAGAAGTTGTATTGAGACTGTAACTAGATATTTCCTCAAGTTGTCTTATGGTTTGATAATGAATGGAACTTTGAAGAGTCATTCTTGACTCTTGAGAATTCTATGCATTGTCTGTCAAGAGGCACTTGATAGAAATCAGAGAAACAGAGAGATCCTCTGTATCATTGTATGTTTTATTGAAAAATAGAAAAGGGTTTGGTGCTCCTTTAGATTGGTGTCTCTAAATAGAGGGGTTGGTGCTCCTTGAGTCGGTGCTCATAAATCAGCCAATGAGGCATTGTCAAAATAATTATTGAAATGAAAGCCTGAAAAAGGCAGTAGGTTCAAGAGTGGTTTTTCTACCCTAGGAGGGTTTTCCACTCGGCATATCTTGTGTCTATTTGATTTTATGTGATTCATTTGGTTCAGTGCTTTATTGCTTTAAAATGATATGTTTCACTATTCTCAATTTAGTTTATGTGATTGCATACAATACATGAATAATTCTATCATTGATAAATGAGAGCATATCTAGTTTATTTCAGCTTCAGTTAAATTTGGTAAAAAAGTTAATAACATTGATTCACCCCCCACCCCCCCTCTCAGTGTCTTTTCACTCCAACAAATGCGACATCAAAAGAGAAGATGAAAATCTGGGAAGCTTTGATTCAAGATGTGATGAAGGGATACTTTTGGGATATTCCACTCAAAGAAAATCTTACAAGTGATATAATAAAGGTTGCACAAAATTATGGAAAACATCAATGTCAATATTGATGAGAAAATTAAACATGCCAAATCTAATAATAGTAATTTTGAAGAGGAATCAGATTGTGAATAAGATGTAGCAAATGATGAAGAGAAAGAGGGGGAGAATGAAAGAGAACCTACAAAATATGTGCAAAAAGATCACCCTGTGGATCAGATTATTGGAGATAAGAATGAAGTTGTTCAAACAAGAAGATAACTTGCAAGAAACAAGGAGCAAGTAAACTTTTCTCTCTTGTCACAAATTGATCCTAAAAGCTATATTGAGGCCAACGAGGATTAAATTTGGATAAATTCCATGGAAGAGGAGCTAAATCAGATTGAGAAGAACAAGACATGGGAATTGGTTCCTAGGCCCCCAAGAAAAAATGTGTTTGGAATTAAATGGGTGTTATTAACAAGCTAAATTAAGATGGAGCCATTGTTAGAAACAAGGCAAGATTGGTGTGAAAGGGTTATGTACAAGCATAAGGCAATGATTTTGAAGAAACATTTGCACTAGTTGCAAGATTAGAAGCAATACGAATGTTTCTTGTATTTTTAGTTTACAAAGGATTTAAAGTTAATCAAATGGATGAGAAATCTACAAATTGTGCAAACTGATAATGGGATATTTATATCTCAAACTAAGTATGCTAAAGAAATGCTTAAGAATTTTGGGATGGAAGATAGTAGACCAGTTAGCACCCCCATGATAATTGTCTACAAATGGAGAAAATTAGATGAATCCCCAGATGCAAATCAAACCATGTATAGGTCAATCATTGGAAGCTTGTTATACTTGACTACGTGAAGGCCATATATTATGCAAGCAGTATGCATGGTGGCAAGATTTCAAGCTTCTCCAAAAGAGTCTCATGTGAACGTAATCAAAAGAATTTTTAGATACATTAAAAAAAATGTTGACTATGGACTATGGTATCCCAAGATCAAGGACTTCAGTTTAACTACATATACAGATGTTGATTGGGCATGAAGTGTAGATGATAGAAAAAGCACTAGTGGGGGAGCACTCTTTTTGGGAAACAAACTTGTTTCCTGGATGAGAAAAAAGTAAGAATCGGTTACCCTATCCACTATAGAAGTAGAGTATGTAGTAGTATCAACATGTTGTACTCAAGCCCTATGGATGAAACAAAATCTCAAGGACATTAAGGTTGAGTACACTAATCATATCTCTATTCTTTGTGATAATTCAAGTACATCTTAAAAGAATCTAGTGATGCACTCTAGGACCAAGCACATGTCAATTAAGTATCACTTCATTAGAGAGAAGTTTGCAGAGAAGGAATTCAACATGAAATATTTCCCTACAAAAGAACAAGTTGTTGACATATTCACAAAGCCTCTTCCCAAGGAACAATTTGAATATTTGAGTTCAAAAAATTGGGAGTCACTACTCCCACATCATATCACTAAATTTTAGTGATATGGAATAGGTCCAAGGGGAGCTTCATTGGTATTTCATTCATCCATGGAATAAAAGGGAGATCAAGTTAGGAAGGTCTGGTTTTACAAATTTCTAACGACTTGATGGTTGTAGGTTTATAGATCTTCTCATTCTCTTTGAATTGTTTACTTAGGGGCAGTAAGTGTTTCACTCTTATGATTGACCCTTTTCCATTGATGTCAAAGGGGGAGAGAATGATTCAAATGCTTATGGGATTGAGCAAGGGGTAGATAGATATGCCTAATGGGGAGCTTCTATGTTCAACCACTCATGGTATATGGAATTTTAATTGATAACAAAGTAGAGAATTTCAATTGGTACTGAGAATTTTGTTTTTCCATCAATGACAAAGGGGGAGATTGTTGGAAATTTGGTTGTCATTGAACACAAGGGGATGTATGTGTGATATCCTGCATAAGAAATTGTTGCCATGATGCCATGGATCAAATGTAGAATTTGTACAAAAGGATGAAGAAAAGAGCATGATGTTGCAATGTTGCTCAAAAATTTGTAGT
The DNA here is from genome assembly GCA_007115665.2 of Sequoiadendron giganteum. Lineage (NCBI taxonomy): Eukaryota > Viridiplantae > Streptophyta > Pinopsida > Cupressales > Cupressaceae > Sequoiadendron > Sequoiadendron giganteum. The sequence goes on from CM021105.1 coordinate 258,664,473, forward strand.
GTTGTCATGAAATGTTGTCATGACACTACTTAGGTGGCCTCTAGTTATCTAAGATCAAATTTGTATACAGATTCAATATGGGTTTTTCGAGAACCTCTCAGAAAAGTGTCTTGCAGGTATTGAGAGTGTGTGATGAATAATGAAACAATTTATGTGTGCTCTCAATGAAATATAGGATTTTTTGATAAACCCTAAGGGTTATAGTCATGGCATCTAACAACATTTCTATTTTGATTTTGACTATTCTCTAGCGATTTTCAGTTTCTTAAGTGATAACTTAAGCCATTAAGGTCATTTGTACAACTAGCCCCATTTCCTAGCAATACTAGCCTGATAAATATATTGCAACTATAATGTTTCCTAAGTCACAAGTGAAATATTTGTCCTTGACGTAATCAACGGTTGTGGTTGAGGCTTGAAGATCGATGGCCTCCTCGCTTCACTACTACATTTTTGGTGGGTCCTCGTCTAGCCCCGCGAGATAGAGGGAAATGATGGAGATTGAACCATGGTGATCGGATGGTGCCCATGGTGTGTATGTTGGGACCAGATAAACTAGAAAAAGATAAGAGTCAATGGTGATGTGTGTACAGGTGACAATGTATGGTTGATTGATTGTCAATTCACATCATTGATGTGAATTGCACAATGTTGACAAAGGTGACAGATGGCATTAGCCCGTTAGCCTATTGAAGATTTGGTGGGCCTTCATCTAGCTCTACAATATCTTCAAATTTTGAGTGTACAAATCTCAAATTACTTGTCCCAATTTGGATTTAGATAAATTTAGCAAAAAAGTGGCCACTTTTTTTATCTCCTTTTTGTCTCCAATTTCTATGTACCTTATCATGAAGATAGTACTAATGCTATTACTTGTAATGAAGGCATATGCAGAATCATACAAGATAATGATAAAATATTAAAAAAGAAATTCCTATTTTTTATCAAGTTGTTGGTATTGATGTGTCCTTGTGATTACCTTGCATTGTTGATTGAATGTCATCTCATTATTTTATTTTGGTGGATTTTACCCCATCTTCTTGTGTGTTATTGGTTGGAGACAAACTTATATGTCATTGTAGACTTGATTGCAATCTGTATGATATTGGTATGTGTGATGTCATCTCTATTACATCATCACCCATATTGTATTGTGTGTATGTATGGTTTCCAATCAACCATCTCTCAATTTAGAGGGGTAGGCCTAAGGGTTCCACATGGTTAGGTGGCATTGCCCATAAGTGTGGCTAATTGAATTTGTGGATATGCTTGGTAGAGAATGAAAAATTATTTACTTGGTTGTGGTAGTGTATACCATTGTATCATTCAAAGAAATGTGTGTACATATGAACTTTCATCATTTATTGGCTCAATTTATCTATTAAAGTCATGCTTGAATTTTTTAATCCATGGTAAACTATCCACATTTGGGATGGGCTATTCTTTTTTATTATTTTAGTTATTTTCATATGCTATGCTTAGATATTATGTTGAAATATAATTTTATGTCTAATCTTTGTATGCTAGGTAGACATACTATGATGTTATGTTATTTTTTTGTACATTTCTATGATTATGTTAGAATCTTGAATCTTTATTTCATTCATTTCTTGAGAATTATACCACTTTTGGGAAGTTCTTTTTCAACAAAGAAAGAGTTCAAGAGTGCTTGAATGCTTGGCCCAAGTTATTTTTGTACATCATGTGAAAATAGGAAACTAAATCTTTCAAGTTGGTAGAAAAAATAGAGCTTGTTGTACAAGCTTGTATATTTCTATAGGGTGGTAATTTATAATTCAATCCTTGAAATATAAATTGCAAGGGTGCTAGAGTTTAGAGCTACATTTTTGTTTTGCATGTTGCAAAATGTAAATGAAACTCCAATGTCCAAATTACAAGGGCCTTAAAGTTTGTAGCTGCATTTGAATTTTGTAGGTTACAAAATATAAATTTGACTTTTAATTTTGAATGGGAAGGGTGCCAACGTTTAAAGTTGTATTTGTATTTTATAGGTTTCAAAATACAAATTGGACTTTGAATCCTAAATTGCAAGGTCATTGGGGTTCATAGTTACATTTGTATTTTGTAGGCCCAAGGTTTGGAGTTGTGTAACTTACATTGTACATCCTATAAGATGTAAATTGGGCTTTAAAGCTTAAAGCGTAGGCTCGAGGGGGTTGCAAATTGTAACTCAAACACTAGAGTTTGAAGGGTTGCAAAATATAATCCAAATTGTGAAGTTTGAGATGTTGTAAAATTACACATGTTCTCTTTAGGTTGTCACGGTGACTTGACTCATGTTTGAGTAAGACTTTCACTTTTGTCACCATGCATAATGTATTGGTATGCATGTCAAGTGTGTCATAGTGTTATGTAACAACACTTTATGCATAAACGAGTGCAATATGGTTTATTTACTATCACATTTAGACCATGAAATATTTGTGTGTCCATTTCTTTTGCTAATGTTGTGGGTGAAAGCTTGGAGCATTACACACATAGGTTGCAATCTTAATAAGATCAAGTCCAAAAAACAAGACAAAAATATCAAAATAAAGTAATTTAAGCAATGAGAGGCACACCATCAAAGAGGCTCACAGTGGGGAAACACACTAGCTTGAACGGTTGGTTTGGTTGTGCTAAGGCTTTGGGTTCCTCCCATGTAGGTCCAAGGTTCGACTCTTGTCAGTCGAATTTAAACATTGACTGTGTTGTTCGAGCCCGTGCAACTAGCCTCAGTGGACTAGTCTCGCCTCTTTAGCACCCCAAAACTTGACACAAAAAGTAAGCCCCAAAAAGCTCACGAACGTCTAAGAGATAATATTAGCAAGAATAGACCAATCAATAATCCTGCTATTCATACATATTAAAAACACTTCCAATTAAATTAAAAAAATCCATTCTAACCATCCAAAATCCAACCATACATACATATTAAAAACATTTCCAATTAAATAAAAAGAAAAATCCACTTTTTAATCGATGTTTAATCACAATTTTTTTAAAAAATATTTAATCACACTTGATAATTCAATCATTAAAATAAGAAATGAATCTAAAAATATGTCCTTCGGGAAACAAATTTTCCACATACTCAACAATAGTATCTTGGGAAAACTTTATTATTATTATAAAATATTAATTATTAAGGAAAGAAGCAACGGGCACCGGTGCCTGCGTGGCTTTTGTTTTGGTAAATTGTGACGTAATGGTGGTGGAATCCAGCTTGGTGACGTATAGATCGAGGCACCTTCCACTTTCTCCCATTCCACAACAGAAAGTAGTCCACGAATTTTCATGCAGGGAGCACCGCGAGACCGACTTCGGGGAGAAATTGGCGGGACACGTGTGCAGGCGCACGTGGGCAAGCGCGTGGGTATGTCTGGGCCCGCCAAGTAGGGGAGTCGGTGGGGTCCATGGCCGACAAGTGCTGAGTGCTCATCGGTTGGCGGGTCCCACCGACTGTTCATGTGGTTGCCATGTGACGCCGCGTCCCTTTCTATTACCTCATCTTACCCATAACCAAGCTGAATAAAGCCAACGTCTTTGCAACATGGTGCATGCATTTTTAAAATGATTAATTGAATTTTCAAAGCAAAATAGTTAGTCAAGGTGAAGAGGGGTTATGCCATTTGTTAAGGTTTAAAATTTGAGAAATTTTATTATATTAGGTTTAAATTTCAAGTGATTTCTATGGAGAGGAATATTATTTGATTTTCTTTATTTTCAATTGTGCAGTTAAAGGAGGCTTCTAGTGTAAGTGTAAGTGTATGTTTATTTAATTTGTCATAGTCAATATAGATGTCCATGAGGGTCTTATAGAAATTTTTGATAATATATTTAAAATATCTTGTATTTCAGTAATACATTTTTGTTGAAATTTAATTGTATTTTAAGATAAAAATGAAAGTAAGTATAAAATTTTCACAATCTATAACAAGTATGAGTAATAAATTCTTGTTAGAAATTTTATTATATCTCATGACAAAAATAAGAATTAACATAAATTTTTCATAATTGTGTATGACAAATATTTGAAAGATTGTTTCTAAATTCAAGTATGTATGCTTTTGATATAATTGATTGAGAAACAATTTTTTTAAGACAAAAATGATGATCATCTATTTGAAGATACCTTCAAATACTAAAACTATAACAATACTCTTATAGAAAATTTGATATTTTATTTGAAATCTCTCCTTTTAACAACATTTTGTTTCCAAAGTCCATAATATAAATTGTGTGTTATTTTTTAACATCAACGTTGTGTTATGGATCATGGAGTTGGATCATGGAATTTGATGGGAAACATTGATGTTCAAAAATAACAGATAGTTTAAATTTAGGTGATATGATCTTCTTAAAGACATAGAATAGTTAAATATGACCATATAACCAATTTTTCATGATAGTTATCAATTCCAAGTTGCTCTTCTAATTTTGATCCTATGTAAATTTTGACCTTTAAACCAAATATTCCCTTCAAATGAGAAAAATAAAATTTTAATTATTTTTTTTAAACAAAATAATCTTAAATTAGATTATAAAACTAATTTCTCATAATAACTATCTATTTAATTCAAATATTAAGACTATAAAAATATGTCTTAAAGTTATCTGTTAAATATTAAGACCATACAAATATTTCTATACAAACTTCACCATTTATCCAAGATCTAATGATACAAATATTCTAAAAAATTTGATTATATTTCACACTACAAATGTATGAATTCAATCACATAACTAATTTTTCAGGACAATTATCCTTTCAAATCTGCCCTAATACTAAAGCTCAGCCTAAGCCTAACCCTAATACCGATATTTAGAAACCTAAATAATCCATTAAAAAATAATAACAAATAATGCCAGTAAACACACCCACGGCACCGTTAACGTGAAGTACGATGGGGCGGGACCCACCGTTGTCCCTTCTCCGCTCTTTATTAGATCGTATGCCCATTCTTCCATTCAGTCCTCACATTTGCTTTGCTTTCTCCATGATCACCATTTTCGCTGTTTTCTGAGAGCTTACCAGAAAGAAAAATCATGGGGCAGTGTCTGTCATGTAACGCGAAAGCGACGCCTCCTGCTGAAGCATCCACAGCCGGTGCCAAAACGGCGTCAACTAACAGAGACGGCCGCAGCTTCACCAAGCGCTGTGCAGCTCTGGCGAAGGAGCACCGCGCCAGATTTTACATTCTGCGTCGATGCGTCACCATGCTTCTCTGCTGGCACATATATGGAAGAGACTAGAAAGTTTTTTCAATTTTCTTATACATTATTATTATTATTACTAGTATTAGTGCTCGTACTACCATAGGTCAGGGGATCCAGTCTCAGGGAGTAAATGCGACCTAAAGAAACTCACCAGGGAGCGTGCGTGCGGCAACTGCCATGAAACGGACAGGTTTTTGGAAAGCTGACTAATTTTCTCAATTCTTCTTGGAATATAGTAGTCTAGTCCCTTTCTATCCCCTTCTCTCTCTGGTGTCTACCTACTGTAATCTTTCGCTTTTCTGTAAAATGATGTGGATCACTGTCATCAACATTTTGTAGATATACTTTCTAAATGAAAATTTAAACGACATTTATATCAGCCGATTTTTTCGTTCTTTCACTTATCTTGACTACTGATTTCAAATGTGAGGAAAAACATTCAAGAATTTTTTTTATTTGGATTTGGAAATTTGTCTTTGTTAATGATGAACTTGTATGGCTCAAAAAATTTCATCAAAGCTTTAATTTTAATGATGAACTTGTATGGCTCAAAAATTTTCATCAAAGCTTGAATTTTTAGAAAAAGATGCGGCCAAAATTATAGTCTGATAATCCCATACGCAATGGATTTGAAAAGAACAAATCAGAATGTTTATCCTCACTAAAAGGATTGCTCCAGTGTCCGTATCCACCGTGTGACTGGATAGCACTCAACATTTCTGTTTGGAGCAATTCTGGTAGTAATTTTTTTGTTTTACTGAAAGCTTTGTCAGAAAATGAATGTGCAAGGGGACAAACAGACTGAAGAGGGATCAGAGCTCTGTGAAAATCTTTCAGAAAGTATCTGCAGTCAGCCTAGGGAGGTCCCAGCTCCCACTCTTGTGCTCAGAAGCAATATAATATAGAATTGTCTAGTGTTTCAAAAGCTCTTGGATTGACGTGGTTGTTTGGAAAAATATATTATCATTGTCCCAAGTTCCAAGGGAGGGCTAACTTTCAAGGCTAAATCATAATTAATGTTTGTCAGCTATCATGAAATGGAAATATGATCAAATATTCTTTTCGATTTCAAAAAGTAGAGGTTAAAATTGATTAATGGAATTGTAATAAAGAGAAGAGGGCAAAATTTTACTAATTAGAATAATAATTATTATTTTCATTATCAAAAGGAAGTTGATGGTAGAAAAACAATACAATATTTCTTTAAGATTTAATTTTTAAGAAAAATTAGCTTTTAAAATTTGAGTTATGTATTTATAATATCAAAACTTGTTACAAAACATCAATAAGTTTGTCTTCACACAAGAAAAATATATCATCTTCAAATTATATATATATCTATAAATTATAAATTATCAATGGTTTCTAAAATCATGAGAGAAAAACATAGGTGAAAAGCAACACTCAATCTCTATCTAAATTAGAAACTTCTTCTTTCAACTAGAGTGCTTCACGTGGTCTTATCCATTTTTTGGCAACATGCATATGCAAATTAAAGATCTTCATTGATCTGTTTAAAATCCACACTTAACTCCACTTTTTCATGCTCTTTCTAATTTAACAATTTTTACACACCTTACAAGTTTTAATAGTTGAATTTAGCAACTTGTGTGACAACTAAATAATAATTACAAATTGTTAAATTACAAATAACAAGTGACAAACAATGCCACTCCAGGTGAGACCACCTAAAATATGCAAGTGAATAATAAATAAATACAAACATTGAAAAAACAAGGTTGAGACACCTTTTTTCCAACATTATCCCATTTGTCAAACACCTTGTAAGAGCATAAGGGGACGACCAACATCTAACTAATAAGGCCTCGCATGAGGCCCATAGATTCATTGCACCATTTGAACTTATTTAGGCTCTTTGAGTTTGGCAATGCATCTACAACATTTACCAAAGGGTCAAGCTTTTCAATCATCACTCTTCCATACTCCACCATGTCACAAATGAAATAATAATAAACATTTATATGTTTTGTGTATGAAAAGTTAGGTTCTTTGTCAAGTTGATGGCACTTTGACTATCACATCCAATCCAAATTTCTCCCTAACTTAGCCCAATATTTGAACACAATCTTTGAAACTAAATTGCCTCCTTAAAAGTATGTGTAGATTCTCATGTATTCTCTTTCTAGAGTCCATAAAGAACTACATATTGTTATTTTCTCATCGAGCTAATTACATCACCAAATAGGTTAAAGACATAACCCTCGATAGATTTCCTACTATCCACATCTCCCACCCAATTTGAGCGAATTAACCCTTGGATCTCCAAGTGTTTCAAGCACTCATTGTGGTAGAAAATAGAATACTCTATAGTCCCTACAAGTACTTGAAGACTCTCTTTAGTGTTGGACTAATGGTGAATCCACACATAAAACAATCTATCAACAAAAGATGGAAAAAATCCACAAATAAGAGTTGCAATGTAAAAATTGCTATATTGCCTTAAGAAAAACAAATTATAGAATAACACAACAAAAATAATTAACCTTGTTGTATGGGAAACTTGATAAAATTCCTAAAGCATACAAGATTATGACATGTGTCTAAATCCTATCAAGTGAGACAAAAAATAAACGGAATTGTAAGTAAGCTTTAAAATAAGGTGTGAATAGGTCCTAATGTCTAACTAGGGAGATAAAGTACCATGTTCACACCAACACCCCTCCTTAACTTCAACTTAGGGAGGCATTAAATAATGCATGAAAAGAAAAAATCGGTCTTAGCAAAAAGGTCTAAATAGTACCTATGTACATACCATATCTCTCACAAATGAATAAAATGAGCAATCCTCATGAGAAAACACTTAGGTTGAAAATTTGTCATATAAAAGAGACTACCAACCAATTATCTATACAATGTGGCTTCAACACTAGGTGTGGTTCATGTGGTAGTCAAAGTGACATTAGAGTAAAATGATGTAACAACAAGCTTACAATAAACCATACTAAAATGATGAAATAGATCAATGACATACTTCTACTTGCATATGGATATCATCTTACTAGAACATGAAGAGCCTATAGACCAAGAAAGAAGTGTAGAATACCAAGATCAATCATGTCAAAGTGCTCCATCAAGGAGAGTCATATATCCTAAAGCATTGATGAGGAGCTATTAGTGAAAAAAAAAATTCTATATTTAAAACTATTATCAAAACCTGTCATCTCCATGTCTCTAAATATACACTTTGTGATCAAATTGTCTTAGAAGAATTCTCACTACTTGGTGAAAGATTTTTTCTTAGGCTTCTTGACTGTGCGACCAATGCACAATTTTTAGAATTGGAAAGTGAATCTAATTGTGCTAACTTAGCCTATTCCCATATTAAATTATCACAAACCTCAAAATAAGGCATGATAAATGTCTCACCCAATACATCCATAGTAGAATAAAAAGTACAAGAGAAGACCTAAAATGACTCTCTAAGCTTAGACATGATAAAAAGGATACATACTTTGTTAGTTTTATTCTTTCCACAACCTTCCAATAGTGATCTAAAAGACTTGAGTTTTACTAGAAAGTCCTCAATAAAAGGAAAGAAATTAGCTGCAAGAGTAGTCAATTTTGTTTGAATTTGTAATGCCCATAACTCATTAATAGTAACAAACAACTTCTTTTACTTATGCTAGATGTGCTTAAGAGTGTGACAATATTTAATATGAAACAATAGGTTGTCTAAAAAATATAGGGTAAAGTACAAAGCTATGACAACTTTTGGCTAACAAAATATTTTAGGATGATATAAAAAAGATTCTTGATCTTGATCTCTACAAAAGAGTACACTAGAAGAGAGAATCCTCTCCAAAAGAGTATAATTTTTAAAAATAAAATTAAAAATTTTAGACAAAAGTTGACATCCCATGAAAAGCATAATGTTTTGATTAAATTCAACTTAAAAAATTTATTAAAAAATAAATATTCATCAATTTTTTATTTTTTCATATGTGCTATATTTTCAAGTTATCTATGTGAAAAATAGTGATTACAATTAATCTCTTAAATTTTTTAAAATCTATGAACAATTAATTTTTAAAAATTTATAAACAAAATTGAATCAATAATTATATATTTCATTAGTTTACATTCTCTTAAATTTTAAAATATAAATGCCACTTTTAAGTAGTCCAAGTTGAAAAACACATTTTGGTTGGCCATTTTTTTATAAAGTGTGACGCATACTTGAACTTTTACCTTGTAGTGCAATTAGTCCCATTTGTCAAGTCATCTATCATTTTCTTATAGGAAAATGTCTCATAATTGTTAGTGAACTCAAGTGGTGTATTATCGAATGTGGACCATTATCCCTTGCACATTAGCAATCTAGTCATTTGAGCTTTACTGGTGTGATAGTTGTGGCATAAGATGCTCAATAGAAGAGGTTTCTACCACTATGTGCTTGAGATTTTTGTTTGCAAAAATAAATATTGTTTAGGAATAGAATGTATTTTTAATTATTTGATTTGTTTTAGGAAGGAAATTGAACTCCCCAAAAATAAGAAAAATAAACCTTTTTTGCAAAATTTTACAATAGTAAAGAAAAATCAAAATAGTTCACTTCAAATTGGATTTTTATGTACCTAGATCTCAAAAAATAAATCTATTGTCTACATAGATCATGAAAAAAAAATCAACACCTATTATTTTTCAAAAAATAGACATGGTATGCCCAAGTTATGCCTAATTTCATAAATCTACTCCAAAATGGTCTTTAAGGGAAAAATAAGCTCCCCAAGTTAAGGCATTAGTCACCTACATGACCAAGAACTCGAGGGAAGGGCATTGGGCATTGGATAAGGGCATTTTATCACTAATGCAACCTTCTATTGGTGTAGGGGATATATATTTCGTTCAAGTGATCATATATGTAACTAGAGAATTTAGATCTAAGCTGGTAACTAGAGGAGCATGCCTTAGTCACCCACATGACCAAGCACTAGAGGGAAGGGAATTGGGCCTTGGATAAGGGCACTTGATCCCTAATGTGGCCTTCTATTGGTGTAGGGGGGATATATATTTTGTTCAAGTGATCATTTATGTAACTAGAGAATTTAGATCTAAGTTGGTAACTAGAGGAGCGTGGAAAAGCCACATAGGTGGTTATACATGACCATAGGAGGGATGGAAGTAGCAAATCCATTAAGGTCTATTTTCAACACACTATCATGAACCTAAAATCAATATTATTTTTATCATTTATGAAACTAAAATTTCTTAAATTAAATAAAAAACAAAAGAATTTTAAAAAATACTACAATAAAATATTTGTTAAATTTTTATGAATTGCTAAGATAGATTTTGACATAAGGAAGCTAATTTTTTGCATAGGATTTGTGTAATGGTGTATGGAATCATACAAATATATGGAATTTTATGGATCTATATGGTTGTATGAAAAAAATCCTATAAAAATTTGCAACCCTAGAAAAATATCATAAAAATTTTGACCTCCAATTTTGATGAATTGATAGGTGTTCCTAGGGTTTTGAGGTTCAATTTTATCAAAGAGGATTCTTGTAATATATTATGGAAAAAAACCTCAAAATTTGAGAAGAAGATTGTTGATTTTGAGCTCTCATACCATGTTGAAGTAATGGTGAACCCATAGGTACAAGAATCTATCAAAAAAAGCCAAAAACTTCCACAAATAAGAGATGCAATGAAAATCTCAATTTTCCCTCAAGAAAATAAAATTATAGAATAATATAATGAAAATAATTGACATTGTTATATGGGAAAGGATAAAGTCCCTAAAGTATACAAGATTATGCCATATGTCTAAATCCAATGAAATGAGACAAAAATAAAATATTTACCCAAGTAAGCTTTAGGATGAGGTGTGAATAAGTCCTAATGTCTAACTATGTAGGCAAAGTGCCACATTCACACCAACATTTAGTGCTACCTCACGCTTTCTACCAAAATTAGCCATATAATGACTAAAGACTCCCATTACTTTGGTGAATTCATGTTTGGTGTAGACTATAACATAAGCCTAAGGAACATGAGATCCATAGGTGAAGACAAACATTGCTCAACTAACAACTTAGTCCCCACTAGAATAGGAACACTAATTGGTAAGTATTCTACCATACTTAAATATTGTAACATATGTTTAATATCCTTACTCTTTCATAACAAAATATTTATGTTAGCTCTATCTCTTCTAATATACATGTCGAAGATGAACTTAGTAGCCCCCAAGTTCTTCATATCAATTGTAATAAAAATTGAGACTTCAAATTCCTAATAATCCCTTTACTATTACCAAATATCAACATATCATCTGCATGCAAAGTGATAACAAGGAAATTATCACCATACTATTTAAAGTATATTTAATCAATTAATTTGGATCTTGTAAATCCCAACTTCATAATATATGAATTAAAATCTTGATACATCATAGAAGATTTTTTGAGACCATACAAAATTATTTTTAATTAACAATCCAATTATTCCTAATCTTTTACCATGTAATGCTCAAGTTATGCAAAGTATATTGTTGGAGCAATTAGGACATCACCTAATAATTAATTAATTATTAGGTCCCTTAATACATTATTCACTTAAGCTAGCCTTAGGATTATTTTTTATTATTAAATTGGACTAAATATAGGTCAAGTTGTTTTTTATTATTTAAAATCAAAACATTTAAATAACCCTAAAATCAGAAACAACCTCAAAACAGTAAAAAAACATCAAAAACATTCAAATATTTGAAAAAATCCATACATCTCATGTCGCTTCACCCATGATAATAAATCAATTGTTGAACCTTCGTCATTTGAAAAAAAAATAGAAACAACCACAACAATTAGTTGACAAAAGAAAAATTCAAACGTAAAATCAAAATTGAAACGAAAAACTTTTAAACACAAAATCAAACTCTTGATCTCATTTTAGCAAACATGTCAATCAAACTTTGTATCAACGACCTTTTCAAACAACCAATCACCCAGCATCATCATGTACAATGCATGTCCTAAGATATATCTTTCCAACAATGGGCGTCATTTTGGTTATCACTTTGGATTCTTATCCTCACACACACCCCCTTGGCTAGAGGTATGGAGAACATTGACTTGTTTGTTCACTTGATATTTTCTTGTGATTTATCTTATTTCGCCCATTTCGATGACATCTCAATGATATCTATCAAAACAATTTAGAGAGAAAGGAATGGGGCATTGACCATTATCTTTTGTTTGTTGTTATTGTTGGATGATCTTGTAAAATAACCTTGGTGAATACTTGCTTTATTGGGTGTGTATGGAGGGTGTTTTGGGAAACTTCTTGACTATTACATTGTTAGGTTATACCTCTCTATGTTTTGGTCCAAGATGTTTGAAACTTTTGAAGTACATCCTAGCAAGGTTTCAGTATGCATGTCAAGTGTGAAGTCCATCACACTAGATACAATGCCATCCTAGTTATCCATACCTTGATGCACTGTGTTAATGTGTTTTATCAGAAATAAGGAATAATATGTCGTTATTATCCCAATCCTATGAAACAAGTAAATCATCTCTCTCATCACCATATCTAATAAAGTCTTGAATGATCATAGGCTTGTTGGACTTCTCAATCAATCTCAAGCAATTCTTAAAATCAATATCCATCTCATTCTTCTACGTTTATCTAATCATTCTCATTCTATCTTATTCTTCTATTCTTACCAACATTTCTATCCAAGTATCAAATATGTGCAATATATCAAAATATACATGAGGCTACCCATGGTCGATGACTATCTATACATCATAAAAATTGTCTACATCAAATATCTGATCTTTCTAAAGAAGTATCTTTTATATCCTCTAATCAATAGAATCACTCCTCTCGCATTTTTATCATGATCTCGATCGAAAAAATAGAATTTTTGCTTGATCTCTCAAGGGGGCTATACCAAAATAATTCCTACTACTAGGGAAATAGTGGGGCATCCAAAAAAAACCAAGAAAATTTGAATTTTTGATCTAGGCAGTAGCTTTGATATTGAAAATTGCCAGTCTTTGAACTAATGTAACATGTACCTCGCTTCAAAGAGGGAAAAAATGTAAACACTTCAAATCATCATGATCAATATTATGCATCTGAATTTTATTTTTAACACCATTTCATCCTAAATCACCTCTTCGTTAACTATTTAATTAAATAATCTAAATTATTTAATTAAATTTATCATTTTCTCCTATTAATCAAATAATCAATTTTATTGGATTAATTCATCCCCTTCGTACTAATTTTCATTCCATTTAATTAAATAATGCAAATTATTTAATTAAACTTCCTATGTCTTCCCATTTGATTAAATAAGTCTAACTGTTTAACTAAAGCTAACATTTTCCCACATTCCTCTAAAATGTCCTAAATCCCGCCTAGGTTAATTAATCTTTGATTAATTAATCTTATCCACTTTATAATCCTCATTAGTCCATTCTCCAATATTCAACTCCATTCCAGTTAAGTAAATCCAGGTTTTATCAACTCCAACTTGCACAACTAATTAATAAATTCTTAAATTAATTAAATGGCTATATTCTCTCACACTTGCATGAGAATATTCCCATGGAATATTCCTTCTTCATTTACTTCCTCCATTGAATTTCCCTCACCCAAGCTTTATTGGCTCTTACAAAAGCCTTATTGACTCTTACAAAATCCTTAATAGCTCTTACAAAGGCCATCCTGTCTCTTACACAAGCCTTTACTTCTCTTACATGCCTTAATATCCTTCACCACATACCTTTAATTCTTCACCCACATGTCTTTCATCCTTACATTCTCTCTTCCCAAAATTTTCTCACACATGTGTGCACATATCCCCATCACCTCTCTTAGCCTTGTGACACTTGTCACAAGGCTAATCATCCTTCAATCCTCTCATCAATTAGCAACCATTGATTGAGAAATTAAATCTCAACCCTTGACTCAACCATTTTCCCTATAAATAGGACTCACTCCTACGAGAAAGAGATCCACTTTTGAAAGAAAAGTTACTATGCCCAATTCCATATCTACTATCTCCCACATTTCACCATTTTAGCTTGAATCCAACATCATCTTGCATCAATTTCATCATTTTATCACAATATTGAAGCTTGTTCATCAAAGGGATTAGGAAAGGGCCAATATTCCACATCAATATGGCACCAATCCCCCTATGGGATGAGGTTTGAGGTATTTAGCTAGGATTTAATTATGCATTTCTTGTTATTTCATGTTTTTGTATTCATGGTTTCCTTGTTTTGTGCTTTCAATAATTTCATAAGGAGCTTGGTTTAACTTAGCTAATGTGACTAGTTTCCTCGTGTTTTGATCATGTTGGCTCAAGTATAGATCATGATCACACTTAGCGGTGAATTCTCCACCTTTGTTAGATCTCAAAGCCTTGATTGTCCTTTTGGTTTCATTTTCTATTAATGCCTTGAATGCCTCAACCTTTTCAAATGCTTCTGACTTCTCTCTAATTTTTTTAATCCAAGTCATCCTAGTATAATCATCAATGAGCATCATGAAATACCTATCTCCTTGTGGAATTTTAGTCACTCATGGGTCCACACAGATATGTATGGAATAGATCTAATGGTTTTGATTTGGAATACTCCTTAGCAGTATACTTACTTCTTGTCTTCTTCCCTTCATGACATGGCTTGCAGCTAATTGATTGAGGATTCCTAATCTTTGAAATATCTTAGACTAGTCTTTTTGAACTAATATTTATAATGTCATCAAAATTCATATGTCCTAACCTTATGTGCCAAATCCAAATTTCATATTTCTATGGAGTGAGATAACTCTATCCATTCAACTCATTGAGATGATAAATGCCACTATTTGTTTAACTTCCTTTTGCAATCAGTTCACCAATACTTGATTTTATGATATCACAATCATCAACACTAAAAGATATCTTGCAACCTTTGTCACATATTTGACTAACACTTAATAAATCATTCTTTAAACCTTCAACATACAAAACATCATGATTCTTTATTTTTCCACCATCAAGACTTAAAGTACCCTTACTAGAAATTTTGGCAATTTAATTATTTTGAAGAGTCACTGAACCACCTTCAAATTTCTTGAAATTCATGAACTTACTCTTATCTCTAGTCATGTGGCTAGATCAACCATTGTTTATGATCCACATCTTCTTCTCCTTTTGAGCATGTAGTGTAGTTTGAGAAATCATTGATTTTTTTGACTTCTTCTCTTAAGTAACCTTCTTCTAGACCTTTTCTAATTCATGAATTTTGATTTTTGATAATTTTCTTCCACTTTTTGGTAGTGGAGGACTCACAAAATTGCTTCTATAGTTCCTAGAAATGTGTCCAAATTTATTACACTTAAAACAAATGATATTGAAATTGTACAAAGGTGCAAAAGTATTGTTACTAAAAATATTATTTCTTCTTACCAGAGATCTTCTATAGTGCTCAGATTTATGACCAAAATTATTACAATTGAAATAGTAACTAGAGAAAAGAAAACTTAACCTAGTATTGTATCCCTATCTTTCAGGTCTTCTTGTTTTGTTCTACACTTGAATGAAGCCATCATTGTGTGTCATCTTTTATCACTTTCCATGGTTCTTTCATACTTTGATCTTCTACAGGTTGTCACTTCTGGACTTTCCTTAGTAGTCTTCATAGTTTGTTCTATAACCTTCTTTTGACCATCAAAATCTATTCCAGTTTTGACATGTGGAGCTCTTTGAATTTCCAAAATCTGATCTAGGGTTTTAGTACTCTTACCAAACTTCATTTGCAGTTGTTGGTTCACTTTCTCAAGCTCTTTTCTTACTATCACAATTTTTGTTTCTAGATTTTCCCAGTCTTTATCTCTTGATAGAAGATTTTCTATTAGAACCTCTTCAACTATTTTTTCTTCTTCAGTTTGGGTCTTCAAATCAACAATCATCTTTTTTTATTTCTTTGATTCTTTAGATACCTTTTCTTTAGCTCTCACTTATTCTACAATTATGTTCTTTAGTCTTGTGATTTACTTTTCAACACACATCAACTCTTCCATAAGATCTACCTCTTCTTCATTGTTTCTAGAACCCATATTTGCATCTCCTTCAGTAGTCTCAAAATCCATAAACACAATCTTTCCTTTTTCTTCTACGGATGCATCTTCATCTTCTTCTTCAGTGGAGTAATCTTCTTCCTCATTAGTGTATCTAAGTTGTTATGTTTCCTCTAACTATTAATATTTCTTTGAAATGATTTCTTTCCATTCTTTTTCTCAACATTGTTAGTATTCTTATGGGGATACTTAGCCATAAAATTTCCTACTTCTCCACAATTAAACACTTGAAAGGTAGTTTTCCTTTATACTTACTAAAACCTCTGTGTAGCTTCCTAACAAAATTTTCTTCTTCTAGATCTGATCCAAAATTAGAATCTTGATCAACCTACTTCATAGACACTTTGAAAGCAACCTCTTTCCTTATAGAATATTCACTTTCAAATCTCATCTCAAATGTAGTCAAATTTCCATGCAATTCAGTCAATTTTAAAGTATTTGGATCCTTAGCTTCATCAATAGCAAATATTTTAGGATCAAACCTTCTAGGGAGAGATTATAGTACCTTCTTCACAATAATATTCTCCTCCAAAATCTCACCAAGGCCTCAGATATGGCTGACAACTTCATCAACCTGGAGCATGAATGTAGCAATGTTATCATCTTCTCTCATTTTCAAACCTTCAAACTGAGCTCTATAAGTTTTTAGATTTTCCTCTTTAACTTCGACATCACCTTCATAGATTATCTCTAATTTATCCCATATGTATTTTTTTTGTTTTGCATTGCATCACTTTCACAAATTTAGAATTAGTCAATCCACATAAAATAGCATTCCTTGCCTTAGCATTGAGTTCACAAGCCCTCTTTTCGGCCTGATCCTTAGGAGGGTTTTCAAGAGGCTCATATCCTTTTGCAATTGACATTTTGATGTCCATTCCTAAAGCCATCAAATAGGACTCCATCCTAACCTTCCAAAATGAAAAATTGGATCCATCAAAGATTGGTACTTTGTTTCGAGAAAAAATTTCCTGTGCCATCTCGGACCTACCTTAAGATGTTAGGATTCTTCAAAGGTGATGGGATTAATTTATGACTAGCTTCCTTCATTAGTTTATGTCTTTTATCATTTCAATTGGCCAAGTTTCATAGACATTCCTAAGACTTTATACATCTTTTATACCTTTTATTCATTTTAAACTAGACTTTAATATGTTGAAATACAAATATGATATGATGACATTTGTATGTGTGAATGTATGAATGCTCATAAAAATTAGTATGATTCTATTCTTAATTATGATTGTTAATGGTGTGTATGCAGGTTAGGATGAAACTAACATCTTGCAGCTAGAAGAATTGTAACCCACAACAACTAGATTTCTAGCCCGCAACATAAGGGACCACATACAGTTGTAGGGGATAGGTCAGAATGATTAAAGCGTGATAGTTCCAAAGAAGAACAAAGGAGACCATTGACTATTCAATCGTCAGTCATCACAAGCACACCAAATAAGATGATGTGAAGAATTTTGATTTGTGCAAGTTAACCCATGATGTGACATTCCCCATGAAACACGTCTTTGTCATGGTGTTTAACCATCAAGGAAAATTTTTTGTTTAATTTCTCTTCTTCCATTTTTCAATTACGGTTTATGTTACAAGACTAATTCCTATCCCTATCTTTGAGGGAGAGTGGAAAAATTCACTATGGTTCTATTTTTAGTCCTAGGATTAATAAGACTCCTCATAGACCCTATATAGTGGGATTTGCTATGAGGAGAAAATATAGTTAGTTATCTATTTTAGTTTTTTCTAGTTACTAGTTGGTAATTGATTGTTGTTAG
This sequence comes from Sequoiadendron giganteum, assembly GCA_007115665.2. Classification (NCBI taxonomy): domain Eukaryota; kingdom Viridiplantae; phylum Streptophyta; class Pinopsida; order Cupressales; family Cupressaceae; genus Sequoiadendron; species Sequoiadendron giganteum. The sequence goes on from CM021105.1 coordinate 258,682,589, forward strand.
TATTGTGTTATTAGTTTAATAATAGATATGTATTCTTGAATGAGAAATCTATAGTAGATTCTTATTAGAGTTCAAAATTTCAATACAATAAAGGGGTTGGTTTAATGTTATGATTCGTTGATTAAGTAGCAAGTGTTGAAATATATTGTGGAAGTAGCAACTCAAGGAAGAGCCACTTGAGGTATTGATATCCACTCTTTATTTTATATTGTTAGATTAGTTCATGAATTGTTGAATTAAGATAGTTTCTAGTTTCATGCATGTGGAATTCATGAATATGATTATGTAATTGAATTGGATTTTATAGCTTAATGTATGTTTCATACTCCTAGAGTAATTAGTTATAGTTTTGTTATACAAGTTAATAGCCACAATCTTAAGTGATAAGCACCTATAGCATAAGAAAGAACTTAATTTTTTTCCTTTGTTTTGCAAGTTAATGCATTCATTTCCTTTTCTATCTTTTACAATTTTTTGTACATATGGAATCACCTATACTCATTGATATAGAGTGTGTTAGAATCCATGGATACACATATAGTTCCAACACTATCAAAATCTTATGAAGCCTTGGTTGATAATTAAATGAAGCCTCTCATGGAATGTGAACTATTCAGTTAGGAAGCCATCCTTTGAATTGTGTATGTACTTGTAGCACCTAGTTAATCAAACATTAGAGAGGCCTTACAAAAGGAACTTGGATCTGATACCAATTTAAGGGCACACAATCTACTAAGAGAGGGGTGAATCAATAGATCAAATATATTTAAAACTCTTTAACTCAAATGCACATATCAAAAGCAATAATTAAATCAAAGTAGAAATCTAATGATCAAGGAAAAACATAATCACACACATCTACACAAGAGAGCACTAGATATACGTGGAAACCTAGAATGGGAAAAACCACAATGAGAAAATCTTCTTAGATCTACTATCAAATTCAACCTCACAATGCAAATATATACAAGAAAAAGTTACACATTGAAGTAGACACCAACCTATCAGAGACAAAAATCCCTTATTGTCTTTGTAGGCATCAACCTACTAGCATCACCAATCCCCAAATGAAATAGTACAATAGGTAGAACACTAGCCATACTAGAACATAATGATAAAGATTACAGATCTTCAAAGTAACTCAACACGTGTCAGAGTTACAGTTAACACTCTTCCTCAATATATATTATCCTTTGATATAGAAACATACACTAAAATATAATTCTCCTTTTATCTTCACCACCTTCTCTATAATTTTCACTAGTGACCAACTCTACTTCACACAGATGTAATTATAATTCATGTGGTCGCACTCATATACATGTTGATGCATCTGAATTTTTGAAATATATACATGAAATTATATTTACACTCTTCCATGTTGGCCATGGATCTACAAATAGCTAGGATGACATAGGATGGACCTAAATTCAAATTACATGAAACATATAGTAGGTTAGTCTAAAATAAAACTTCTTGCCACCAAAAGAACATGATACCATGTGCTACCACATGAACCTTAACTAGGTCGTATATTAACTCCACACACAAGGTTTGAATTCCACATGCTACTAGCCATTACCGCACACACCTTGAACATGAACAGATTGATAGATAGAAATAGAGAGCCTATTGTCACTTAAAACTTTTTACACATTGAACCACACCTTTGAAAACTCAAGAAACTGATAGTACTATTGTAGACATACTCTCCTTCCAAACCACAGAGAAAAAAATTATTTCTAAAATAAATGTTGACCATAAATATATTGCTACATAAATATTTCTACCCAAAAGATATCCTTGAACAAAAACATACTGATATAGACTTATGGACCACCACAAACATAAAGAATAGATGCAAGAAAGATATTGTAAGCATATAACATCAATTGATAATATATTTCTTGATTTTGTAAGGGTATGTGCAGGATCATCATGGAAAAAATAGGCCCTTAAGTGGCAATGAAAATTCAGAAAAATCAGAGTTAGGCAACTTGACGTAAAAATTTGAATAAGTTATCTATATTATTTCAAAAATATGTAAGAATAGAATCTGTAGAAAATTGAATGTAGTTTCTAAACTACTAGATATACTTTTTTTAAAAAAAATCTATTTGGGGAAAATTTGAAATTTCAATGCAGTAGTACTTAAATTTTAGGGAAAAAATAAGAAGTAGGTGTCTGTCTGACCACCCTAACCACAATAAAATGATAATATTTTAGATATAAGTAGAGGACTCATGTCCCAATGTGATGATTTTTTTTCTTGTAATTTTTTTCCAAGTAAATAATTAATTATGAATTTTTTATTACAACTTTTAAAAAATATAAAAACTCATATGTCTAACCACCTTAACTTGGTCAAAAATTCATGAAATTCATTTTTATTTTTATAATCCTATAGTATGTGAAGCATAGAATGCAACGCATGTTTTGGATTCAAAAAATATGATACTGTTTGAAAGATATAGATATTTTTCAATCAGCCTATCAATTAGGACTTTAGTCGTAATTCAAATAGAAAATGAGTAATAATTATTTATTAAATTCAAAATAAAGAATATTTTATATTTTTAGAAAGCTGAGAATCTCCTTTCAAAACCCTTTTCGTTTCATCAATTTAGGGTAAAAAGAAAGTCGTTAGCCACATGGGCGAAGTCTAGAAAAGCAAGGTAAGTTGTTAAACACATTTTTTGTATTGACTTCTTAGGATTGGCATGTCCAAGCCAAATTCCGAAGCAAACCCGAGCCTAATCCCTAGGTAGTAGGTTTTGTGTTAGACATATCGGATATCCGATTTTTTATATAAAATTTTAAAAAATCTAATATAGTTTTAAATATATTATTTAAAAAATTACAATTTTCAAATCAGATATCCGATTTATTTTATATATAATTTAAAAAAATCTAATATAGTTTTTAATATATGATTTTAAAAATTGCAATAAATAATTTATAGTTTATTTTAATATATCTAGTTGAGAATATACAATATAGTTTATAATTCAATATATAATTTATAATTTAAGATAATCTCTTACGGAATTATGTATAATATATAATATATTATACTATTATGTATAATATTTAAATATTATTTATATATTCTAGTTAATGTATAAATATTTATATATATATATATATATTAAGTTAATATATAAAATATTATATAACTAATTAATATTACTAATATATTAAATATTTAAATATTCTCTT
>CM021105.1:258685827-258736231 GCA_007115665.2 Sequoiadendron giganteum
TCTCTATCTTCTTCTTCCCCTCTTTCCCTCTCCCTCCCCCTCCTCATTCTCTCTCTCTCCCTTTCCCTTTATCTTTCCCTCTCTCTCTCCCTTCCCCTCCCCCCTTCTTCCCCTCTTCCCCTCTCCCTTCCCCCAACTAATTCCCTCTCTCTCCCTCTCCCTCTCCCTCTCTCTCTCTCTCTCCCCGCCTTCTCCCCTCTTCCCTATCCCTTCCCCCCTCTCTCTCTCTCTCTCTCTCTCTCTCTCTCTCTCTCTCTCTCTCTCTCTCTCTCTCTCTCTCTCTCTCTCTCTCTCTCTCTCTCTCTCTCTCTCTCTCTCTCTCTCTCTCTCTCTCTCTCTCTCTCTCTCTCTCTCTCTCTCTCTCTCTCTCTCTCTCTCTCTCTCTCTCTCTCTCTCTCTCTCTCTCTCTCTCTCTCTCTCTCTCTCTCTCTCTCTCTCTCTCTCTCTCTCTCTCTCTCTCTCTCTCTCTCTCTCTCTCTCTCCTTTCCCTCTCTCTCTCTCTCTCTCTCTCTCTCTCTCTATCTCTTGTCCACCCTACACCTCCTAATTACTCTTGGGTTTATGTGTGCCACAAATCGGATATCCATTTCAAATCGGATATCCATTTTGCGGCACCAAAATTTTACCACCACAATACATTTTTAAATGTTTTCAAATATTGCCCAACCCCGATTTTTTATACTTTTAAAAATCGGATATCCGATTCAAAACAGATATCCAATTTGTAAAAATTGGGCTTGGGCATTGCTATGGATCAATGTATTGACACCCAACCCAAAAGAAAGTCAACTTGGGATTTCCACGTTTTTTGGCGAGTGAAAAATGCTACTTTTTCCTATTGCCACTTTTTGGCCCATCATGATCCTGCACATGCACGTAACCTAGTTGTAAAATTACCAACACTAAATAGACTAAAATTTTGGCATACGACACTTTAAGTCAAAGGGAATATAATGACAATTTGAAGTTCTACAATCTCTTTCATCCTTGAAAATTTTCTAACTACAAACTTTGTCATTACTAAAATCCTTTGACATCAATGACAACCTATATTGAGCATTTATAACATATATAACCACTAATATACAATGACCATGATAATTATTGTGAAATGTTTTCATCATAAAAGTAATCAATGGCCTGGTAATAGAAGAAGAAGCACCTTAATACCTAAACTTAAGATCAATTTTGGTGAATAACTTTGTACCATATACATTTGGTCTAGCTAGTTCTTAATCTTTGGAGGAAGGTATAATTTATTCACTATAATATTTTCAAGAGTTCTATAATCAATGCACAAAATACTCGTCTCACAATTTTATTGTGCAAGAATAATTTAGATACCACAAGGTGATGAGCTAACCCTCATGTGTCCTTTATCCATGAATTCATTGATTTGCTACCTAATTTCTTCATTCTCTAGAAATGATCTATAATATAAAGAAGCATTCAATAAAGTTATTCCTATAATCAAATCTATAATGCATCCCTTATCACATATTATGTAGGAACTCACCTAAGTGAATAAAATATATCCTTGTATTCTTCCAAATTTTAGTTCTACTTTGATGTCTTTTCTATTTCTAGAAGAATTATGGTATGAATTGATGCTACAAAAAAGTTCTTATGCTTAATTCTATCCATTAAAAGCACACAATTATTAATATAATTGAATATATATTGTTAAATTATCTAGTGTTAATGAGTGACAACTTAAGAAATAATTATAATATGCAATCTCTTATCAACAAAACTTATGAATTTTTTTATTATATTTTCATTATAGATTATATGTTGATGGTAAAGATATGGCTACCCAAGTAAAAAATCACATACTTCTAGTGGAGATATGTTTCAAAAGACTATTTATTAAAACATATTGATGGAGTACAATAGTTGGCACTATTAATTGCCACTTTTCTTAGGTCTTGCACTAAACCATCCAATGGATTATGGTTTTGTGGGTGAGGTTTTTAATGAAAATATCAATCTTGAAACTAATTTAGGAGAAATAAAGTTCTAAATTCTATTGTCAATGATAAATTTTAATGGTTGACTCTCACTATTTCCCTAGTACACCCTTGTCCCAAATTGACTAAATAATTACATCACATAGTCAAATTTCTTCTTCACCTAATGTCGCCTATCTATTTAAATAATCTTATTATTTAATTATCCCCTTTTTCATCTCACATATAATTAAATAAATTTATTATTATTTACACATATTTTCCACCTCACACATGGCTAAAATAATGAAATATTATTATTATTTAATCATGGCTATATTCTCTCCACCAACTTTCAAGAATAGAGGGATCCTAAGAATACTTGTCCCCTAAATCCCTCATGGTTGCAAATACTTAGTATTTTTGGTAGGATCATCCTAGCCATTTACATTCAAACAATGTCCCTCATAGACCTCCATTTTCTCCTCAATGCTAGGGAGTCATCTCACTCATCCTAGACTATTGATATTTACATCACATCTCTACATTTCATTGCCTCTCCCAAAACTATAAAGTGAGGCACACTCTCATCCATTTCATCCATTCATCTTTGCTAGCTAAGTGTTGTCAAAATAGGTACCTTTTGTGCAAGAGAAACCAATTCCAACAGTAATTAGAGAAAATAAAATTCACAATGATGTTCATTGGTAATTTTTTTTTTTAATTCTTGTGTTATTTTTTTTAATTCCTAAATGTGAGATCTATTAAAGGTTTGGAATAGTTTAGAATATGAAGCTTTTTTAATTCATTTGTTTCCCAATTTAACTCTATATTATTTCTTAAATTGTAGTGACTCCACTCGGGAGTGTTTCTCCTTGTCTAACTCCATTGTGTGTCTTTTATTTTGTAGCTATTTATGTTTAACTTGGTATTTCAAGTTTTAGCTTCATTTTGAGTGGCTTTGAAGATCAAGTTTTTGTAGGAGCTTCCATGTATGAAATAAAGCTCATAGTTGCATCTAGATTGATCAACATATGACTTTTGACATATAACACTTGATAGTTTCATTACAAAAAAATTGATATTTTTGTAGGGCCTTCAATTTTTGCACTACAAATTTTGTATGATTGTACGACTTATACTATATGTAATCCACTATACTATGTAGGTCCAAGTTTGAGTATATACAAAGAAAAAAAATGTCCATTTTTAAATAAATACACATATGTATTATCCTGATATATAAATAGTCTCAAAGTTTTAAAAGATGTATATACATAGGGTACAATTGGGGTAGATGTATATTCATTATATATTTACCCACAGGTATATGCACATGCATGTAAAGAGTATATACATGGGGTTTCTGGTAAAATCTATCTCAACCTTGCAATTACATAAGGTAATGTTGATAGCTAAGTGCACTGGGGCATGCACGGGGAGGGGGGGTACCCCCCTCGCGAGGGCTCTAAGGGGATCATCCCCCCAACGGGGGGTCTAGGGGCTTGGGGGCAGTGCCCCTGAAAGCCAAATTTTAAGTATATTGTATTATTGTAAATCTGGACCATTCATCATTAGGTAGCATATCTGACGATCGACATTTAATCGACTTGAATTTCCATAGAAGGAAACCCTATTTTATGAGGGCATTGTATTACGACTATGTAGTGTGATGTATTCTAAGAGTTTGATAGCAATCGTGTTGCCTCTAGATCTCTAATTGGTGATACTTTTGTGAGAAGCTTTCTCTACAAGCATATTGTAATATTTGTGATTTCTAAATAATATACTAAGCAAATTTTGGAGTGTGGGGTTTTTCTCCCGAAAGGGTTTTACAAACATAAATCACTATGTTGTGGTATGCATTATATTTATTTTTATATCTATTCAAGTTTATATAAATGTTAGAAATATATGTAAATTTTTTGCATTATCCTCCTCTCAAGATTAGTGTAGGAAGTTGCTCCACTACCTTATCTTCCTTACACGGGATTTAGATACACACATGGTTGGAGGAAAACTAGAACTCAAGGGTATATACACACAAAATAGGCCCAAAAATTCTTCAAAGAGGTTAATCTAATAGTAATTTCATAAAAAATGTGAGGTTTTCTATTCAAAACTAACCTTTAATGCTTAAAACCATGGGTTTTATTTGAAAAATTATAGCCAAATTCTATAAAATTGTATTTTTAGCAAAAATATGGTAAATTTCGTTGAAACCATATGTTTCTAAATAGAATTGCCACTGAACTTCTCCCATGTACCCATGGGAATTTGAGTCAAATCCTTTCAAATATTGCCTAAACTACCAAAAACCATAGCTTTTTACCATGAAAAACCATCCTCATAAATTGATGCTTATTTTTAAAATAAATCTAGAGCTTAGCCCTTAGTAATATTGGTGATGAGGATATTTGTAACCATTAGCCCCAATTACATGGAATTTTAGGTTGTTTGTCATAACTAACCCACAAGGGCTTAAAACTAGCCTAGCCCCCTAGTGTATAGGGCTTGGTCACCTAACTAACTAGGGGTCTGTTGACAAAGGACTTAAGACCTACCCCATCCAATTTTAATTTATTAAAAGTCACCCATCAGTTAAAATGGCACAACTTTTCCATTTTTAATCATATTTTTGAATTTCAATAGGCATTAGAGAGTTGAATCAAAGTCCTATGTAGTGGACTAGGTAAAATTCTTAGAATTTTGTCTAGAAGTTAGGTACACTCATTCAAAGTTAGTCTTTTATTTTCAAAATCCAAACATCAATAAATTTTGCATATGATTTCATTTTTAAGCAATTTAAAAAATATTAAAAATTTATTAGAAAGGAATAAGAATTTTGATGTTTTTTTTCTATCTAGGATTTTTAAATTTTTGACTAAAATTCACATGTAGGTCCATTTGTGTGTCAAACATACATATTCTCTAAACTACTAACTCAGTGGTTTTGTAGGACATATTTTAAAGATCTAATTATATACATTTATTTTTTTTGAGCTTTTTGTATGCTTTTGTTTGCTTATCATATTGAAAATAGGGTTAAAATTTATTTTCACATTAGATTTTGGGCTTAAAATCTATGTATCCTTTAATCCAAAAGTGGTATCTTACATATTCTCTCTTCTTGCACTCTTGGATGAACTTGATGATTAGAAATAAATACCATTTCCAATTTTACTTTTAGGGGGCCTACCTTGGATTTCATTACCAAGGGGATAACCTCAACTCTAGTGTTTTGACATAATATAAAAAGCAGGGGGTGAATCAAAATACATGCCTCATGGAAGGGATTTTTTCTATTTAAGTTAAAGCCCCCAAGAACTTTAAACCCAAGGGAAGTGAATGGGAAAAGTGGGTTACTCTCTACTCTAGGATATTTTGAATTGGTCACTTCCATATTCATGGATTAGGCCTCATGTACCCTTGTTGTATTTCAAGGATTCCATTAAAACACCTTAAAAAAATTAGTTTAATACTGTTATCATATTTTATTGTGGTGAGACACATACTAGTTAGGCCCAAGAAGTTACTCAACTTTATTTTCGAGTGGGCAGATAGATATAACCTTGGGTAAGGATTTTTCCTCCAAGGTAAGGGGTACATAGGTGGTACTGACCTTCCATTCCCTAGCTATCCATCACTTGATATAAAATAATATTTGTGGGCCCAAGAGGATTGATACACCTTTTGAATATATATTTTTTTTATGTCTTCTTGATTGTGTTTTGTACATACCAAGTTCTTGTTTGTAAAAAAATATACCAAATCAATTGATTCTAATTTTTGAAAACAATTTTCTTGTTTGAAAATACAACCCCAATTGGTTTCTTTGAAACACAAACTTGAAACCAATCATAGGATAACCATAGTCTACAATATTAGTGCTAAAATCCATTTTACCTTGGTTATAATTTCACCCCAACATTCATAGTACAAAAAAAAATATTTCTAAACTTGCAAACACCTATCCCATTCCCAAAACCATAAATTACTATTCCATACCTTGTATCCCTTTTGTACATCCAAAACCTATACTACACAATACTTAACCAATTTAGCCTTCTGTCATCATTTATTATCTTCCTACTAGTTTAAGTCATAGGAATTTTTTCCTACACCCTTCCTAGAAATTGTGAGAGGGTAAATTGAAGATCATAAAATCAGTCAAGGCAATTCAAGGGCAGAATTAGTAGCATTATTACAAAACTTCCATCAATCAAGATCAATATTGCAAGACATCAAGAAGAATGAATCAAATTCTATGCAAGGAGTTATCATGATCAATCATGCTAAATTATGAAGATGTATTGAGTTATCCTCTACATATTAGTTGTATCAATCTATTATGTTTTGTGACTAACCTTTTGAAGCTCTATCAAGAAATCAAGGCTCTATCAATCAAATTTTGTGGCATCACTTCATCAAGGGTGTCAAATCAAGGTAACATTGTCATTTATCATTTATTATTTTAGTCAACTATAATTATTTTTACCTTTACGTGACCTAGGGTATACCCTATTGATCATCATCAATTTATATATGTGGAGGTAGAAATAATGAAATAGGGTTTAACTTAGGCAAGCCCCTATATAGTGAAAACTTCCCTCATTTTTTTGTGTGTACATGTCAGATCTGGAAGTTTTAGTAGAAGATAGTTCCAGAAGACATAATGCAAACCATAACCTACAACTAAGACTTTCCTGATTCAAAAAAGAGGAGGCCAATTTGGGATTCCCCACACCCTATACCTACTATTTCAACCTCAGATTTATGTCATAGGTGTAGAATACTCCACCCTCCCCAGATCTTCCTTATTTTTCTATAATTTCAGTTTTTTCTGTGCGATAAATTACATTTTCAGATCTAGGGTTATATGTTAAATAGGCTTGTTAAATAACACATCAAATTTATCTATTTTACAAATTCAATACAATAGAAACCATAGGAGGTTGGGTCACCCTTGTGGTAGAAAGCTAATCATAAAACCCTAGTTGGTTTATGTTTGAATGCATGGAGTCAAGTGAAAAGGAGATAATCTCAGTTAATCTAATTGGATCTAGGATCACTTTTCCTACTCAACACATTCATTACCACTTGGGGTACATTATACTATAAATTCATTCCATTTTTCCTTAAAAATGTTGGTGTCACATATCAAAGGGCCATGAATATCATATTCAATGATATGCCACATGATATTGTTAAGGATTATATTGATAAAATACTAAGAAAATAAAAAATCAAAGGAGATCATCCAACCATATTTTGTCATATTTTCCAATGGCTCAAAGAGTATAAGGTCATATTAAATCCCAATAAATACGTCTTTGGAGTCACATAAAGAAATTTCTTTAGAATTCATTTCTTCTAGACATGGAACTGAAGTAGACCTAGATAAGGTAAAATAAATAACATACATGCCACCTCCAAGGAACCTTACATGTCTACACAACTTAAAGAGAAAATCCAAGCTAGTAAATAATTCATAGCCTAGCTAGTAGAAAACTACTATCGTTTTTCACATATACTCTAAAATAATTTCAAACTTGAAGGAATGAATCATGCCAAAACACTATTTGACTAGATTAAATAATATTTGTATCATCCATTTCTAGTGGCACCCACACTAGATATTCCTTTATTTATCTATATCTTAGTTAAACAACATTACTTAGGTTTCCTCTTAGCTTAACATAATGATCAAGGAAGAGAGGATAAAATATACTACCTTAGCAATATATTAGTGGAATGTGAACTCAATTAATCACCCATGGAGAAATATTTCCTTGCAATAGTGTTTTCCACATAGAAAATTTGGCATTGCACACTTAATGCTACCACCCATCTTATAGCCAAAATTGACCCATTGAAATACTTATTATCTAAATAACCCTTACTGGTAGAATGGAAAAGTGGCTCATTCTCCTTAGTGAGTTTTATATTGAGAATGTCAATTAAAAATAAATTAAGGGAAAAAATATAGTGGAACGATTAGTAGAAGCTCCCATCTAGGACTATCATCCTTTGACCATATAATTTCTAGAAGAATCCATCCTTCACATTGAAGAATCTAAACCATGGAAATTATACTTTGATAGATCATTTACCTCACATGATTCAAATGTTGAAATATTTTTCATCATTCCAAGGTTATTTCAACCCAAAATCCTCCACATTGGATTCCCCTATACAAACAACATAGAAAAATATGAGGAATAGATATATAGTTTAAAACTAGTAATACAATGGAACATCCAATACTTATAGGTCTTTGGTGATTCATATTTGGTTGTCAAATAGGTTAATGATGATTTCCTTGCTAAGGATGACAAAGTTATACCCTATAAATGCATGGTGGATAAATTTAAGAATTATTTATTAAATATATCTTTGAGAAAGTCTCTTACATCAAAAATAGGTTTCCTATACAATGACCACTATTATATCTCTTTTGTATATGCCCAATGAAGCTCATAAGTATCATTTCCTTATAGAAAAATTCCTCATACCTATTTATGGTATACTAGATTCTAACATGATATTTGATATTGTTATTCCCAAAACCCCTTGGTATAGTGGAATCTATGCATATCTCCAAAACCAAACCATTTCTCTAGACCTGTCATCCACCAAAAATAAATCCCTTATTCAATGCACTTCTCATTACACCCTCCTTAGGAGCATGGTTTATCATAAGGGATACAATGGAACTTTGATTAGATGTATCAACTTGGAGGAGGCTAACCTAGAACTTTAGTAAGTCCATAATAGAATTTTTGGTGCTCATAAAAATGACATGATCCTAGAAAATAAAATCTACATAGGATATTATTGTCCTACCATAGAATTAAATGCTTGAACCAATATGTAAAAATACCTTGCTTTTCAAAAGCATGGGGATCTTATTCAAGTATAATTTCAAGTTCTCTAGCCTATTACCACTCCATGACCCTTATCTACATGGTACCTTGATCTCATTGGCAAGATTAATATCAAGGTCTCCTTTAATGGCCATAAACTATTACTAATTATTTGACCAAGTGGGTCAAAGTAGTTCCACTCACTTTTACCACCGGTATCTAAATATCAAAATTTATCCTCAACCATCTCAATTATCATTTTGCTATTCCATCCATCATCATCATGGAAAATCCTCTGCATATGATATTATTCACCTACCATTTAATTAGATGCCTACCAATATGTAAAAAATGTGTTGTTAGAAACATGGGGACCTCATTCATGCACCATATCAAGCTCTCCCATCTATTACCATTACAAGACCTTTCTTTACACAATACCTTGATCTCATTGGAAATATTAATCTCACCTCCTCCAATGGCCATAAATTCATTATTTCTACTACCAAGTATTTCACCAAGTGGTTCAAATTAGTCCCACTCAAATTTACCACCCACATCCAAATATCTAAATTTATCCTCAACCATCTCGTTTTTCATATTGGTATTGAGTCCACCATCATCATGGAGAGTGGAAAATATTTGTAAAACTATGAAGTAAAATATATATGAAATGATAAATTACATATAAAAAATAATTGGTCCACCCTATATTACCCACAAGGTAATGGCCAAGTAGAGGAATCAAACAAAACCATAATAAAAGTCCTCAAGAAAATCATCAATGACACTAGCCATGATTGGAACCTTTAGCTTAACCTTACATTTGGGTCTACCACACCAAAATTCACACTCCCATAGGTTTCAATACATATTCCCTTGTCTATGGTGCTAAATAAATCTTTCTAATAGAGGTTGAGCTACCATCTTTGTGTCTCTTTACACAACCTTGTCTTAGAGGAGGATTACCAAATGACATGGTTACTATTGAGGGTGGTTTTAATCACTTAAAATGTAGTAAGAAATAAAGGTTTATTGCCCGTCTTGAAAATTAGCAAGACTATTCCAAGGTTCATGTATAATTAGTTCTTAGTTGTGTTGGGACAACATAGAGTCCTTGTCAACATGTTTCAGAAGGATTTTGGTGTTTAAAGCTAACTAGAAAATAACATACTATAGAGAAGGAGAATTCGCTACACATGAGCTCTTCATTTAAAGAGCCTCATGGGGTGAACTACCCTAAACTACCTCAAGGAACAACATGAGAGTTCTAGAATCAGAAAGAGTAGGTCACGAAGATTCTATAGAAAAACTGACTGGCTCTCGATCAAAGGATGGCAATGCGGAATATGAATGATAGCGTAGTGCGCTGGCATCCCAGAGGTGCACTAGCATCTATATGGACCAGAAAGTGAGTTTATCACAAAAATGGCTAAATTATTACTAAAAATCTAATTTCTAAGAGCTTCAGAAGTACTAGAAAATAATAGAATGTGATAAAGCTGAAATAAAGTAGAATAGAAATGATAAAGAGAATAAGCGATAGAAAGGAAATGCTCACAACCATGCAAGTAATGAAGCCTCCAGCATGTGAATGTATTCAATACCTACATGCATAAGATCTAGAGAAAGTGTTGGGGTTGTATAGGGGTTTGCCTCAATTAAACCCTCATTTTGGTGTTCCCACCTCCACGGATAGCCAGATAGATATAGAGAAATGGACTGAAATAGACAAAGCATGTGGTGAAAGAAAAACCCGCTTTGGGAGTAGAACTCACACCACCAAGTATGAGTGACAAAAGTAAACCCCGCTCGAGGAGGAGAACCTATATCACAAAAGAGGTGATAAAAGAAATCCCTACTTGAGGAGGAGAACTCGTATCATAATATGTAGATGAAATCAATAGGGGATGCATGAAATCCCGAGATGCTCACAAGCACAAGGCAAGGGAGGTATCACATGCAAGAGATAAGGGCTTCAAAGAGTGTTTCCAAGAGAACTTGAAGGTTCTTCTATAGCAAGCTATATGGAGTTGTGCAAACAAGATAGCAAGAGAGTAATGCAAGAGCTAAGGCTAGAATGAAGCTAGAAAGTAGAAGAGAAGCTAGAGACTAAAATGAATTGAAAGGATAGATTTTAAGGAAGGAAAAGAAGCTTCTTGAGTTGTTTTAGGGCATCCACAACCGTTACCACCAACAAAGGTAAGTGACAAGTGGAAAACATGCACGAAAATGGTCATTTGAATATTGAAATGTTGTAGGCTGCTAGCGTGGCATGCTAGTGTCCAAACATATCATTCTACAAAACAACGAGAATGGGATAAGCATCAGGTTTAACATTAAGCTGGCACGCAAGGGTAGCTAATGAAAAGGGGTGTTGAGCATCCTGAGAAGGGAAAAAGGTTGATGCAGGGGCTAAAATGAGCTTACACAAGATGCTAAGGGTGTGGAAACTAAAGTGGATACAAGAATGTATGTGAAATTGCAAGGGGTACAATTTTATGACATTACATTTTTCCCCCACTTTAGTGGGCATATGAATCTACACTAATATGCATGCTAAAGGAAATCTACTAAACATAAATAACATCATAATTCTAGAAGGATACTGTAGAGGAAGTAGATAACTCTTTGATCCAAGGAAGCATGCCACCAAGTTGAAGACCTGCAAAAAAAATTCCTTAGACAAGAAAAACCTGCACCAGACAACAATGTTAGTGCTAAAAAACTAAAGAATTTGAGTCAGCAAAGTGAAAGAGACCTCGATGTAGAAGGTTGTCTCAGTACTATGTGTCATCCTCAAATTAAGAAATAATACATAGAAGAACTCTAGGATGTTGAAGAGAGAAAGAGCATATACTCAGAATGAAGAAGATGCAGATCTTCGATTCGGTATACACAATTGAGAAGAAAGAGAAGAAAGAAGAGAATTTAAGAACTAGAAAGGAATGAAAATTCCAAGAGAGATGGCTCCATAGGTCATCAGACCCAAGGAGAGTTGAGCAAAATGAATCCATAGCTCAGTAGAACTATGAAGTTGAATAAAGTACATTGAAGGTCCTCAAACCAATGATGGACAAATCTTGCAGGACGAAAGCGCCTTACAAGCCTGAAGACCTGCAAGGAGGTGTCTCCCAAGATATCTCACATGGAATAAACACAAAGATATAAGTGTCTCATAGGCTCGTAGACCTACAAGGAGGCATCCCCCAAGATCTCTCACATGAATGAAGCCCCATGAAGTATGCGCCTTATAGGCCCGCAGACCTGCAAGAAGGTATCCCCAAGATTTCTCACATGAAGGAAACCCAAAGAAGGGGACTCCACAGAGTCAAATTGAAAAGTGGCTTTATAGGTGCACCTGCAAAGTGACATGTTTATCTACAGATAAAACATGTCAAAAAGAAAAGAGGCCACACAAGAAAACAAGCAGACAGTCACGTAGACTATCAACAATTTGGAAGGCTTTCAAAACGGTTTCCTTGAACCCTTCAAAAGAAGAGGGGTCCACTCAAGGGACACACTATTTGAAAAGGCGAGGTCTAGTTAGGCTGCCCCCAAGCTAGACACAATTTTTTTCACTCAAGAGAAGTTTTCAAAGGGGGTCCCTCAAGAACTCTTCAATAGAAAAGGAGGTCCACTCAGGGGATGCTTCAATTGAAAGATTTAGAGAAGAGAGGGGATCATTTTAGAGGGACACACATCTCTGGAACAAGTTATCACTACCCCCAACATATAGGGGAGGAGAACCATGCAAGATTATCAGAACATACATGATAGAGGTAGACCTCAATATCACTTTCCATTTGAAGACAAGGTAGGTGCATCGGTAAACAATCGAGTGTTGGTACCTGAATCACAATTTCTTTTTTTTTTATCCTTCAAGGCCTTACATTCACTACTGGATTGGCCAAGCACTTGATGGTATGCACAAAAAGAATATTTTTCTTCATCATGTTTATGAAAATTATTACGTGTAGGAGAAGGAAGAGTAATCAAGCGGGCTTTTAGAAGCCTACAAAAAACACACTCTTGCTCAGACAAAGGATGAGGAGCAGGAAGCAACCCTTTCTCTTGTGGAGAAGAGCTAGACTACTCACAAGTAGAAGGCACACAGATAGAAGAAAAAGGAGGATGGACCAATCTACGAGAATGAGGTTCAGCAAAAATCATGTCAACACTCAATCGCGGTTTCTATTTAGATTGTTCATTCAAGTAACCAAGCCTCAAGTTACACTTATGAAGTACACATTCTATAGGGACCTGAATGCATTGTTCATTACACCCACAACCTTTATGCTCATAGCAATATTTATAGAAGAACTTAAAGTCGAGGCCATAACGTGTTTGCAAATCACAAGAAGAGGGGGGATCTACATAGAGAGTATTATTCCAACAAGGGGGGACATACTCTTCTATAGGATCACCATTATCCTCTTTAATAGGATTTCCAACATTATCCTCTTTAGTAGAGCCGTAATCATCTTCCTTAGAAGGAGGGTCAACACTAAGAACATTACAATTTGTGTTCATATTATCGCTCGATACAAAAGAATAGCCATCTTTGGTAGTGGGTGTGGATGATGTTATCGGAAGGTCTAATTGGATCGGGTTGAATTTATTCTCTCCACTGAAGGAATCTATAAAGTATAAAGAACTCCAATCATCATCAATACATGCATCTTCTTGAGAAGAGGTAGAAGGAGTAGACTTAAGATTTCTTTCTTCAAAAGGATCTTCTTTAGGGACATCTACCTCAAGAGTATCCTTTGTAGTAGGTACTACTAGAGTAAACATTGACCCATTGTAAGACACTAAATGAATAAGAGTAGGCACAACCGAAACCTAACCAGAAACTCCCATCTCACATAAGTGCATAGCATCAAGGTCAGCATTGACTATGACTACTTGATTATTACAAATGAACTTAATAGATTTATGCAAGGTAGATGAGACTACACCCATAGCATGAATCCAAAGTCTACCAAGAAGAAGGTTATAAGGTAAATTTTCTGACATAACATATACAAGGGTGGGTATGGTAATGGGTCCCAACCTCAAAGACAAGACTAACGTGCCTAGGGCTTGTCGACCAACATTATTGAACCCACGAATGACAACATAAGAAGCATTAAGAGAAGATGAATAAATATTAATATTAGGTAATAGATCAATGCTACATACATTGAGTGCCAAACCAACATCAATAAGAGTACATCTAATGCCAATATTATCAATGTTAACTATGATAATTAGAGGATCTGCTTGCTTTTGTACTTCCAGAGGTGGGAGTTCCTATTGATTGAATGTAATATTCTGAGAATTTGTATGAATATAAGCTATCAACACATCAACATATGTTGGCCTAATGGAAGAATGCAGGAAGATCTTTTGCAAGGTTTCCTGAAGCATACCTTGGTAAACTGAAGCAAGTCCCATAGTGAGATCTTAGCGGGAGTAACAAAAAGTTGCTCAACAAGATCATAATCATCATGTGCTTTAGTTGTAGGTGTAGGAGCTTGAAGAAGGCTTGTTTGTTTACTCATTCTATTCTTATAAGTATGGGCTACCGCTCTATAAGAGGGAGCCTTAGAAAGATTAGGAGAGTGACTATCAAATAAAACACCATTAATAGAAAAAACCCTTTTAGGAGAAGGACTAGCTGGGGTCAGATAAATAACAAGTCTCTTAGGCCTTTGAGGGGAAGAAGAGACATAGATTACATTTACATAATCATCACAACTAGTAGAATAATTATTTGAAGGCATATTCTCAACATCAATCCAAGGAGGATCAGTTGTGGAAGGCGATTCATCATTCACCAATGCAACATCCCTAGAAGAGAGTGCATTGGAATGGAGAGGAGATTCATCATTCACAAATGCATTGTCTCCAAAAGAGAGTGCATTGGAATGAAAGGTAGATTCATCATTCACTAATGCATCATCTCTAGAAGAGAGTGCATTGGAATGAAGAGTAGATTCATCATTCACTAATGCATCATCTCTAGATGAGAGTGCATTGGAATGAGGAGAAGGTAGATTAATGTTAAGAAAGGTATCAATGATTTCATCTTCTTGCAACAAAATATCCTTTGAAGCAAGAGGACTCTCATGAGAAGGATCAAAGATACAAAGTGAGATGGGAAAAGCCAAGACACTATCACATGCATGAAATGGAACATCATTAACACTTTGAAAAAAAATAGATACTGAACTAATAAAAGAAGATATTAAATTCATTTTGGTGATAGAACTAAGAAAAAACGAGAATCCAAATTTTCTAATTTCTTCAGTATTTTCTAGGTTCTCGTAATTTGCATTTTCAAAGGTCTTCAAAGTCAAATTTGAGGTCGGAACTTGCGTCGGTCCTTCAAATTTGATAGCCAAAGGCACACAATTTTAGGGATTGAACTAGTTCTCTTGGAGACCTTTCCAATAGTGCAAACGGTTCTGAATTCTGAGCACTGAGTCAAAAGTTATGACCCCACCAAGTCAAGGTAGATAAATTCCTAGTTTCCCTCTTCATGTTAGGTTCACCAAAATGTAGAGAAGGGGGATTTGATACACATGAGTTCTCTTCATTCAAAGAGCCTCATGGGGTGAATTGCCCTAAACTACCTCAAGGAACAATGTGAGAGTTTTAGAATCAGAAAGAGCAGGTCATGAAGATTCTCTAAACAAACTGACAAGCTCTTAGCCAAAGGACGACAACATGGAATACAGATGAAAACACAACACACTGGCATCCAAAAGGTGTGCTGGCATCTGTATGGACCAAAAAGCAAGTTTATCACAAAAAATGGCTAAATGACTACTAGAAATCTAATTTTCTGAGAACTTCAGAATTACTAAAAAATAACAGAATGTGATAAAGCTAAAATAAAGTAGAATAGAAATGATAAAGATAATATGAGATAGAAAGGAAATTCTCACAACCATGTAAGTGATGAAGCCTCCAACACGTGAATTTCTTCAATACCTGCATGCATAAGATCTGGAGAAAATGTTGGGGCTATATAGGGGATTGCCTCAGTCAAACCCCATTTTTGTGTTCCCACCTCCATGAATAGCCAGATAGATAGAGATAAATGAACCGAAATGGACAAAGCGTGTGGTGAAAGAAAAACCCACTTTAGGAGTAGAACCCACACCACCAAGTATGAGTGACAAAAGAATACCTTGCTCGAGGAGAACTCGTATCACAAAAGAGGTGATAAAAGTAATCCCCACTTGAGGAGAACCCGTATCACAATATATAGATGCAATCAATAAGGGATGCGTGAAATCCCAAGATGCTCACAAGCCCAAGGAAAGGGAGGTATCACATGCAAGAGCCAAGGGTTGCAAAGAGTGTTTCCAAGAGAACTTGAAGGTTCTAGTGTAGCAAGCTATATGGAGTTGTGAAAACAAGATAGCAAGAGAGGAATGCAAGAGTGAAGCTAGAAAGAAAAAGAGAAGCTAGAGACTAAAATGAATTGAAAGGATAGCTTTTAAGGAAGCAAAAGAAGCTTCTTGAGCCGTTTCAGGGAATCCCCAACCATTACCACCGATAAAGGTAAGTGACAAGTGGAAAAAATGCATGTAAATAGTCATTTGAATATTGAAACATCGTAGGACACTAGTGTGGCACGTAGACGTCCGCACAACATGCTAGTGTCCAGACACATCATGCTACAAAATGACGAGAATGGGAGAAGTATCAGGTTTAATGCAAAGTTGACACACAAAGGTAGCTACTAAAAAGGGGTGTTGAACATCTTGAGAAGGGAAAAAGGTTGATTCAAGGGCTAAAATGAGCCTACACAAGATTTCAAGGGTGTGGACACTAAAGCAGATACAAGAATGTATGTGAAATTGCAAGGGGTGCAATTTTATGACATTACATATATAATCAAAAATAATGATTTCAATAATTCATAAAAGAATATTACATTTCATATTTTAGGAAATTGTATTTATGTTAATGCTCTTTAGTATTTCAGACTGGGTTTTAAAGATAGATCAAAAGATATAGAGTAATGAGAAGTATTCAAATAAATTTAACCAAAATCGACAATGATAACAAATATTTTATTAAGCATTTTTGTACATTTAAGAAAGATCTCCAAACCACTATTACAAAAAGTAATATTTCATACATTCACTAGTAACAACAATGCAATCTTCGAAGGAAACAAATCACCATATAAGATTTTCATATTTCATGCAATCAGAATGTCATCAAGCATGTGCATATTTGAGATAAAATCATACTTAAGTTCACAATTACCAATGATATCTCACTATTTTGACAATTTAGATTGAAACAAAATATTCATACCATCACCATGATGCTAAATTTCAATGCATGCAACACATTCGTAATCCTTTGATTAAATAAATAATCCACAAAGTCAGTAGGAAAAATCCATGTTGAGATTGTATTGTTTGATTGAAAAAAATTACATTAAAATAGGATATTTTAGAATGACCAAAAATAAAAAATAGATAGAAAATAAGTTTCTAAAATTGTGGATCTGATAAAAAATCTAGCTGGAACTACCTCTAGTGCTTGAGTCTTTAACTGAAAGCAAACTAAAATTTAATAAAAGTAAAACTAGGCACCCCCAATTGGAGTTTCAGTTCAACTAAACTAATATTAGAGAGTTAAAATAAAGCTAGAAATTAACTAGAGTCTAACTAAAGTATAACTATTTGTTATCAAATTCCAACGCCTCTTTTATCCTTGCATCTGGGCGCTGACCTTTAAATCATCATTTATCATTATATAGGTCAAGGTTATACTTGGCCATATCAACATATCCACTCTTGGAATTCTATGTATTGGTGCAGGAGTAGACTCCCACCTTGATGGGGAAACCATATCCATGTTTAATTCTATTACTTTTCTGCAAATCTCCAACCAAAGCATCTTGTCTGAAGGGTACCTAGGGAGTTTGTATGGAATTTTGTCGAAGCCTGCCACCTTGATATAGGAAAATGTATTGTATTGAATATTCCAGTTAGCAATTCTTTTATTACTTTCATTTCTTCATTAGAAATTCTCCTAGAGAAGTCTCCCTCCAAGCCTTGAATCACTGAGTAAATAAAATTATCATTAACAATGAAATTTTGATGGCTTGCCTCCAACTCCAATAGAGGATAGTGTTGGTATACTTCCACTTCTCCAAGATCAAAGGAACCAACCTTGTTAAGTCTTGGGAATGAAGCTTTTGAAGGCAACAAATAGACTAAATAGGAAGTCATGTAAAAATTATGAGTTGTGATGACATTGCTCAATTGCTTGTAAATAGTATCACTTATAAGAAAAGACCAATCAATTTTCTTCTTGAACTGGTAGAATTGATGATCTTGATGAATCTTATCATCCATGGGTAAAAATATCTCACATGCTGATACCCAAACACCTAACTCAATATCACAGTTAAATCCTTGACATCTTCTTTGAACTCACTTCTATGTTGCACCTTGGCTAATTTAGTAGCTACCTTTCTAGGTTCTTCCAGTAGACTGTTATTAATATAGTTCAAGTTCTCTATTGTACTATCATCAAAATATTTGATAGATTTCTTCATGTCCATTGCGTCATACTCAAGATGGGTGGGAATTTTGAAAATATTCTCTATCATTTTTCGAGTTGCATCTAACATAGTTTCTCCATTTTCCCCCAAGACCTTTTGATTATTATGGTTATAATAGCTAGCACAAGTTAAAACTAACTTCAAGGATTGAAATATCACTAGAAAGGAAATAAATTCTACCAATCTTGACCTTGCCAAAGCCCTTACCATTGGAGTCCTAACCCCATCATCACTGATCCTCTTCTTGAATTCATCCATGTTTACATGGCCTAAACCAGTGTCTCCAATCTTAGCATACAAAGTGAAAATATTTGAAGGTGGATGATAGCCCTTGTATTGATATTTTATTTCTTCTAAATATTTCGAAGGTATATCTCCTACATGTACAAATACCACATATTAGTTAGTATGCATTTCCAATTTCAAAGTCATGACTTGTTTTGAAGAAGTTATAAAAAAATTCAAGGATTGTCCTTCGGGCTTACCCTTTACCTCATACCATTAACACCTACACTTAAGGGTGATCCCACAATACTGGTTTACAATTTGTGGCCAAACTAGTCATTGAACTGAATTTTTTAACTAAATCTTCACTTTCGGGCATCTATAGCAACTAGACCATGACAAATTTGAAGATGATGCAAACTAGTGATTTGTGACATTTTGTCTGTAGACTCTAAATTTTTTTTTTCAAAAAATTTGGAATTACATTTCACTTCTTTTTCCATCTCCTTCGAAAACTAGTTTTTAATAGTAAACACCATTTTAAAAGAGTGGCAACATTGGCTAACACATAACTTTTTCTTCTATGAAGGATAAAATTCTTCTTTCTTTAAAAAATTTATATTCATAACTACGATATCTAGTGCATGGAATTTGTTTCATAGCATTTCATTGAATCTTTTTTCTTAAGTTTCAAAGTCAAACCTTTTACAATTTATACATGATTCAATGGCTAAAGCATAATTTTTTTTGTATGCATCAAAATTCCTTTTTTTTTTGTTGGATCAAGGACATCAATATCTAGTGCCCTAATATTTTTCATATTTTATTTTTGATAATCTGCTATTTTTCCATATTTGCAGAACATAAAGCTTGATTTTCAGTGAAAAACCTTTCTTTAATCAAACTAAAAAATAAAATACATAATAAAACCAAAACATATTAAAATTATATTCGATGGATAACTAGTTTCGAGGAATACCATCATTTAGTTGGGTCTGTGAAGTATCCTCCATTTTCATCCTCAACCTGAGCTTCGAAGGGAAAAATTTTGCAGAAATTTGGTGCAAGAGGGGGAGAAGGGGGAAAAAGGGGAGTTTGAATGGACCCAGGTTCAAGCGAACCCCCCCTTTTATTGAATTTTCCATTGTCTTCATTATTAAAAAATCCAAAAAGTGGGTCCCATCATTTAATAGGGTTCGCTCGAACCAGGGTCCATTCAAACCCCTTTTGGGTCCATTCAAACACCCCAATTTGTGCGAACCCCTAAAAAGAAAAAAAATTCATAGGACCATTTTTGGAATTTTCCTTCCTCACTTGAATTGTAAACCAGTATTTTGGGATCACCCTTAAGATTTCAATTTTTATTTATTTTTAGTTCTTCAAGCATCAAGGATCGGTAATTCCCCTTAACCTTTACTTGTAGTGTGAGATTCCTAAGTTAGGATTTTGTTTGGTCAAGTATTACGGATCGGGGATCCTGTCTACCTCTTATGCCAACAAAGATTTTTCCTTAAACAACATCCCTAATTTGTAAAGTTTGAAGTCTATTTCGGGGTTCAAGTTTAGGGTCTTCCCTTTACCTCTTGCTTGTGATTTTATTTAGACTTAAGAGGTATACCCTATCTATGAATTAGTCCAAAGTATGTTTCAAAGGTAGAGGATCAAAGTACCTTTTTAGAGTTTCTATAGATCTTTAAGTATTGGTTAAGTCAAACCTCCACAACCCAAAACTTGATTTATATTTCATTTCAACTTGACTTGAACTTTTGGAAAGATTTTTCCAAAGGTAAGCTCATCAATATTATCACTTGAATGAAGGAAATTAACCATGATTTCAAACATTAGAGATCAATGTTCCATCATACTTCCTACCTCAATAAGGAATCATGCAAAGGGTACATCCAACAATTGAAGTCCAAAAATGCACCTTGAAAACATAGATTTTTGATAAGTGTTAGTATGCATCATTGAGGGTCAGAGATAAGGGATGCCTCTTATAATTTCACCTCTATAAGAAAGATGGTAAGAGGTATGATCGATGACCAAAACTTGAAGATCGGAGTTTCACTATGTCATAGGATTGATGCTTTGGAAGTTGGGGTACAGGTTTTAATCTATTTATTTGCTACTTTCATTAGGAACCTAAACTTCAACTTAGAGGGAGGATCAAGGGTCAGAGATCAGAGTTTCATCATATGTAATGTTGATTCTTTTATGTAGTGGGTAAGAATAACCTTTGTACCCAAATCCCAACAGGTTTCAAATCTCAAAACACTAGGGTAAAAAGGAAGGCAACCTCGATAAACCCAAGGCTCGACGTTTGGCGATGACATAAAAAACACCCTTGAATGGCATCCCAAAAAATAAAATGATCTGGTGAGGAAAAAAGACAAAAACGATAAGAACAAAAGGAAAAAAAACAAAAAAATTGGCAAAATGAACAGAACAACACCAAAGGCCAGACTAAAGAAACAAAATAAAAAAAACCCAGACAAAGTCCCACACATTGAATCAAGGACGTAACTTCAAATGATTGAAGAGAGGAAAGAATTTAAACTAGCCCGTAGCAATGTATGGGAGAATGGAAAGGGGAAAAACACATGAGAAACAACCACCATGTGAAGATAGAAAAAAAATTCCAACGAATGCCACACAAGCAACGGTTGACACGAGAAAACAAATGCACAACTAGGAACACCAACCATTCAACAATAATTAAAAGCAATGAGAATACCTTCAATGGAGACTTTCACTACATCCTTAAGCTCTCAAACGTAAACAACTAATCAATGAAGATTAAAATGAAACCAAAAATTAGCTTAATAACCCCCAAAACAACTCTCATTAATGGTATGTTAATCACATTCAATCTGCAATAAAATTGATTTCAGAGCATTAAGTGTCAAATGATTGACAAGACACATGTGGAAAATGAGGTTCCACCATCAGGAGTCCAGGTTAGGTACACTAGGTACACTAAAAGGTGAAACCTCAAACCTTGAAGCCCAATGAGATGAACAAAACAATGAAAATTGAAGAAAAAGGATCGGGGTCAAGGTTGACAAGGAAGGTATCCCCCTCCCCAGAAGTCTAACATCTTGAACCCTAAAGGAAAAAAAAGAAAGAAGAAAACAAAGGAAAGGAAAGGAAAGGAAAAAAAGTAAAGAAATAAAAGGAGGAAAGGAAAGGAAAATGATGGCACACAAAAAGAAATAAAGAAGGGGGATCCCCCATTTTGTCAAAGATAAAATGGGGTGTGAGTGCAAAGGCACAAAAGTTACATGAGTTGGAACTCTTTGAGGAGAATCATATCACTAATCTCAATGACCTTAATTATACTAGTATATAGTATTCCATGGATATAAAAACACATCCATACTAGAGAGTGAGAGGTTGGAGACCATATTCTTAACTAAAATTAGAAGAAAACATCTCAAGTTAGAGAGAAGAAAGGGAATTTTTAGACAAAATGGTTGGGTCCTTATGTTACCATTGGTGAAAAAGGATTAGAATCATAAAATACGGATACTCTTGAATTCCATGAACTAGATGATCGTATGAACATTATCCATCTCAAATTATTTTATACTTAAACCATTAGCACTAGTCATATAAAAATTAAAAACTCAAAATATTAAATAAACAAAAAACCCATTTAAAAAACAAAAAGCAAAGAGAATTAAATTTATACAATGGTGAAAACCAATCCTTTTGGTGACTTGGAAAAGTACCTTGATGAACACCTAAAAATAGGCATCATTTTTAGTAGGAAACAACTCTAGTCTATGAGCATGCATCACTCTATTGTATCTTATCCATCCCTTCATCCTTTTTTCCTTAGACCATTCAATCAAGTTTTCTTTTTTCATCTTTTCTAGCACTCATCCCACACTTTTCTTATTCTCTCCACATATATTAACTCCTTATTTCATTCTTTTTTATTATATTTCTCAATTACAATACTTCATCCCATTTCATCTACCCACATCCCCACTTACCCCCATCCATTCAAGTACACCTTCCTCAATCTCTTCCATTCTATTTTTATCATTACTTGCTCCAAACCCTTTCCTATATTTTATGCTCAAATAGGGGTATCCCCTTGCTAATATTTCCTAGGGGATGGTTATCATATATATCCCCATTGGAGCATGACCTTATCACCTCCATCTATTATCAAATCACATCCCTCTACATCTCTCATGCCTCGATCCAATCCTTGTTCAATATTCTCACCATCCTACTCTTCATCCCCTAATCCTTCTATCCTACTCATAATCCCATAACCCTTGGCTTCAACATTTGATTGGATACCACCTTTCTTTTTTTTAATTATTTTATTAATTATATACATGTGTTTATGTTTGTGTTTGTTTTTTTTCTATGTTCCTAGTGCTCCACACATCACACCATCACAATCACCGTCATCCTTTATATAATGACATGCCATGAAAACATTTATTTGGATTAATATTTTTGAACATCCGAAATACTGAGAGGGGGGGTCAATTAGTATTCTATAAAACCATATTAAAATCCACTTAAACATGATCACAATTCTGACTAAATCAACAAGAGAGAACATAGAAACAAGTCAATGCAACTATACACATGAACACCAAGATTTTTACATGGAAAACCCAAAATGGGAAAAACCATGGTGAGGGTTAACTCACAATATATTATATCTGGAAACAAAATATTATGAGGCTCACTACTAGAACTCACTGTCCTTAAAATTATCACTGCTTGAGTACAAAAGATGGCTAACCTCTAAGATACAATGATAGTGGATCACTGCCAAAAGATTGAACTGATAGGATACACCTTCAATGTGCAGGGTTCAATTCCACTGAAGCTCAGAATAAGAAGTACTGCCTCACACAGTAGTCACTCAACAAAATTGTATTTATCACAACTGATAAAGCATTTAGGCTATGATCTTCTCATCTACTCGCATTCACTTCCCCTTCTCTCTCTCATACACCTTACATATCTATTATGTATTTCATCTGATATATACAAGCATATCTTATCCATCTATTAGGTTGGCCTAATTAGATGAACACAAAATAAAAAAAAACCTTCTTTTTTGGCACCATATAAGATTTAAACATTTTATCCACGTAATGCATTATACCAAATTGGCTAACATCTGTAAAAAATAACAAGTCTTCATAATATATTGCATTCACTGAGTCAACCAAGAATAGAACACAATTCTCCAAACCAACAAATAATCCTCAAAGAAAAAACCTTCTATATTTGAGAATAGATTAATTCCCCATCATACTACTAGCAAAGAGACTATCAACAAAACTGCAACATAAGAATGTTCTCCTTAGTAGAATGCAGAGTCTCCCACATAGTATGCCAAACATAGAGAAATAGTAGGATACAAAGTTAAACTCTTTTAGAGATAACTTTCTTCTCACAACACAAGACATCTCAAAATGTAGGATATAGCTATCTGAATGAGTCAAGAAAACATGGTTAAGAGATTGGATTCATATCAGATCTTGCAATGAATTTTGGACTCAAATACCAACACACTAATCCATCACAAAAGGAACTATTACCGGTAGAGAACAACTTTTGGTAAACCAAGCAGACTTCCCATATAGTTA
Source organism: Sequoiadendron giganteum (assembly GCA_007115665.2). Classification (NCBI taxonomy): domain Eukaryota; kingdom Viridiplantae; phylum Streptophyta; class Pinopsida; order Cupressales; family Cupressaceae; genus Sequoiadendron; species Sequoiadendron giganteum. The sequence continues at coordinate 258,710,078 of CM021105.1, forward strand.
TCACCATGTTGACATCAATGATAGCATAGGAACAACCAACACAACCATCCATACTTCATGCTCATGTTGCAAAGCTTCCAACAATATCCCCTTTTGGCATTGATGGCAACATGCATGAAAAAAACATTTTCTAGTATACCGCAACTAAATACTCCACCTATCAAAATTGTTCTTCACAATTTTTTTCCCTTTGTCTCTCTATCTCTTTATCTCTTTATCTCTCCCCCTTAGACATCAATGACAAAGGAAGGGGTCCAATATATATGTAAATATGCATCAAAATGTAACCAGAAAGATATGAACACAACCTTGAATTAACCTGAAGAAGAACCTCTGAGACTCTCTAGGATATCCTTCCACAACACTTTACCTTCCACTGACAAGAGTTTTGTAAAATAGCTCAATTTTACTTAAAGACTCTACACCATCTATTAAAGTATTAGGACTAATATTAATCTCTAATAATTCACCAATAAAACTATGATCACTAGAAATAGAAGTATGTCTGAGTTTAATCATGTCTCTAAGTGCCACAATTTTTTTGATAACATTTGTCCTTTGATCCTGTAGAGAGAAGAATTTGTCCTGAAGCTACACAATGTAGGACCACCTTTGATTATCTTTATCTTTTGCTAACCTGTATGTTTCTGCCTAATTTCTCAGTTCTAGGACTCACTCATCCTTATCTCATTTCTCATATCTAGTGTATTGGCAAACCAATCTAGGCAAAAAGAAAGTAGTTCTTGTGCCTCTTTTTCACAACCTTGTACAGTCTCCAATTTCTTCATTACTTGATCATGTGAATTCACACATTTTACTTTGATATCTTCCAAATTTCCTTCATCAAACCTAATTCCAACAAACATTTCAAGTTTGAATATGTAGACCTTCAAAGAATTCATCATGCTACGAAGATTCTCCACAATAGACATAGATGAATCAAAATTAGCATCGGGAATAAACTTTTGTAATTCTTCCAAAGCTCTCTAAATATTTATTCTTTCATGATCATGTTCAAGCTCACTTTCTTTTGCACCTTCTTTCTTAACAACACTCTTCCTTTTCTTCCTTATTTCGGTCATGCTACCAGAGGTACCTTCTACATTGAGATCTTTAGGGACTTCCAAAATAATTTTAGCATATTTATCAACGTCATCATCTGACACTTCATAATCCAATTTAGATATCCAAACTAACCTTGATTCAAATGCTTCCATGTCATAGAAATTTGTAGACACAAGAAAATTCATGCTTCCAGAGTATCTTTCCACAACACTTACTGGAATCCTAAACCTTTTTTTCATCCTCATCTGAAATATTACAAAGAATCCATCAAGGGCATACTCTCTTATTACCATATCAACAATAGTATGCACCACAACAGTAGAAATTGTAAGGTCATTATTAGGGATACAAACTTTGTGACCGATGACCATAGTAGCATACCTTATTACCAGATCAACAATCAAACTCAAATCAATCTCTTTCTCTTTAGAACTCGCACCTATAACCTCAATTATTTCTTTTTCATCCATATCCATTAGTTTAAGAACTGGTCCAGAGGAACACAAACTAGTCACATCTCTAATAGCTTCTATGAAAATCAAATGTGCCTCATCTATCCACAAAGATTCATCATGAATTTTGTTCAACACTATTATAATATACTTCTTCTCAAATTCAAACAAGAAAACTTTCATCCGAACATCCAACTTTTTATCAACTAATACTCTGCAGGCATCATGGCTCTCTTTCAATTTGCTTTCCCAAAGCATGTTCAATTGAACTGACGAATTCTCTTCAATCTTACTATAAACATATGCATAAATATATTTTGTAGGAAACACTCTCGGAGGGACACAAGAGAATGCACCAATAGACTCTTTCAACACATTCCTCAAATATCTCTTTAACCTAGCTTTATCTGTACAATTCACAACCTTTAAATTATCCATAGAAATAAAAGTGAAAGATTATGCAAATAGGAATACCTCTGATAATGCCAACAAGAAATGTATAGATATCCTACTTTCAGAGCTTGATTTTAATCCGTCTGTTATCTTCTTCAAACTCTAAAACGTTGAATTTCCTTCTAAACATCCTTTGCACGCTTCTCCAAAAATACACGAGCCTTTAAAATTATCTGAATCTATTCTTTCATTTTGAATGATTTTTCAATAAATGCTTCAACTTGTAGGTAGATTGCCTTGAAAATTGTGTACACCTCCATTCTTTCAAATTTTATAGAATTCATCCTTCACACATACCACTGAGAAAATAACTTAACCTTATTACCACATTCAATATACTTTTGTCATGATATGACACAAGTATCTATGAGGGCGTTTACTAATTTTTTTGATGATTGCTCCCCCTTAGACACTTCTTTTATTTAGAGATCGTTGGGAGTATCTACACTGGAGGTTGGCACAGATAAGACTGATGATTCCTTTCTCCAAATCCTTTTCCTTTCCTTTCTTGCTTCTTTCATATAAAAAGTTTGAACATTCTTTTTTGTCGGATAGATATTTTTCTTTCTTCCACTGTTACTACCAAGGTGTTTCAAATTTCTACACTTACAACAAGCAACATTCTTCTTTCCATTTTCCCTTTTATCCAATTCAGACTAACTTTATATCCATACTTCTTGCTCTTAGAACATTTGTTGGGGAATGATAGAGAATCATTCACTTTACTTTTGCAATCTTTTTCCTTATGACCAAATTTCTTGCAAGAATAACAAATACCATTAAAGGATAAATACCTTTTAGCATCATATCATTTGAGAGGATTTTGTTTTTAATTTCTTCTTTGCTCCTTGATTTGTCTATTTTTTTACTGCATCTTCTTACCAGTGGATTGCTTCGCTTTAGAACTCTGACCTTCCTCAAACCATAAAACACTCTTATCCATTTCTGGTCTTTGAGAGGTAATCAATTCATCAAGCATCGTCGAGCTTATCTTAAAATTTTCTTCAAAAATTCTTTCCTTTTCCAAATCAGATCTCAAGATTTATGCTTCTTCTTCTAACTTTATGCATTCATGCATCTTTCTTTGAATTTTAATTTCCTAATATTCTCCAGTTCTTTTCTTCTCATCCAATTGTTGCAGCAGGCTAGAGATGATTTCTTCTCCTTCAGTCAACAGATCACATGCTTCCATAATTTCACTTTGCAACTTTTCAATATACTCATTTTATTTTATCAACTTGTCCTTAAAAACTTTTATTTCTTCTAAACATTCGATAGAGACCACTTCCAAAGGAAAAAATTTCTCATACTCAAATTTTGGGACCTTCATAGAGCTATTAGGCTTCTTCCGAGGAACCAAGCTCTGATACTAATTGTTGAACATCTGGAATAATGAGAAGGGGGTGAATCAATATTCCATAAAACCATATTAAAATTCACTTAAACATTATTACAATTATGACTGAATCAGCAAGAGAGAACATAGAAACAAGTCAATGCAACCATACACGTGAACACCAAGATTTTTACATGGAAAACCCAAAATGCGAAAAACCATGATGAGGGTTAACTCACAATATATTATATCTGGATACAAAATATTACAAGTCTCATTAGTAGGACTCACTATCCTTAAAAGGCTCACTGCCTGAGTACAAAAGATGCTAACAACCAAGATACAATGATAGTGGCTCACTACCAAAAGATTGAACCGATAGGATACACCTTCAATGTGCAGGGTTCAATTCCACTGAAGATCAGAATAAGAAGTACTGCCTCACATAGTAGTCACTCAACAAAACTATAGTGATCACAACTAATAAAGAATTTAGGCTTTGATCTTCTCCTCTACTCGCACTCACTTCTCTGTCTCGCTCTCATACACCTTACACATCTCTCTTCTATCTTTCATCTTATATATATACAAGTATATCTTATCCATCAATTAGGTCAGCCTAATTAGATGAACACAAAACAATCAAAACCTTCTTCATCGGCACCATATAAGATTTAAAATTTTTATCCACATAGTGCATTATACCAAGTTGGCTAACATCCATAAAATATAACTAGTCTTCATAATATATTGCATTCACTGAGTTGGCCAAGACTAGAACGCAATTCTCCAAACCAACTAATAATCCTCAAAGAAAATGCCTTCCAAATATGAGAACACATTAATTACCCATCATACTACCAACAAAGAGACTATCAAAAAAACCACATCATAAGAATGTTCTCTTTAGTAGAATGTGGAGTCTCCCACACAATATGCCAAACATAGAGCAATAGTAGGATACAAAGATAAAATCTTTCAGAGATAACTTTCTACTCACAACAAAAGACATCTCAAGATCCAGGATATAGCTATGTGAATGAGTCAAGAAAATATGGTTAAGAGATTGGAGTCATTTCAGATCTTGCGGTGAATTCTAGACTCAAATACCAACACACTGATCCATCACAAAAGGGTATTACCGGCAAAGAAAAACTTCCAATAAACCAAGCAGACTTCCCATATAGTTATCACCATGTTGACATCAATGACAACATAGGAACAAACAACACAACCATCCATACTTCATTCTCATATTGCAAAGCTTCCAACAAATATATTATTTTTAGATTCTTTAACTTAGTGTGTTAGTTCATGTTGCTTATATCCCTAGTGCTAAATCCATCATGCCATCATGATTTCCTCAATCTTCATATAATGTTGTGCCTCAACAATGTATTTTTGGGATCACTATGCTATGTATAGATTCTACATCGTCATCATGATCTATTATATCATGGAACATAATGCTAGTGCTATATTAAGTAATAGATTTATCTTTGCATGTGAAGTAACTTTGACAATATTTATCCTTTATCCCTTTTTACCATTTCCCATCTTACTTTTATTCATCCATCCTCTTTCCATCAAATCATGTGTCATTATAGATACATTACATTCTTGTGATATATCATCATTAATCATGTAACCCCATGCAAGCTAGAATCCTCTCATCTAATAACCAAGTGACATAAATCAATTTCCAATCCTCATCCCAAATGCCTATCTCATATGGATAGAAGTACCTAAGTATAGAAATAAAACACATAATAAAGATAATAAACAATAAAATAGTTATAATTTTAGGGTTAATAGAATGGGTCGCTACATTTTTATCATCCTTTATCTTTTCAAGAGACCTTCTAGGCTCCATTTCACCTAAAATATCTCTTGAGGGGGCATCACTTCCATAACTTCTATCATCATCCTCGAGTGATTGGGGCAAGCTATCACCAAAGCTTCATCCCATCCTACTTTATCTTCTTCTTTGGAATATCATTTAGTCATAATATTATATCAAAGGGGGGAAAATGTAAGCATTTAATATTTACCTAATACACCATTGCCCCAAAGTGACTAAATAATTACTTCAATGGTTAATGTCCCTTATCTAATTAAATAATCATATTATTAATTTATCCTTTTTCTATATCATGTAATTAAATAGTTTTATTATTATATACAACTATTTTCCACCTCAAACATGGCTAAATTAATAAAATATTATTATTTAATTAGTCCTTTTTTCATATCACATAATTAAATAATTTATTATTATATACACCTATTTTCCACCTCAAACATGGATAAAATAATTAAATATTATTTTTGTTTAATCGTGGCCATATTCTCACCACCAATTTCCAAGAATAAAAGAATCCTAATTACATGTATGCCCCACATTGCTCATGGTTGTAACTACTTACTATTTTTGGCAAGAGCATTCTAGCCTTTCATGTACCAACAACCTCTATCATAGCCTTCCATTTTCTCCTCAATCTTAGGAAATTCCTCTCATTCAGATCATCCACCATTGATATTTTCATAACATATCCATGGTCCATTTCCTCTCCAAAAAATATTTAAATTGAGGCATACTTTGATCCATTCATCTTTGCTAACTATATGTTGTCAAAATAGGTATCTTTTATGCAAAAGCATGCAAATTCAAACCATCATTCAACAAAATCAAATTCACACTAGGGCTCATAGATATATATATTTTTTTCAATACTTTTATTTTTTTTTATATTTTTTAATTCCTTTGTGATCTCTATTTGAGGTTTGTAATATTTTAGAATAGGAACATTTTGTTGTGAACTTGTTTTCTAATTTAAATTTAAATTGTTGATTTTAGTAACACTCTTTTGATTTCATCTATTTTACAAGGGAAGTCGAGATGTTTGTAACACCAACCATAAAACTAAGCTTATATTCCATGATTTATTTACCTTTCTCTCTTTTTAAAATTCTTGTACATATTATGTCAAGTTGTGCAAATAAGATCTTTTGAATATGTCATTCTACATCAAAAGGAGTGATGATCTTGTGAATTGAACACCAATTGCTAATATTAGATGATTTATGTTGGTCATTTTGTGGATACTACTTTTTTGGATAGAATTTAGATCCATAGTTTGGAATTATACAAGGAGGGCTTAGATTGGGCTTTATATTAAGACTTAAAATCTTTATCCTTTGTCTTGAATTTGGCCTTTTATTGAAATTTTCAAGAAAATATATTGGTTTCTCTAATTGATGAGATTTATATGAAACCCATATATTATTGAACATGAGATCTCCATCCTAACCTATTCTTTGAAAATATATTTGTGTATTCTTGCACTTATTGATCTCAACCTTGGCATGGTAGAGAGAGATTTATATATTGATCATCATTGTTTGTAATATGATATTAGGTTTCTTTGAGGGATACTATGAAACCATTCTTGTATCTACACGAGTGTCTATTTCATCCTTGGTGCTATTTAGTAGTTATTAAAACTTTTATCCATTGAGAGAGACACTTTTATGAGAGAAAATATAATCTTCTCTTAGTCTAATTAAATACAAAGTATGAATAGATTAGATTAAGCTAGTTATCTAGAAAATCCATATTTATTTTTCCTTTAAACATTGGGAGGAATAAATTTATTCCTAAATTCATATATTTAAAACTCACATGAGTAGGTATACAATAAGGTAAATAGTTAATATACAACTAAAATAGGTCACTCATAAATGATATAAAGTTTGATTTTACTATGATACCACTAATTCAAGGCTTGAGGAAGAATTTGGTACAACCCAATTAAAGATATTTAATTAGGTTATGCATGTAAATGGTTTTCTGACTTATATAATTTGAATTTGTAAAGTATCCATGAATGAAAAAAGTAGAGAGAACATTTGATGACATGTAGAATTATAACAATAAAGTTGAATCATGCTAGTTTCATACATTATTTGTATGACCATATGTTTGATGCCTATGGAATCCTTATTCTAACTAAAATAATGGTTATGTACACAAATATACAAAGGGGAAGATAATTTATTTGATATTATAAACATGGAAAATAAGGGTTCTAGTCCCTTACAAAGATGAAACTACCAAGAGAGACTAGAAGCCAAAGAAAATAGCCAACTTAACCAAGAACCAAATAAAAAGAGAAATGACCTTACATCATAGTATCAAAGCCTTTTAACACTATAATAGTCTTAAGAGTAATCAAATGGATCATAACATTGCTAGAAAAATTAATAAAAATGATAAAATAACAAAATAGAAACCAAGTGACAGCAAAAAATCCTTAGCCTTTACACCCCACAACGAGTGGTACTATTTTTCTAGTGATTCCATAAGGTGTCTATCTCTTTCTCTAAAGGAGAGTGCCATAATGATCAACCCTTCCATCATCCTATTTTTATTTATTTTTTTGTTGCTCATGATGTTGTCCTAGATTATTTTCCTTTTTTTTAAGCTTATCGTAAATAATCAACACACCAATAATAGAATGTTGCATCATATTGTTCATTATATTAACCATCATTAAAATAAAATCCTCCACTTTATTTATAATATTATAAATATCATCCAAATTATGTTTAATTTCATTTCATTAGACAATATAGTTGGCACAAGTATGGTTTGTGATGACTTCAACTTTCTCCTCAAATTCTTTCATCTTTGTAGAAGGGTTAGAAAGAACATTATCATGCTCCTTAAAATTATCATGGAGTATATCCTCATCCTTAGAGGCATCATAATTAGTTTCAAGAATAGATTCTTCATGGGGAGAGTCGATAAAAAAACCTCATTTGATAGGTCATCCTCAAAGGTGTTAGAATTAAACATAGGAATACACTTAGAGTTAGTGTTAATCTATTCAAACACCTTCAAGATTTTTTTAATCCCTCCTTCCAATTTATGATTCATAGAAAGATCCTTCTTATCCTCCCTTCTCATGTTGGTGTCATTTGCACTAACAGTGTTAGCAAGTCTCACAAACCATTTCCCACCCCCAATGGATTTCAAATATTTGTTCTTATCTGGATGGTTACTTTGATTCATATAAGGGAAAAAGGAAGCAAAAGAAAAATATTAGCCTCCACATATTTTATTTTTTATTTTATTATGTTTGGACACTTCATCCTTAGAAAGGAGCTCCTTAGTCTAGTCAACCTCATCCCATTTAAAATCTAGCAAGATGTTCTCAAGGGTTCAATGGTGACTAGAAATTTTAGGGGGAAGGTGAAGTGTTGGTTGGGACCAAACCATTTCTTATCCACCTCACAATAATCCATAAGTGATAACCACAAAATTTGAGTTTAAAATTATGGTGTGGCATTTGGTCATTGACTCTAGGATGAGGAATTTTTTTATAAAACCTTAAAGGTTGAAGATAAATATACAATATGTTTGGTAAGATCTATGGAAATAGATCCTGATAGATCATGTAAATATTACAAGAGATCAATACGAGCTCATTTTAGGGTTTAGCTAGTTTACCTTGAATAATTACATATGAATCCAATGAAACAACCATATGAAATTCAATATGATCTTAATGGTGTGTATCAAAGGAATTTAGATGCATGAAGGAAAGAAAAGGATTAAAATTCCATTAGGCATTGGGAACCTACACACAATTATACTAGGTATTGTTCTTTACCTCCTTTTTTCTCTTGAAGAAACTAAACAATCAAGTCTTAATGCAAAAATTGTACCTTCTATTCCATCTAACATGAATGGGTGAAAGAAAAATAGTGTGTCTCACTTTGTGGCTTAAGTGGGATGGTCAAAATCAACTTTTTTAATTTGTATCAATTATAATGAACAAATTTGTCAATAATTTAAGTATGATACAAAATAATGAGTTGTGGAATTTTCTATGTATAGTTAAGATATAATTTTTTATTTATTTTAATAATTATTTGTCTTTTTCTCTTTTTTATTTTTTAATCAATTTTTTTTTCTATTTTATTTATTTATTATTATTTTATTTTTTTTAGGCAAAAGGAACAAGGCTGATATAATATATTAATAATAAAAGCTGATTACATAATGTTTGAATATGCCAAAGAGTAAAAAGAATCAAAATGAGTGCTTCTATTATAGGCACTCAATTACCACCTATACTTCTTGTGCATATATGTACTACCCTTTACTGAAAATCCCTTTTGTAAATCTACTACATAAAGACCCAAACAATAACTATATCCACATATCTTTCCCTCCTATATTTCTTGTAAGATATTTACTACCCTTACAAAAAAACCCCATATGCAACACTATTGCTTAAAATCCCATACATTAACATAACTAACATATAAACCATGCATACAATAATTAGGACTTTTTAATACACATGGATCGGAGTTTTGACACTATCAGACCCAATTTCAGTCCAAAATCCCCTCCATTCCTCTGATATCCCTGATCCAAAACCCTAACTTAAAATCCCGACACATTTTAAAAATGGCAAGTTAGTAAAGTTTACTATTGGACCCAATCGATATCAAGAGATCACATAGAAATGAGATTAAGAGTGGATATCAGGCCCAATATAAGTTCAACGTTCTCTCTAGTCCCTCTGACATCCCGATACCTTGATCCACCAAAGGTGCCAACATACATACCAAATGAATTTAAGAGTGGATATCAAGCCTGATACAAGTTCAACTTTCTCTTCGGTCCCTTCGACATCCTGATACCCTGATCCACCAAAGGTGCCGACATACATACCAAATGAGATTAAGAGTGGATATTGGGCCCGATATAAGTTCAACTTTCTCTCTAGTCCATCTAACATCTTGATACCTCAATCCACCTAAGGTGCCGACATACATACCAAATGTGATTAAGAGTGGATATCAGGCCCGATATAAGTTCAAATTTCTCTTCGGTCCCTTTGATATCCCGATACCCTGATCCACCTAAGGTGCCGACATACATACCAAATGAATATGACTTGAGAGTGTCCGCAACTCATAATGTGGGCCAAATTCTCCCAACTCTATTGCAACTCCATGGTGATCTAAACATACATTTCTACAGGAAACAAAGATGCATATCATCCTTTCCTAGCTTCATAGTCCCTTAGATAATGAATACACTACCTAATTTTGAATAAAATTAAGTGATACATTCTTTGTCCAAAATACCCTATAATTTTGGAAAAGATTGAATATTATTGTCATCCCGTGTGAATTTTTTTTCCCTCTTATCACACCCCATATTGGCTAAACAATTTGCAACACTATTTCCCTCCCTGTACGTGTGAGAAACCTAGTATTAATCAAATTCATCTAGTATCTTCAATACATTCTACAAGATATATTTCATTTTCCAATTAAAACAAACTCTTTCTTTACATGCATTGACAACTATCAGTGAGTCACCTTCTATATGTATTGCAAAAATTTGGAGTTACCTAGCAAGTAGAAGACCATGGAGGAGAACCAGTGACTCTACTATGTTGTTTGCTAATGAACAAAGAATCTTTTGTTTCATATTTTATTTATTGATTATTAGTATTATGTAATACATAAATTTCACTGCAAATAAAATAATTCCATAATTTATAGGAATTAGATCGTTAACTCTAATGTCTAGTGCATGGATATTATTGAGTAATTATTTTATTAATTTTTGAATTTGCACTAACAAAATATCACACCCATATTATTCCATAACATATTTTATCATATATTTGTAGTGCATAAAAATGTATCCCTTTACATTTCCACACTTGTTTGGGCCCTCCCTGCTAAAATTGGGCTTCTTTATTCCTTATTTGGTCCTATTTTGTATCCACAAGCCTTATATAATGCATTTCTCTGAGGATAATCCCGACATTCATTAAATGAAAAATCATAATTCATGTTTTTGGGTTGTGTGTTCCATATCTAGTGATCTGGGACTCATACGCCACCTTGGGTGTATGGGTCCCACCTAGGTTTTAGGGCTTGATCTAGAATATGGCATTGAACTTAACATTTCTTGAAATTTGTGTCCCAAGCTTAGGCTACTGGGACTCATACACCCCAACTGGCGTATGAGTCCCACTTTAGATTGGACCTATTTTGAATTTAATTATTTATGGGATTTTATTCTCCTAGATCTGATATTAGCTTGTACTGTTGTAATTTCAAGAAATTTGGCATAAACAAGTATAAATACAACCTTATTTCACATAATTTGTTGTAGCAATTTTTCAAGTCATCTAATATTTTAAAGAGAGCATTCTTATAGAAATTTTTTGAGATCAAAAGCATTCAAGAGTTACTTATCGAATATTTTGGAGTTATATTCAAGATTCAAGCATCATGTCAAAGTCATCATGCATCATGTGTGTTTTTGAGCTAACATTTGTGATGTAGGTCTTCCATAATTCAAGCAAGCATTTAAAGACATTATCTCATATCAAGATTAAGAGTCAAGATCCACATCCATTGGATCCATTTCACACAATTTTGTAGCCTTCATTTCAAGGGTTTGGTGAGTTACAACATTACATATTGTTCATTCATCATTCCTCCATTTTATTTCACTTCATTTCAAGGTTTGATTACCAAAACAAGGTTTGACCAAGGAAAACCTCTATCCACTAACAAATAAACATTTGTATCCCTTCATTTGTGATTGCAGATCTAGTTGTTTTAGAGACTTGAAGATCCTTTGAAGAAAAAGATGCAAGATTGAATAAAATTTATCAAAGTTGTCAAGAAGTTGTCATCTTCATGAAAACTCACCTATAGATTGAGCAATTCATACTTTTTAGACTTGAAGATTATAAGACGAAAGCTATATAGAAGATCACCAGAGGCCACAAAAATATCAGTGAAACCCTAATAATGGGACTAAATCACCACCTTGGGTGTATGAGTCCTGGTATAGACATTTTTCCAGATTTCAATGGTTTTTGACTTGTCACTATGAGATTCCTGTTTCTGCCCAAAAACCCTAGATTGGGACGAAATTGCCCTGTCTGACATATGAGTCCCTATACACATCAACAACAACAAAATTTAGGTTTTTCAGATCTTGTTCATCCATCTCTAGCCTTCCAAGTACTCCTCTATCATCTTCAGTTTCTTATTCTGATTTTAAGTTTCATTTCTTAGGTCATATAGTTAGATTTGCATATTAATTCAATTTATTTATTTCTAAGAATTTTCTTAGTGGTGAACCCCTCTTTAATCACACCTAAGGAGACCTTGTAGCAATCTCTTTTCCTAATTGGATCATTAGATTGAAATCTCTAGGGTTTTCTTGAATGAAATAAAAGAGTGAAATAGGCCCCCCTTGTGTTCCATCTCCTAAAAGGTGGAGCACCCTATTTCCTTGTGTTCATTTTGGTGAACTCGACGTGAACACTTGCATTTCTAATTTGGATAACATCATAGTCCTAGATCTAGGTTAACTTTGCATTAGATCTTGCATTATTAAATTTGCATTTAGGGCTTCTAAATCGTGCATTAGTGAAAGTGCATAGAGGTTGCATTTTTGTATCTTGTATCATTAAAATTCATTTGAAATCTATCATTACAAATACACAAGCTAGAAACCTTAGAAAAAACTTAGAATTTTTTGAATTTAGTGTCAAAACCCTAATCTAGAACTCATTCACCCACATGGGCGATTTAGTCCTAATACAAGTTGTTTTACTCTATTTCTAGGAATTCTATGTTGTGTCTTTTTCACTGTTTGAACCTTTTAAAAACCCTAACTGGGACTCATTCACCTCTCTAGGCAATTTAGTCTTGTATCAAACCTAAACAACATTCTACAACATTAAAAACCTTGTTTCTTTTGTTAGATCTCTATTTCAGATTACTGAGTTTATGTTTCATTCATTTCATTGGATCTAGCTTAATTTGGTTTCATTTCAAGTGCATTTGTAAACATAAAGATTAGAATTAAAATCATATTAGTTATCTTTTGTTCATTGCATTTATCTTGCATTCATTGATTGTCCTTTGCATGGGCTTTACAAATTGGTGTCCTATTTCTAATACTATAGTGAGACGTAGTTCGATACTCATGTCATCCCGTGATAACACACTCATCATGGATCTTGGGTTATCTATCTCTTTCACTCATAGTGTTGACACTAGTGCACTAGTTATGGACCATACCCTTGACAACTCTTTACCTTCAAGTAGTATGACAAGTGTTGAAACAATGATTTATAGTGTCCCTCAAGAAAACATAATCCAAATCCATGAAGAATTAGCAAACCTACACCATCAAGTGAGTAATAAAAAAAATTCCAACACTGCTATCCCTACCATAGATAACATACACCACATTATTGAAAGTGAACAAGGAATAGAACCTATATGTAACTTAGCTCTTATTTTTGGCAAACATCTTACCTCAACCACTAGTTGTGCTAAAACTTCAAACAATACTCAAAGTCAAGGAGGAACCCAAATTCCTCCTCCTACAACCATTGCCTCTAGTCCCACCTATACCAACCCTCAAATTACCACAATGATGCAACCTACTAGTAATTTCATTCCTACCTTAGGTATTTCCAATAGCAATCCTTGTACATTTGTGGCATCTCATGCCATATCTCCTACCACTTTACCTCCCATAAGAATTCCATTCACTTCCCCCTCAAACACATATATACCTCCACCATATTCACCTCCATCTCAAAATACAACCAATGACATCATCCTTAACCAACTCTTGCAAAATGTTTCATCCCTTCAAAAGAAAATTTCAACCATAAACCAAAATCAAAATGACCAAACTTCCTACTATGTCAAAAGTAATCCCTTATCCTTGGAGATATTAAGAACATCGATACCACAAGGTATAGAGATTCCTAGGTTTGAGAAATATGGATGGAAAGGAGATCCTTCTAACCATGTTTCCACTTACACCGCCTTATGTAGTGATTTCATCTCCTAAGATAAGCTCGTGGCTAAGCTTTTCCCTAGGTCCTTGAAAGATATCGCTTTAGAATGGTTTTCCTCATTACCAAATAACTCAATTCGTTCATTCAATGAATTTTTTGAGGCATTTATCAACCATTTACAAGTGCATATGACTCCTAAGATGAATTTAGCTGATCTGATGAGGTGTAAGCAAAAGGATGATGAAAAGGTTACTGACTTCATTTCATGCTACCAAATGTTTTATTCCCAAATCGATGTAAAGATTCCCAATCCTCACCTTCAATGAATGTTCATTGAGAACTTACAAACTAAGATTCAAGATATTCTTGGCATGATGAATTTTCCTTCCTTCATACACTTGTGTACTGCCCTTCGTGATTACCAAAACTCGGTTAGTAGTCATGAAACAAAACCCACCTAAAGTCATTCTGAGAAGCCCGAATCTGCAAATGAAAACAATTACCAACCCTTTGTGAAATAGAATACAAGCTTCCTTCAACTAAATCCTCCTCAACCAACCCAACATGTTGATACCCAAGTGGCTGCTATAAAGAAGACCACTCCTTTTATATTTGGGGATTCGGCTAGACAATTTACGCCCTTACCCGATACCCTCCATAACATCATGTTACAACTTCGAGAGAAGAGCTTGATTTCCTTGCCTCTTGTTAAAACTCCCGATCCTAATAAGCCTTTACCTTTGAAATTTTGATCAAATTCCTATTTTCATTTCCACTGACAAAATGGACATGATACATAACATTGCAAGTGTCTTAAACATCTTGTGCAAGACCTCATCAATTCTAATCGTATTCAAATTGGAGGTGTTATTTCAAGGAAATAATTCCATTTCCCACCCAACCAAAACTTTCAAATCTTTACCAACCCCATGCAAAATCATAATATTTCATTTTTCAAAGCTAGTGAAACTTAAAAGAATGATGTGATGAATGTTGACACAGATGATGACAACATGGATATTGATGAACAAAATCCTATGGACAATATGGTTGGATTGATTGAAATTCTACCTTGTAAGGGCCGAACTAAAATGCCTCTTGATATTTCTTTCTCACAAAAAGACATACTTAAACATGCACCTGATGGTCCTCTTTACATAGCCGATTAAATCAATGATAAGCCCACTAATGGGATATTAATTGATCTTGTTTGTGGAGAGAATGTGATCACTAAAGAATTATTACTTGTGCATGAACTCTATCAGGATACATATGATAAACCAAAAGCATGGATAAAAACATATAATGGATTCACTTTCCCTACGATTGGTTTGATCACCCTTCTTTTAAAAGTAGGACTAAAACAATTATATGTCTAATTCTCCATCATCCCGAAATTGGATCAATTATGTGTGAAGCTTGGTTGCCCATATCTATGTTCCATGGAAGTCATCCCATTGATTGTGCATAAAGGTTTAAATTTTCCCTTTGACAATGAAATATTTACTATGCATTGTAGTGGCTTTAATCTAGTGTCTTCCCATGGGAACTTTTCATTGGATTTATTTTCGCTCAAGCCTATTGAACCTATTAAACCTCGTGAAGACTTCTTTTTCAAATCCTATCAAAATTTTAAGGTGAAACACATAGTAAAACTATCCCTTTGAAACATGCCTTAACCCATGATTGAGCATCCTATCCTTGACAAACCAATTATAGAACCAAAGAAAATTCCAAATAACCAAGACCAACCCAAGACAAATCCTTTTCCTATCTTCTACAAATGACCAAGAGACAACCAAAACAATTTCATCATGCCTCCTAAAATAGAAAAAAATTACAAAGAGAAAGATAAAGTGGTTGAAGAACCTCCCATGGTTCCTTTCATTCCTCTCCTTAGGGAAGAAAATAAACCTACGGTTGATAAACCCACTCCTACACAAACGTAACTTGAAAATTCTACCAAAATAAACAAAAATTATAGAGAGCATAGGCATAGATGTTGTGCTATTGCTCGAAGGTTAAATGAAGAGAACAAAAAAGAAAATAAACATCCAAAATCAACTGAAGCAATACATGATGAGTATCCCTCTTTACTACAACAAAAAGTTCCTATATTACAATCATAATTGACTGGGACTAGCACCTTCTTTGGACATTATCATTTGACCTCCTATTGTGATTAAATTAGACGATGATGATGAGATTTCTAAATTGATGAAGAAGCATATAATGAATTGAATTCATTGTTTTCCTCTTCTATGAGATTAAATGACAATTCTCCTAAGAAGAGTGTTGAACTTGGTGATGCTCTTAGTTCAACACTTGTCATTGTGTCTTTGGCTAGTTTTCTGCCTTTCATATATGTTGAAAAAGATTGGGATGTGGATGACCTGCTATAGGTTGACTGACATGTGCCTTACTAGTCTTGTCTTTGTTTCTTTTTCATGTTATGTGTGTGATTGCATGTGCGTAATGTGATCTCCCTATACTATTTTGTTTGGTGTATCTCTCTTTGTGACATTCCTCTATTTGTACCTACATTCTCTCTATGTCATAAATATTTTCCTTTATCTTTTCTCTTTCTTGTGTTTTCCTTATGGGGATGATGCAAGGCGTTGAGACATTTAGGTCTCTTCCATGTTGACCCAAAATATTTTCCTTTATCTTTTCTTTGTCTTGTGTTTTCCTTTTGGGGATGACATAAGGCATTGAGACATTTAGGTCTCTTCCATGTTGACCTAAAAGCTTTATTTTCACTCTCTTTTTGTCACTATTCCTTATTCCATGAATATTTG
Source organism: Sequoiadendron giganteum (assembly GCA_007115665.2). Taxonomy (NCBI): domain Eukaryota; kingdom Viridiplantae; phylum Streptophyta; class Pinopsida; order Cupressales; family Cupressaceae; genus Sequoiadendron; species Sequoiadendron giganteum. The sequence goes on from CM021105.1 coordinate 258,727,059, forward strand.
GGGAATGATGACAATTCCAAGCTCTCTAAAAACATTGTAGCAAAGAAATATTGGCCCCGAATCTGTGGATCCCTTATGTATGATTTTGGGATTTCATTTTGGGGGAAACCCCTTTTCATGATGTAGCTTCATTTGGAAACATATGAATTGTCATAGGGCTTTTTGAATAAGCTCTCATGTCCTCTTTATTGTTAGCATTTATCATTTTCTAGTTTAAAGTAATTGCTCACAACATGGTGTTTAGCAATTTCTTTAAAGTGGGGCATTATTCTTTTGCATTTCAATTTCAACTCATGTTTCATCATTTAGTCTTCTTACTTCATGCGACATGTCTTTCTATTTGTGGTGACATTGGATGTGATATCCTTGAAGAGCATGATCTCTCTTAGCATATTATATTCCTCTTAGTGGCTTAATGCGACACATTGCATCCCCTAAGTTGTGAATCTTCTATTCTTCGATTGGTCCTCTCTTGGAGACATTAGGCACAATGTTCTCTAATTTAAGACCTTACATGAACTAATAAAAACTCTTTTGAACATACCTTACACTACCCTTTTCATTTACAATAGTTGTTATATGGAAACGTTCCACAACACACTTTGCTTGCCTCTAGAGCCATTATATTTGTTCATGAGTATCAAGCATACAAAGTTTTTCTTACCTCATGGATCTTGTTGTTAATGTTGTTTGGCACCTTATCAAAGTTATCAAGAGGTATAGCTTCAGTATGAGCATATGGGAGCCGAAATTAGGTGTGACTTTCCCATAGTCACTTTCTTGTCTATGTGAGCGCATACCGATCACATGTGTATGTGTCTCTAGGGGCTCACCTAGTGAACGACCTGAGGTTTCACGCCCTTGTGAGCATGTGTTTGGTTTGTATAGTAGAAATTGTGTTCCACTTGTACAATTTTTTGGAAAAAAAACTTAAATCTGATCCACATCGTGTTGGACAAATGGTCGGGGATTGATATGCCCTTCTTTTTCTTTTTCTTTCTTCTTTTTATCTTTGGTAGTGTATGCTTGTATCTTATTTTTGTTTCATTGTATCATTCACATGTGTGTTCCTTTGTGCCTATGTTGGTTTTCCATAGGATATTGATCCTGGGGGCTTGATCATCACTCTTGATCTTCATCGTCCTATCCCACTAGAATTGGTACATTTGGACCCCTCTTGATGCAATTTTGTCTACTTTAGTGTGATTTTGAAGAAATATCCTCCTCTCACTAAAGTGGGGGCTAAATGTAGTGTAGAAAAATGTATCACATTACATTTTCACACTTGTTTGGGCCCTCCTTGCTAAAATTGTGCTTCTTTATGCCTTATTTGGGCCTATTTTGCATCCACAAGCCTTATTTAATGCATTTCTCTGAGGATAATCCCAAAATTCATTAAATGATCAATCTTAATTCATGTTTCTAGGTTGTGTGTTCTAGATCTAGTGATATGAGACTCATACACCACCTTGGGTGTATGGGTCCCACCTAGGTTTCGGGGCCTGATCCTAAAATATGGCATTGAACTTAACATTTCTTGAAATTCATGTCACAAGCTTAGGCTACTAGGACTCATACGTCCCAGCTAGTGTATGAGTCCTATTTTAGCTTGGACCTATTTTGAATTCAATTCTTGGCATGATTCTATTCTCCTAGATCTGATTTCAGCTTGTAGTGTTGTACTTTCAAGAAATTTGGCATAAACAAGTATAAATACGAGCTTATTTCACATAATTTCTCCTAGCAAGTTTTCAAGTCATCTAATATTTTCAAGAGAGAATTCCTATAGCAATTTTTCAAGATCAAGAGAATTCAAGAGCATTGAAGAGCTGATTATCAAGCATTTTGGAGTTATATTTAAGATTCAAGCATCATGTCAAAGTCATCATGCATCATGTGTGTTTTTGAGCTAAAATTTGTGATGTAGGTATTTCATGATTCAAGCAAGCATTTAAAGACATTATCTCATATCAAGATCAAGAGTCAATATCCACATCCATTGGAGCCATTTCACACAAGTTTGCAACCTTCATTTCAAGGGTTTGGAGTTGCAACATTGCATATTGTCCATTCATCATTCCTCCATTTTATTTCACTTCATTTCAAGGTTTGATTACCAAAATAGGGTTTGACCAAGGCAAACCCCTATCCACTAACAAATCAACATTTTTATCTCTTCATGTGTGATTGCAGATCTAGGTGTTTTAGAGACTTGAAGATCCTTTGAAGAAAAAGTTGCAAGATTGAAGAAAATTTGTCAAATTTGTCATCATCACAGAAACTTACCTATAGATCATAATGCAGAATTTTTAGACTTGAAGATCAGATAAGAAGAAATCTACAAAAGATAACTAGAGGCTATAGAAATATTAGCAAAACCCTAATAATGGGACTAAATCGCCACCTTGGGGATATGAGTCCTAGTATAGGAATTTTTCTAGATTTCAGTGGATTTTGACTTATCACTATGAGATTCGTGTTTCTGCCCAGAAACCCTACACTGGGACTAAATCGCCCAGTCTAGCATATGAGTCCCTATACACATTAGCAATAAAAAAATTCAAGTTTTTTAGATCTTGTTCAGTCATCTCCAACCTTCTAGGTACTCCTGTATCATCCTTAGTTTCTTATTTTGATTTTAAACTTCATTTCCTAGGCCATATAGTTAGATTTGCATAAATTACTTCCATTTCTTTCTTTCTAAGCATTTTCTTAGTGGTGAACCCCTCTTTAATCACACCTAAGGAGACCATGTAGCAATCTCTTTTCCTAATTGGATCATTAGGTTGAGATCTCTAGGGTTTACTTAAATGAACTAAGAGTGAAATAGACCCCCCCTTGTGTTCCATCTCCTAAAATGTGGAGAGCCTATTTTATTGTGTTCAATATCAAAATTAATTTTCCATTGAAAGGACATTTATGTGGAGTGTAGTATATTTTTTGACATTTTTTAACAATGTTATTTTTCCTAGTGTCTTGAATAGAGGTCATTTTTTTTCATAATGGACCTACATTCATTATAAAATTATATTTATATATATAATATTAAAGAAAACATAATACATGTTATAATTTATGTAAATATAATACTACGGACTACATAGAAAATTGCATTTTCAAATGATAATTTGATCCCTCAAAAGGTGAAGTATTTTTTTGGGGTTAGCTTTTTTATAACTATACAAGAAACTCTATTGGGGATTTGATTTAAGCATAGATTTTTATATACAAGGGATTTTAATCTAACCCCTTTAATCAAACCCCCTTATATTTACCTTTTCTAGGATTAAATCATTAATTTTTATAGAAAATATACAATTTAAAAAAATAGGAAGTCCCACAAGCGGGATATATTATTATGCTATCACTAGAGTATGAGTGGTTTAATTGCTTCATATTTCAAGGATAATTATCATCTAGGGTACCAAAGGAGATCAAATGTTAAGAAAGAATAACATACACATGTGAAGCCACCTAAAAGGAAGTAAGAGAAATCTATTAAATAAAGGAAAACTTTAAAATATTGCACCTCTTTTAAATATTTGTTAAGATCTCTACATTATGCATAGATGAGAGATTTTATTTACATGATGGTGAGATCAATATTCATGTCCAAGGGACAAGGATTACTTATCAGGAGAATATTCTTCTTGCATTGTTGGTTGATAATTTTACTTTTTAATCTTTATTCCAATAGATTCTATATATTGATATATTTCTCTTTTACTTTGGTGTTACTTTCTTATTGTCATGTTTATTCGTTACACTATATTTTTTTCTATGTATTTGGGATTATGAAAAGTATGAAATGATTGAAAATCAATCCCATCATGTTGACAAAAAATATAGCTTATTTGATTTGTGTTCTTACCTATGGTCTTTTACTTATATCTTTTTGTTTTGTTTTGTTTTGGGTCTCATATTCTTATTTTTATTTCACCTTCTACATCTTGTCTAACTTTATCTAGACATGTTTATTTATTCCATACAAGTTTCCTCATATTAATTATATTTTCTCTTATATTTCCTTGTATTGATTTGATGATCTTACATACTTATCCAATGATTCTAATTCTCATAATATTTTCATCTTAAAGTTTGATTCTTAACTATGTTCTTACATTTATATTATCTTATGATGATTATATATTCATGCATGCTTAATATGATTGTATCTTTTTATATTATTCTTACACATGTGTTTGTGGTTATCTTTTTTACATCTTATGAACACATTTTTATCATAATTACACTTTATCAATACTTATCATGATGAAATATTTTATTTATATGCATACATGTTTCTTCTCTATCACTATAGCTATTATCATTTGATTACTATCCCTAACATTGAGGATAAAATTAGGGGAACATACCATTCCCTTAATCATGCTTTTTTATTCTATCTTATATTTACATATGCTTCAATCTATCTATGATAATTTATTCTTTCCCTAATTAGAGGCATCTTGTTTCTTTATTTTTTGTGATTTCATGATTAAATCTTCATATTTTGTTATGCTCTTTTCTTATGATAATATCTTACATGCTCCTATAATTTTATGTATGATTACATATTGTTTCCTTTCCTCTAATTACTTGCATACCTTATATGCAACTCATTAGAGGGGGCATATTATGTCATGAACATTCCTTTTTTGAGTATGATGACAATGACTAAGCTTGTGATCATTTCTATTTTTAGATAGGATCGTGTTGCCTTCTTAATTGTTCAAAAGAGTCCTTATTTTTGTAACTTTTGGATCCACTTTATCATTACCTTTTCCTTTCTATATTTTATGATCTTTGACATTTCAATAAAGTTTTCATTCTTTATTAATTTTATATTCTTAATAGATGGTACTTATTAAAAAAATTCATGTTGGAGTTAATTATTGAACCCAACAACTCCCATACATCACTTTCAATGAAAAAACTTATCATGTAGAGAGAAAAATCAACTAATTTTCTAAGGAAACCTTAGAAATTATATTGATAAAAAATCATTTAAATATTTTCAATAGACAATAATGAATCCTTATAATAAGAAAAATGAAAAAAGAAACCCTAGATGAGGATTAAATGAGATCATGACATGTGTCCTCATCTTATGCCATGGGAAAAAAAATAACATGATCAAAGAATAAATAAATCACATCTACTAAGTTTATCTTAAGTATGCTAAAGTAAAAGTGTGATCTAATTAATTAATAAATAATTAGGTGATTTTCCTATTTTACTCTAACAACCCCTTAAGTACAACTTAGGGAGAAGCTCAAAATATAATTATGAATACATCTATGGATTTATAGATGGGTCCTAAATATAATTATTTAAGAGGTACCCATGTACAAAAAAAATCTTTTATAGCTACAAAAAGGGAGAGAAAAATTCATGGGAAAAAATCCTCTACAAAAGAGAAAAATAAATAAATGCATACATGTGATGAAAAAATGTATGCCTCAACATGTCCCCACAAGTACTAATTTATACACAAGGAAAAAAAATATTCCCCTATAGGAGAGAAAAGAAGAGACAATGGACCCCCTGACACGGATGTAGCTCTTGTGCCAAAAGTGAATGCATGAAGAAGAATATTAAAGGTAATTAAAAATTTGGAAAAAAAATGTTTCTCCCCTTGGGAAGAAACAAATACAATGGAAAATGTAGAAGTAACTCCCTTATAAGAGATGGGAGAAAATTTATCATAATGTGTGACTCAAAACACTACTCATGTGTCCACATGTATGAATCCAAGGATGTCATATGAGATGAAACAAATCAAACCAAATGTGAACAATTATGTAGTACAACCTTCAAAGGTAATGATAATTTTTATTTTACTTATCATTAAAGAGGAAGTGAATATCCTCAATCATGTCTCCGACATATTTAATGTGTGACTCAAGAAATAATCTTACAATGTTTAGCAAAAACTTATCACACAAAAGTAAAATTGAAAGACTAGTGACATCATACTGAACTAAATTGATCATTGAATGTGTTAGATATGAAAGATCAACAAAAGTATCATGAAAACAAGAGGATTGAAGCATGGATAGGTTCAAGTGACCAAACTTATTTGTAGGTATCTAATCCACTATAGATGAATGAGAGTCTAAATGAGTCAATATTATTGTAATATTATATAGAGAAAAAATTAAGAAGGAATACAATTGATATGCATGATAAACCATCCCAACTAAAATAATCTCTCTATTATGAAATTATTTTATAAGAATGAAATTAAGTGTTAACTCAACAATATTTCCTAAACCACTATGTGCAATATGATATATGGAAAGGATATTTTTGGATAGTGAAGGAATACAAAGTGTATCATGGAATGTGCCATCATCGATATTAATAGATCCTTTCCCACAAAAAATAAGATGAGTTGTTTTATAGTAGTTATTTGTAGTAAAATGTAAGTCTCATATGAAGATAACATACCCTATGATGAAGCCATGTGATGTAAGGATCCTAAATCAAGAATCAATCATCTTGATTGAATATTGGTAGATGAAAATACTATGTTTCCATTCATATTGTCTACTCTACTTTTCATACTAGCCGAACCTAATCATGTAGGTGATGATGTCAAATAAGAGGATGCACTATATGAAATAGATGAAGGCGCCTGAATATTATTCTTTTGAAGAAGGTTTTTCAACTCATAAATCTATTTTGTAACATTGGTGCTCATCATGTCCCCAATTTTGCAATATGCACATTTTATTCTCTCCTTCGATAATTCCCCTTAAGAAGAGGAAGATGATTTAGAGGTATCTTATGAATGTGATTTTTGTTTCTTTCTCTTTTTCTTGAAATCCTTTGATTTTTTATTTCCCCTTCTATTTGAATCCTTTCAATCTTTTGTTATTTGTGTTGAACTAAGAGAATATGGTTTTGAATAACTCGATGTTCCCATAGATATACCAAATTTTCTTGATTCCTAGTGAGAGGTGTAGAAAAATAATCAACTAGAGGCATACTAAATGTAGTAGCAATAGCATATCTAGTAGCATAGAAGGTATAAAAAAACATTAAATTAATTAGGACCAATCTTAGCAAATATGGAAAGAGTCAACTAAGAGTCACATTTCTCAGTACCACACTATTTCAATGATAATATGAGAGTTGAGTTTGGTGAAGAAGTATTAGATTTTATCAAAATATGTAGGATTCGAATCAATAAGTTCATTCTCCAACTCAAAATCTCATAATGTGCCCTACATTCCAAACAAGGACACCAAATGAGTCTTGATTTGATTGGTGTAGTGCAAGAATTAACATGAAAGAGCAGATCATGAGATTTAAACATGTAGAAAAATCATCAAGTGAAGGAATATTAAATGTAATATTAAGAAAATCTCTAGTAGCATAGAAGGTAGAAATAAACAATGAATAATTAGTACTGATCTTGACAAGGATGAAAATAATCAATAGAGAATCTTATTTCTAAATACCACATTGTGTCAAAAAAATACAAAAAACTTGAGTTTGGTGAGGAAATCCTAGATTCTATCAAGATATGTAGGATTCAAACCAATAAGTTTATTCTCCAACCAAAATCCTCACAATACATCTTTCTTTCCAAACACAAACTAAAAATTAATCCAAATTTGATTGGTGGTAGTGCAAGAATTAACATGAAAGAGGAGATTAGGAGACATAGACATGCATAAAATTTCCTGAAAGCTTCATCACATATGTTATATCATTTTATCTTTTCTATAATTATTATTAGTTCAAGTTATATACCTGTGGTATCTCGATAACACCCTTATTTCTTTAGATTGATTTCTAATTTCCTTTTCCATTCATAATAATTGGTTGGAGTGAGTAGAGAAATGTGGTTTGGATTAATGATTTTTATTTAAAAATATAGAAAATTGAATGATAAAAAATAACATAACCCTCACAATGCATTAAAATTACCCCCTTTTTCCAAAAATGATGTTTGTACTTTTTCAAAAAATAAACCAAAAAAGAGAATTTGACTTCTAATGAAAGTAATAGGTACTAGGTAAATTTTCTAGAAATTGGGTCTAAGAATTACATAGAGTGTTGATGTCAAAGAAGAGGATGAACTAGATGACATAGATGAAGGAAACTAAATATTATTCTTTTGAAGAATGTTTTTTAGCTCATCCATCTATTTTGCATCATTGATGCTCATCATGTCTCTAATTTTTGAAATTTATGCACATTTTAGTCTCTCCTTCTTAGATGATTCCCCTTTAGAAGAGGAAAAGGACTCAAAGGTATCTTGTGAATGTGATTTGTTTTCTTTCTCATTGTTCTTGAAATCCTTATTTTTCATTTTTTCTTTCCTTTTCTATTTGAAGCCTTTTGATATTTTATTTTGTGTGCCATACTAGTTGACCCTAATTATGTAGTTGATGATGCCAAAGAAGAGGATCAACTAGATGACATAGATGAAGGAAACTAAATATTATTATTTTGAAGAAGGTGTTTCAACTCATCAATCTATTTTACATCATTGATGCTCATCATGTCCCAAATTTTTGCAATATGGACATTTTATTATCCCCTTCTTAGAAGATTCCCCTTTAGAATAGGAATAAGACTCAAAGGTATCTTGTGAATGTGATATTTTTTCTTTCTCATTTTTCTTGAAATACTTACTTGCCTATTTTATTTGAAGCATTTTGATCTTTTGTTCTTTGTGTTAAACTAAGAGACTATGGTTTTGAAGAACGCAATGTGCCCATTTATATCAAATTTTCTTGCTCCCTAATGAGGTGTAGAAAAATCATCAACAAAAGGAATATTAAATGTAGTAAGTACCTAGTAGCATAGAAGGTAGAAAAAAACATTAAATTATTTAGGAACAATCTTTGAAAAGATGGAAAGAATAAACTAAGAGTCTTATTTCTCAATACCAAAATGTTTCAATTATAATATGAGAGACTTGAGTTTGGTGAGTAAGTCTTGGATGCTATCAAAACATGTAGGATTAAAACCAATAATTTTATTCTCCAACTGAAAATCTCACAATGTGTCATACTTTCCAAACAAGGACTCCAAATGAGTCAAAATTTGATTGGGTGTAGTGCAATAATTAACATGAAAGATGAGATTAGGAGACATAGACATGTAGAAAAATCATCAAGTGAAGGCATGTTAAATGTACTTGTTATCAATCA
>CM021105.1:258736251-258800474 GCA_007115665.2 Sequoiadendron giganteum
AAGAAAGAAAAAACAATTTATAAATCATTGTTTTAACTTTTGCTTTACAACATGCAGTTTTTACAACTTTATTTATTTTTGCAATAAAGGTTAGAAAAATATTTGCAAAACATAATACCTTATCTCTCCAATACAAACTTTATTTTTCTTAGAAAAAATCATAAAAACAATAAGGTCATCGCCATCATTTACTATTTAATTGATTTCTTTTAAATCAATTTGAAAAATAGATGCCTAAAGTATGAAACTAAAATCAAGGCATGAGTAATTTCAATATTTATATTTTAATTGATTTCTCTCAAAATCAATTAAAAAACTAAGGCATTTAGGACTCTCCATTTTTTGTCTAAGGCATAAGATCTACATTACACAAATACATAAAGTTTAAAGACAGTGAAATATTCTATCAACACAAGCCTAAGACTTAGGCATAAAATTATGTGAATACCTCCATAACGCTCAACCTAGGGAATGTATAAAGCATCAATGGATAAAACTTAAGGCATTAATCTTAATGAAAAGCCCATTTTTCGAATTAGGGCATGAGGATAGACAAAACTTGCAAAAAATCCTAAAATCACTTCATTTCACACTTGCAACTTTGAGAGTGTACTTTGCCTAGAAGAAATGCACCGCCATGTGTATGCTACATTTTCACTTTGAAATGCTTGGGAGCTTCAGATTTTTGTCTTCAGTTTGGTCGAATCTCCATGACAGAGCAATGGTGAGTTATTTGCAAGCTATTTTTGTGCCTCCATTTTTTATTTGAAAGCTAGAAATGGCCTCTAAGGCCGCGACAAGTATAAGCATTTTCTCTGACTTTTGGTTTCAATTCTTGTTGTGGTTTTTTGTTGCTCTTCTTGGCCGCCATTTATGAGCTCGAACCATGCATTTGAAAGCTCTTATGAGCTTGGTCATGCTTAGTGATCTCCTACAGTCATGCAATGGTAAGTTCTTCTTCTCCATTGTTTGTTTTTCCTGTAAAAAAAAAGCTTTGAAAGCTTATAATTTCCTTCTCAAAATAAATATAGGCCCATTGTGCAGGCCGCGCCATGATTATGTACTCAATCTACATTTTTTATGAGTTTAAATACTGTAACAAACTTCAAAATGGCTTTCCTTTTCTGTGTTTACATTTCTTAATTCAAACCCTTACATGGGTATTCATTTTTCCAAAGAAGAGAAGCTCTTCATGCATGACCTGGGAGAATACATTTTGTATCTTGTGTTGTCATTTACCTTTACAAGCACGACCTATGATCACTCCATATATTTCATACTATTTTCATGAGCTCATAAATCTCTTTGGCCGCACCTATTATGTCTGATTTTTCATTATTTTGAAGAGCTTAAAAGCTCATTGTTGTATATTTTGGTGCTCTTATGCTTGTAACATGAAACCCCCATGTGGGTACTTGCATTTTAAAGAAAAACCATACATCTTGTATTTTTCTATTAAAACCCCAAACAGGTTAGCTGAAACATGGAGAAATTTGCATCTTAAGTAAGAAAACTCATATGGGTATGTTGCATTTTGGAGGAAATCCATTTATTTATGTAATTTATGACAAAACCCTCATATGGGTTAACTGTAACTAGGAAGAAACTATGTAGTTTATAATGAAACCTGCATTCTGAGTTAAAACATTTTATGGGTATTTGTGAAAATGAAAGAAAACTTTTGTATTTTGAAATGAAATTCACACCTTTCTTTTATTCTGCATTTCAAGTTGAAAAACCCAACATGGGACCATTCTGTGTTCTGAAAGAAAACTATATTTTGTACTAAACCATAACACTATAATTTTTCTACTTTTAGATTACTAATTATTTCAAAACTCTTTGTCATTCCTCTATTTGCATCAAAACAACATCTCTCCTTTTACTTTATACTTCCTATAGCAACATGAATCCTCATTGTTAGTTTCTTTGATGTTGTTTGCCATAATGTTGTCCTATAAGTGAAGCTCCTTGATCATACCCAAAATTTCTTTAAACCTGTATCACAACCCTGCCATGTACTCACTTTTCATTGCTCTTATACTGAAGTAAAAAAATAGCAGCTCCTTCCTTTATCTGTAACTCCTGTAGGTTACTTTTTGTCACTCATTTCATGTTTAAAAAACTTCAGAAAAGAATGCACACTTAGCTCAAACACTTCATAAAACAAAGCTTCTCCATTTTCTTCCATTACTTATCAATGCTTCCTTGATAATGCATTATGTATGCCTATTCAATATCACTGTTATGACACGAAACACTTGCTGCTCCAAAACATAAAATTATGAAACAACATAAATAATCATGAACAAAACCCAAGACAGTAAAAACAATTAATATGATAGCAATATCTAAACCTTCTAGAATGCAGAATGATAGATTCCTATTGAATTTAGTTCATTGTGTTCATTATCCATTTGTAATTTTCATTTCATTGCTTCGATGTGATGTTATGAATGAATAATGAAATTGATTTCTCTTTATTAAATTTGTTTTACTCCCTTATGTATGGCTTAGATGATCTTGTTAATGTATTTCTTACTCAACCCACTTGTAAGTTTAAGGGGCAACATGTCGAGTTCTACCCTTATGGGAGCCCGTTTTACCCCACATGCTTTATGTCTTCATAAGATGATCAGTTGCATGACTTTTCCTATACCTGAACATGAAACAAATAATGTTAGCAAAAAAATATATATTATTATGATGTTTCCATTTTTAGCTCTGATTTTTGCACTCTTCTTGATTTTTTTAGTGTATTTTCAGCAGCATTCTACATTATTATTGGTGGTTCATGTAGGTATGTTCATAGTCGGAGCTCTAAAAACCCCTTTCTTCTCATATAGGTTGATCGGAGCTCGAGGATGAAGGATGGTGCACCACTTTTGCATCGACCACAGCAACAGGCAATGATGATTATGACCATACTTATGTGTTTTCCTTTTCCTGCATCTTTAGTAGTGTAGAATGATCCTTATGATGCATTATAACAATTACCTCCATGGCTTGTGTGGATTCTTTAATTTCTCTTTCTGCTTTTCATATTTTGAAAAGAAAATGCATCAAAATGCAAATTTGTACAATCATTTGCATTCTGGCAATCAAATGAAATCTGTAATGTGAATAGCATCATGAAATAAATGAAAGCACTTTGTTATGCTTAATCATTTGTACATTTTGTTTTCTATTTCATTTGACTTGCAAAGCACTGAACAATGAATCCCTTAACTTAGTTCTCTTAAACAATGCATGACTGAAACTTGATAGTGCAAACAACACTTAAAGCATAAGAAAAAAATAATTGAATTTCCACTTTAAGATATAACAAAATTTAATCAGCTCTACCGATTGAGCTATAGTGAAAATTGGTAACATTTTGGCGATTTCTGCTAAATGCTTGCTAGCTAAGCATTAGATCAATTTCCCTTTTAAAACTCCATTGGGTGCAGATTAAAATCTGCCCCTCATGAAACTCAAAAACTTGAACAACAATACTCCAAACAACAGAAAAACAAAAAACAAAACAATGTTGAAAGCAAACTTACAGGCTCTGATGGCCAACTGAAACATGCGCAACAACATTTAGGGAAAGTAGGAAAATTGAAAAGAAATGTGCGTAAAGCACTTATTTGCAGCAACTACTCTACTTATTTACAAAAAATAACTTATCTCAGAGGAAATGCTTGAGGTGGATCCCATTAACTTGGATAGACAACACCTCTCCATTCAACTTTGAAAGTTGGAAAGCATTGTGCTCCTTGCACTCCATGATCAAATAAGGCCTATCCCAAATTGCATCAAATTTGGAGTGTCATCTAGGTTTATTCTTAAATTCATTCCACTTAAAGACCAAATCACCAATGATAAATTATCGTGGTCTTGCCCTTTTATCAAAAGAGCTCTCCATCTGAGCTTGATGTATCTCAAGCTGCCTTAATGCTTCCATTCTGGTTTCTTGGAGCTCTATCAACTGTGCAAATCTCACCTCAAGAGGTTGTTTATTCAGCAATTCTAGCACTTTAATAAAACTCAAAGTAGGTAATTCAATAGAAATAGGTAATTTGGCTTATTTTTCATAAGCAAGTACATAAGGAGAACAACTAGTGGCCCTTTAAGGAGTCACTCTGTCAGCCCAAAGGGATAACTTAATATTTTCATGCCATTTTCTTTGATTGTCCTCTACTATCTTCTTGATTATCCGGATCGGATTCTTATTTGTAGATTCTACCTACCCATTGCCCTGTGGATAATAGTTAGAAGATGTGTTTAGATAAATTTTCTTTCTAACTGACCAATCAGAAATCTTTAAACCAATAAAGGCTAAACCATTGTTAGAGATTATTGAATTTGGGGTACCAAATCTTGACACTAAGTCTTGATAGAAATTAAGCACATAAGTCTTGTTCAGTTCTTTCAAAGAAACAACTTCGGTCCACTTAGTAAAGTAATCCATTGCAGTAAGAGTCCACTTATGACCTGTGCTTGAAGGTGGGTTGATAGGTCTAATGAAGTCTAATTCCCACTTAGAAAATGGTTGCTCCACTTGAATTGGATGTAGAGGTAGAGCTGCAAGCCTCTATTTTCCAGAAAACAAAGCACATTTTTTCACATCTTCGGACCCAAGAAATAGCATCCTTAAATAGATCTGGCCAATAATAACTAGCCCACATAATCTTTAGGGTTATTTTTCTAACAGCAAAGTGCCCTCCTAAAGTCCCATCATGGAATTCTCCTAACAACTTGTCAACTTGATCAAGCTCAATGAATCTTAATAAACACCCTAAAAGTATCTCCTATAAATAATGCCATCAATAATTACAAAAGGGATGGCTTGTAATTTGTAATATCTTCTTTTTTCTCTGTCCAAACCTTCGGGGCACTCACCAATTTGCATCATTTTATGCACCCAAGTAGCAGCAGGAACTGAAACAACAACTGCATCATCATCATTTAGCACTGTATCAACACTTTCAACTTCTTTTAAGTTGTTTTCCACCGTGTTTTCTGCAATCTATTCACACAATCCTTTGCCTCTAACAAGCTTGGTTATTTTAATATCAATATCAAACTACATAACCTTGGTTATCCAACTAGCACACTTATCATTAATTTCACAGTTAAGCAAGAAGTCTTTAACAGTTGAATGAGAAACTAATAAATGAATTATGTTATTTGATAACATATGCTTGAATTTTTTTAGGCTTCTCACAAAAAAGAAGCATGCTTCTCAACAAAATAATACTTCACCTCATAATCATGTAATACCTGGCTGAAAAATGCTATAGGATGTTCCAAGCCTTCATCATTTTGATGGCATAACATAGCTGAAATGGTATCTACCCCTCCAAAGGCATAAATAATGAAATCTTTGTCATAATTTGGATTAATGAGAGTAGGAGCGGCTGAAAGGGCTTCTTTTATCTGATCAAAGCTCCTCTTACCTTCCTTGGTCCAACTAAAAGGCATATTCTTTTTAAGCATAGCAGTGAGAGGTTGCATCAAAGCTGTAATGTTAGGTATGAATCTCCTTACAAAATTTATCTTCCAAGAAAGCATTGTAAGCCTTTCTTGTGAGCTGGTAATGGTAATTCAAGAATAGAAGAGATTCTCTTAAGAGTCTATAGAAATACCTTGCTTCAAAACAATATGTCCAAGGAGTTTACCTTCGTGCTCATAAAAATACACTTTTTTGGATTGAGAGATACTCCAAACTCTCTACACCTTTGAAAAATCTTTTTTAAATGCTCAAAATGTTCATTTGCATTTCAAGAAAAAATAGTAATATCATCTAGATATACCAGAACAAACTTGTTCATGAGGCCATGAAAGGCCATGTCTTTTGCTCACTGAAACATTGTGCTAGCATTGGATAAGCCGAAAGGCATCATTTTATAGGCCATGGTGCCCAGTTTGGTTGTAAACACTATTTTGAACTGATCCTCTTGTTTTACTAGAATCTGGTTGTAACCTGACTACCCATCCATGAAATAAAATCTATCAGAACCAGAAACTACTTGTAAAATCTACTCTATGGAAGGGACTGGATAGTGATCCTTTAGAAACGCTTTATTTAAATCTCAGAAATCAACACACAATCTGATTTCCCCACTTTTCTTCCTAACTAGAACTAAGTTAGACACCTAAGAAGTATGCTTGATAGGAAAAATAATACCACTCTCAACTAACTTATTCAGCTTGTGTAACGCCTCACTGTGGAACTCGAAAAACGTTATGACAATCTCATAAAACAACTGATTAAATTTTACAAGGGCAACGAAGAAGAAATAAAAACACCGGCTACCACAGAAGAGTAACGACTCCATAATATGATTAAAAAGTGTGAACAAGGGCAATGTCATTCTAACTATAAGAAGGTGGAATAAACCAGTCTAGATAAAATTTGAGAAAGAATAATATACGGACACAGTGTAAAGCATGATTGCATGTGAATTGTCTATAAGAGGAGAAGTAAAGGCTTGGAACGGATACACCAGATGGGAGACACGACCTCAGTTCTTAGTTTACAAACATAGGAAAATAAAAATATAAAAAGAACCGCGACATATCCATTACAGAGATTGCTCAAACCTACAGAGACAACAAGTAAAACCATTTCGATGACCATGCAATTGATTGATAAGATTGACCGATACATCAAAGACTCATGCACATCAAACATGTTACAAACAGGAAGATCCCATCAATAATCTATAGTAGAGGAAGAGTCTAAGACAACCACAGATAGGGAAATGAGAAGGGACGCGCTACCATCGACGAGTTAGAGAAGGTATACATTTATAAACATAGCGATATTCACACATTACAATCACTGGTTATGTGATGATAGATATCATGCTGAAAAACAAGGAGTAAACTTCTTATTCACTATAATTTTATAAATGGATAAAGAGTTGATAACAATAACATGAGCGTTGATAAACAAAACCCAACAAAGAGGTTAAAAGCCAAACTCGAATTAGATCACAAGTAGACACCGCCTAAATTTTGTGTAGAAATATTAACCAATATATTTACGTTGTGCTAAAACTACATCAGCATGAGGCTGTATTCGTATAGACACAACACACAATGAATACCTAGATATATACATATATTTCAATCTGCAACCTCAAAGGAAAATCGACAGGCAAGCATAAAAGTCAAAATTACAAGATTACCACACCAAGGTTGACCAATAACCAATTAAGGTCCCGTGACAAGAGAAGATTATATGCAGGGGTTCGACAACATGAACAAACCTAAACTCACCAATATTGAGAGACAACAAAGATCCATATATTCCCATATTGAATCGAACACAATCAAGCCACTAAAAAACTAGTAATATAAGGCCGTGTATCTTTACTATTCTTTTAAGATTAACTCATATAATATTGATTATTAATGTTTCCATTTTTGGATTGTGCATGTAGGTTTTTGAAGAGAAGAATTTACACAACAATTCAGACAAAGTTTTTTTTGAGAAGAAATCTGACAAATTTTCAGCAAAACTCAAGAAATTTTAAAGGAGAAAGAACCTGGCACGATCTTCGAAACTGAGAAAGAATAAAGTGGAAGCCCCAAGATTCAGCTTGTACAAGTTTCACCGTGCGTACACCGTCTCAGACAAATAAATTTCCAGCTTTTCAAACCAAACCCCAAATCAAATACCCAAACAATATCTTTCTGTGAAAGCAATATTTTTCTTCCTAATTTTCAAAAATCAAACCCTGTGTGTCCAAGAATGATCTTTTTTTTCAAGATTATATCCTTTTCCATTTTCCCAAAGTCACAAACTTTAACTTTCAGTTTTTTAGCATGCAACGCATGCATCAATTAAACTTAGTAACCACTTTATGATTAAAACAGGATAATTACAACTTAAGATCACAACTATTAGTTTTGTTTTCAAAAACGTCAAAATGAATAATCAAATCAATTTGCAAATAAATGATCTTTTCGAAACAAGATATTTTAACATTTCAATTTAATCACTTAATAAACTAAAATAGCTTTTCTAATTTAATTATTTCATTAAATCAATAAAGTAACATTACTATTTTAATTAAAACATTAAAATAATCTAAATTAACATAATAAATGCATTATAAACTCAACATTAACAAACAACTGCAAGCACATGACGAACAGGTGACATGACATGAGGGTAACGACAAATACTCGTTCTTTTCAGAATGATGGCTAAGGATAGAGGACAAGTCTATCTCCCATCGATAATTCCATTGGGTCATGGCATGCTCAGACCTGACAAGCAAGTGGAGTTGATGCCTGTACCTGAAAGTTGTTTAACCCTACACGATTAATCCAACAACATGTATAAATATGAAAACACACCATGAAGAAGAATCGCAATGTAGTAGGGCACTCACTGATGAGTACTACTAAATCGTCTCCTTCACCAACTGACGTAAACATATAACTAACATAATATCATCATGTATAAAACAAAAAAACATAGATAATCATCATAAAATGTCATCTCATGAAAGTAAATATCACATCATAGAATATAGTGTATCATCAACTGAGTTTCACAACTGGTCATGTAAACCATGACATAAAACATCGAAACAACATAATGTCAAAGATTTAACAGCTAACAGTGTCACAAAACAGCTAAAATAATTGTGTCATCAGGAGTGTCACTACAACTCGACCTTCATAAGATGCTCTAACATGGAATTAATAGGTCTTTGTTTCTGCTTAACATGTTTTCTCTAGGTTCTAACTCAATAGTATGCTGGGCTAGTTCTGGATCAAAACCTTTTAGATCTTTGTACTCCCAAGAAAAAACATCACTAAACTCTTGACATAACAGAATGAAAGCTTGTTGTTCCTCCTTATTACATACCTTTCCCAGCTTGAGAAGTTTACCTTTGAAAATCTTAATTGCCTCATAGTGCTCTTCCTTTATAGTCATGCTACTTTTGTCTTTCCTTGCTTGGTCATTAGAATTAAAGATGGATTCTAATGTGACCTGCCCTCTTGGCAGCTTGTTTGTCTTCAATTGCATAATTTGATTATCATACTATTGCTGCCACTTTTGTTGATTTCCATCAGTGAACTCAGCTTCAACAATTAAGAAGCTTACAATCTTCTCATTGTTGTCAAAAACCTACCAACTCACATTATTGTCAGGTACAGAAGGTCTGACTATAATCTTGACATATTGTCATGCCTCTACTTTGTGAATCTCATTTGGAATATCAAATTGGGCTCCTATGGCGGTGAGCCTATCTGCATGTTTATTTTCATTTCTAGGTACTGAAAGAATATTAAAAGCATCAAAATTCTCAATAAAATCCCATACATGATGCTTACATTTCTTAAATGAATCATTTTTCATAGCATTCAGATTTCTAACTTGATTCACTATCAATTTTGAATGACCATAAACACGTAAGCATTCAATACCTCTCTTTCAGGCCCATTCTAGGCCATGCACTAGTGCTTCATATTTAGCTGTATTATTTGTACAGCTAAATGCAAACCTGAAAGCTGAATACTACTTGTTTCCTTCTGGTGAAATTAGCATGGCTCCACCACCAACACCTACACTGCTCCTTGAGCCATCAAAATAAAGCTTCCAAAGTTCATTTTCCTTCTCTGAAGGTTGTCCTTCCTTTTTAAATAGATTAGGCATATGAAAATCAAGTTCATGAATCATATCTCATTTGTGTGCTAGAAAAGATCAAACTCGTGATCTTCGGTTTCCCATTCATCTAGATTCATATTTTCGATAGGGGTGATGTGGTCTAAGGTCCTGGTTTGCTCCTCCAGTAAAGGGTTGGCGTAGAGGCTAGCATTTATAGGGCTTGAGATATATGGTTCAATATGGTCTTTGGCTAGAGGCTCATATTTTATGGTTACTTTCGTACCATATCTTGTTCTAAAGAACAAATGAGACCAATCAGAAGACATGAAACCCCCTAGTTTGGCTGTAAAATCCCTTGAGAGGCAAGTGGCAAAGTGGGTGGTAGATCAATGACATGTATATCTTGATGGATTGTAAAATTGGGAGATTCATGCAAAGTAAGGGCTAAATTTTTCATTATACTAGCAGTTTTAACAACAGACCCATCCAATTGAACTACACCTTTCTGAGAGTTAGGCTCATAAACAAGACCTAACTTATCAGCTAAGCTATTAGGCATAACATAGCTACTTGCTCCATAATCGACCATACATTTATGCACTATTTTGTCTCCAATAATAAAACTCAAATAAAATGGAGGAGGTTTTACCTCTTTCATTTTTTGTTCATTATTGACCTTCAAGCTATTTCAAGCACAACTTTAGCGTTCCCATGATTATTATCAGAAACATAAAGCTCAGCTAAAGCATCCTGCAGCAAACTCTTCTGACCCGAAATATGCAATGCATCCATAACTGACATATTGACAGTAGCTTTCTTAAGATGTTCAACCATGTTGAAAGAAACAAGAGTTACCTTTTGCTGATTTTTAGTGACAAAAACATCACTTCCTTTCTACAAAGGTTGTGATTGTGTCTTGGACTGCTACTTGATAGGTACTTCTTGGCCTCTTTGCAGCAACTACACCTTAGGTTTTGCTGCAACATTAATATTTGATGCAAAAACAGGTTGCTTGTCCTTTGTAGGTTGCTACTATGAATTTCTAGCTTGTTGCCCCAAATCCATGGCTCTCTTTTTTTATCTAGTGTTGGTTGAAATAGGAGAATCTTGCTGATCTTGAACGTTCATGCCACAAAACTCAAAACTCTGCCAGTTTGGAAAAGCAACTTCGAAGCTTTCTTGTTGTTTCAGATTTTGACTTGGAACACTTTCTGAACCAACATAGTTGTTCTGGACCATTAAGGCATGATTTCTCATGCCATTTGCACATGCTAATCGGTTATGGGGTTGATTGCATGGATAAAACCAATCAAAATCTTCAGAAAGGTTATTTTGCGGCTCAAATTCCTTTGACGAACTGGTAGCATTCGAGTTGTAGGGCTGGAAAGGTCTAGGATTGAAGTTATTTCTTTGGCCTCGATAGTCATTTTGAAAGGCTGACCTGTTAGGCTAGTTTTGCTGGTATGGGACTTGATAGGGCTTATGCTCTTGGCCAACTTTATTTTTAATGCTCACTAGATCATTCCCAAAGGTCTTCAATATACTTTTTATTTCTTGAAACTCTTTGT
This sequence comes from Sequoiadendron giganteum, assembly GCA_007115665.2. Classification (NCBI taxonomy): domain Eukaryota; kingdom Viridiplantae; phylum Streptophyta; class Pinopsida; order Cupressales; family Cupressaceae; genus Sequoiadendron; species Sequoiadendron giganteum. The sequence goes on from CM021105.1 coordinate 258,747,436, forward strand.
TTTGGGCTGGAGCAACAATTTCTTGGGCTATGGTCTAAGAACCTATTGCTGAAATAGGAGGAACAACAACTAAGGGTGGTAAAGATGTCGGCGTAGGCATTTGAATATTTGGAAACAAAGGCATAGGGGGCCTAGGGGAAATTTCCCCAGCTCTAATGGCGATGTCATAAGCATTAGGGAGTGTGTGCCCACCCATAGATTGGGCCGTAACTAATTTTTTTTCTATTTAGATCCTTTAAGAAAAAAAGGAAGGCATGAGCTGGTAAAGGTTTTACCATTGTAGGGATTCTATCCCAGGTTCTTTGAAATTGGTAGTTGAAATCAGCCAAGTGCTCATGCGAAGCTCTCTTGATCATGCTCAACTACTCCAACAAAGATGAATGATCTGATTTATCAACAAAATACTGGTATAGACCATCACCTAATGCATCCCATGTTGCGATTGAATTTGTTGTGAGGCCTCTGAACCATTGCAATGCTTTTCATTTGAGTGACGAACCAAGAGTCTTAGTGCTATGTTTTCTTGGGTGATATTGTGAACTGAACATAAGGTGGTCACATCTCAAATGTGTTCAATGGCAGTAGTTTGGTCTTCTCCAGTAAAGAATGGTAGGCTCCTGAAAGTTGTTGCTGGAATATCATCATAGTGGGCAATATTTAACGGACTTCCCTCGTTAAAAGGTGCAAAAGCATTTTGTCTCGCCATTGGTGGTGCTTGTGATATAGGAACAAGATTTCCTGGTGATAAGAATATAGAATAAAGAGCTAGAGGTGTTGATGCTAATCTCCTTGGTGTATCAAATAGTCTTCTTGTTGTTCTACCTCTCCTTCACAGTGCGGATAGCTGCAGGTACTCAAATGGTATAGAACTTGCTCTTGTTTGTATTTTTCTCATGCGTAGGTTGCACTAAGTCTACATGCAAAATAAAAAATGGAGTCACCAGGTATATTGAAAAGAGCCTCCAAAAGGTTGAAAAAAAATTACTGCATACACCAGACATAAATTTAAGAAAACTAAAATGTCTCTGAAATTAATTTCCAAAATCCCATTAGGCGTGCCAAAAAATGTTATCAATCAGATATGCACCCTATGCTAAATTTTCATAATTTAACATCTATTGACACATGGAAACCTTCTTCAAATGTGGGTGATCTGATCGAAGAAGGAATCTCTAGAGTGAGTTGGTTCTCCGAATGATTTACTCTATTCTAGATGATTTTCTTATGGAAAAAGGTTAGAAAGATGACTGAAATGTAACCTGACTTAAAGTGATTTTCAAGACTTAAAGATTACTCTGGTTTTACCCACAAATAGTTCTCAAAAAACAACAATACTTAACAATCTCTCATGAACACTTAACACATCATTGATTTGCATGAAGATTCAGATTTGAATACAACATGCAACCTGTATTTTATGAACTTTCTGCATAAACTACAACTTCAAGACATAACAAGGATCCTGTAAACAAAAATCACACTATTACATCAAATAAAGACTGTAAGAGACACAAAAATTAAAAAAATAGAAATGTTGTTTTTATTAACTAAAGGAGTATCAAAGTCTGAGTATAAATTGTTGCTTACAAAACTCTTTGTTTTAGCATGAGAGCAAGAATCAATAATCTGAACTAAGAAAAACTCTAAGTTTTTCTTCAAGATATAACACCAAAACCCTAATCCAAACTCAAGAATAAAGTTCAAGGAAAAGCATCAAAAACTGCCTCAAAATGAGTAACTGAAGTGGGAAACTCTCACTTTTTGCATGTACATGCCATAAGGCTCCTAAAAATAGATGAAATCTGCTTTAAAATCAAATAAAACACTTCATCTCTTCTCCATGCAGCTCAAATCCGACCAAGGAAAAGTCAAACTTATCTTTACTTACAAATTGCTAAAAATAGCAAGAAAGAAAAAACAATTTATAAATCATTGTTTTAACTTCTGCTTTAGAACATGTTGTTCTTACAACTTGATTTATTTTTGCAATAAAGATTAGAAAAATCTTCACAAAACATAATACCTTATCTCTCCAATACAAACTTGATTGTTCTTAGAAAAAATGATAAAATCAATAAGGTCATCTCCATCATTTATTATTTAATTGATTTCTTTAAAATCAATTTGAAAAATAGATGCCTAAAGTATGAAACTAAAATCAAGGCATGAGTAATTTTAATATTTCTATTTTAATTGTTTTCTCTCAAAATCAATTAAAAAACTAAGGCATTTAGGACTCTCCATTTTTTGTCTAAGGCATAAGATCTACATTACACAAACACCTAAATTTTAAAGGCAATGAAATATTCTATCAACACATGCCTAAGACTTAGGTATAAAATTATGTGAAGTCCTCTATAATGCTCGACCTAGGGCATGTATTAAGCATCAATGGATAAAACTTAAGGCATTAATCTTAATGAAAGGCCCATTTTCTAATTAGGGCATGAGGATAGAAAAAACTTGCAACAAACCCTAAAATCACTTCATTTCACACTTGCAACTTTGAGACTGAACTTTTCCTAGAAGAAATGTGCCGCCATGTGTATGCTAGTTTTTCACTTTGAAATGCTTGGGAGCTTCCGATTTTTGTCTTCAGTTTGGTCGAATCTCCATGACAGAGCAATGGTGAGTTATTTGCAATGTGTTATTATGGCTCCATTTTTTATTTGAAAGCAAGAAATGGCCTCTAAGGTCGTGACATGTATTTAAGCATTTTCTCTTATTTTTGGTTTCCATTCTTCCTATGTTTTGTTTCTGCTCTTCTTGGCTGCCATTTATGAGCTCGAACCATGCATTTGAAAGCTCTTATGAGCTTGGTCGCGGCTAGTGATCTCCTAGAATCATGCAATGGTTAGTTCTTCTTCTCCATTATTTGTTTTTCCTGTCAAAACAAAAGCTTTGAAAGCTTATAATTTCCTTCTCAAAATAAATATAGGCCCATTGTACAAGCCACGTCATGAGTATGTACTCAATCTGTATTTTTTATGAGTTTAAATACTGTAACAAACTTCAAAATGGCTTTCCTTTTCCGTGTTTACATTTCTTAATTCAAACCCTTACATGGGTATTCATTTTTCCAAAGAAGAGAATCTCTTCATGCGCGGCCTGGGAGAATACATTTTGTATCTTGTGTTGTCATTTACCTTTATAGGCACGACCCATGATGGCTCCATATATTTCATACTATTTTCATGAGCTCATAAAGCTTTATGGCCGAACCTATTATGTCTAATTTTTCATTATTTTGAAGAGCTTAAAAGCTCATTGCTATATATTTTGGTGCTCTTATGCTTGTAACATGAAACCCCCATGTGGGTACTTGCATTTTGAAGAAAAACCATACATCTTGTATTTTTTTGTTAAAACCCCAAACGGGTTAGCTGAAACATGGAGAAATTTGCATCTTAAGTAAGAATACTCATACGGGTATGTTGTATTTTGGAGGAAATCCATTTATTTCTATAATTGCTGACAAAAATCTCATATGGGTTAACTGTAACCAAGAAGAAACTCTGTAGTTTGTAATGAAACCGGCATTCTAAGTTAAAACATTTTATGGGTATTTGTGAAAATGAAAAAAAACTTCTATATTCTGAAATGAAATTCACAACTTTCTTTTATTCTGCATTTTGAGTTGAAAAACGCAACATGGGACTATTATGTGTTATGAAAGAAAACTATATTTTGTATTGAAACATAACACTATATTTTTTCTACTTTCAGATTACCAATTATTTCAAAACTCTTTCTCATTCCTCTATTTGCAACAAAACAACATCTCTCCTTTTACTTTATACTTCCTATAGCAACATGAATCCTCATTGTTAGTTGCTTTGATGTTGTTTGCCATAATTTTGTCCTATAAATGCAGCTCCTTGATCATACCCAGAACTGCTTTAAACCTATATCACAACCCTGCCATGTACTCACTTTTCGTTGCTCTTATACTGAAGTAAAAAAATAGCACCTAATTCCTTTATCTATAACTCTTGTAGGTTACTTTTTGTCACTCATTTCATGTTTAAAAAACTTCAAAAAGGAATGCACTCTTAGCTCAAACACTTCATAAAAAAAAGCTTCTCCATTTTCTTCCATTACTTATCAGTGCTTCCTTGATAAGGCATTGTGTATGTTTGTTCACTATCACTATTATGACACGAAAAAATTGCTGCTCCAGAACAAAAAATTATGAAACATCATAAATAATCATTAACAAAACCCAAGGGAACTACATAAAAACAATTAATATGACAACAATATCTAAACCTTCTAGAATGCAGAATGATAGATTACTGTTTTATTGAGTTCATTGAGTTCATTATCCATTTGTAATTTTAATTTCATTGCTTCGATCTGACTGTTATGAATGAATAATGAACTTGATTTCTCTTTATTAAATCTATTTTACTCCCTTATGTATGGCTCAGATCAGCTTGATAATGTATTTCTTACTCAACCCACTTGTAAGTTTAAGGGAGAGCATGTCGAGCTCTACCCTTGTGGGATCCCATTTTATCCCACATGCTTTATGTCTTCATAAGATGATCAGTTGCATGAATTTTCCTATACCTACACAGGAAACAAACAATGTTAGAAAAAAACAATATATTATTATGATGTTTCCATTTTCAGCTCTAATTTCTGCACTCTTCTTGATTGTTTCAGTGTATTGTCAGCATCATTCTACATTATTGTTGGTGGTTAATGTAGGTATGTTCATATTTATAGCTCTAACAACCCCTTTCTTCTCATACAGGTCGATCGAAGATCGAGGATGAAGGATGGTGCACCACTTCTACATCGACCACAATAACAGGCAATGGTGATTATGACCATACTTATGTGTTTTCCTTTTCCTACATCTTTAGTAGTGTAGAATGTTCCTTATGATGCATTATAATAGTTACCTCCACAACTTGTGTGGATTCTTTAATTTATCTTTCCTCTTTTCATATTCTAAAAAGAAAATGCATCAAAATGCAAATTTGTACAATCATTTGTATTCTGGCAATCAAATAAAATATGTAATCTGAATAGCATCATGAAATAAATGAAAGTAGTTTGTTATGCTTAATCATTTGTACATTTTGTTTTCTATTTCATTTGACTGCAAAGCACTGAACAATGAATCCCTTAAATTAGTTCTCTTAAACAATGCATGACTAAAACTTGATAGTGCAAACAACACTTAAAGCATAAGTAAAAAATAACTGAACTTCCACTTTAAGATATAACAAAATTTAATCAGCTCTACCAATCGAGTTGTAGTGAAATTTGGGAACACTACTATTAAGAAAATCTCTAATAGCATAGAAGGTAGAAACAAATAATGAATAATTAAGACCAAGCTTGACAATGATGGAAATAATCAACTGAGAGTATTATTTCTCAATACCACATTGTGTCAAATACAATCTAAGATACTTGAGTTTGGTGAGGAATTCTTGGATGCTATGTATGATTTAAACTAATAACTTTATTCTCCAACTTCATAACGTGTCTTTATTTCCAAACATAGACTCCAAATGAATCCAAATTTGATTGGGTGTAGTGTAAGACTTAACATGGAAGAGGAGATTAGGAAACATAGACATGCATAATGTCCTAAAAGTTGCATCACATATGTTATACCATTTTATCTTTTCTACAATTATTATTGATTCAAGTTATGTACCCATGGTCACTCAATACAACCCTTGTTTCTTTAGATCAATTTCCAATTATTTTTTCCATCCATAATAATTGGTTTGAGTGAGTGAAATAATGTGGGTTGGATTCATGATTTTTGTTTGAAAATATAGAAATTTGAATGAGAAAAAATAATATAACCCTCACAATGCAAGAAAATTACCCCCTTGTTCCAAAAAAGATGTTTGTACTTTTTCAAAAAAATAAACCAAAAAAAGAGAATCTGATTTCTAATGAAAATAATAGGTATTAGGTAAATATTCTAGAAAATAGGTCTAATAACTGTATAGAGTGTTGAACCAAATTTTCAGCGTAAAAAATAATTGCAAAATTTGGAGATTCAAGTCAAAAATTGAGCTTGGAAGTGAAAATAGGTAAATTTGACTTCAATGGGAAATAAATTTCACCAATAATAAAACTTAGAAATATTATCAACATTAGAAATTTCTTAGAACCAAATTTCTAACAGTGTCTTGTTTGTGAAAATTTAAGTTTTTAGGACAAATTTATAATTAATTTTACAATAAGTGTTTGATTTGTTTCATAAGGAAAATATGGGGGTTAAAAATTGGTTGCCCCTTAGTCATATGGGAGATTGACTACTAGCTTTGGGGCATTGGAGTTGCATGCTATCCCTTGGTCACTAATGGGACTATGGGTTGGTGGATTTCTAGTGCAAGGAAGTGGAGTGGTTTGAGAGTGGTGATGTTGAGGCAGAAAGGGGGAACTTAGTCAATGGAGGTGGCAAAAAAATCAGCCACTAGCAATGTTGGGTCTTCAATAGAGAATTAGTCAAGAAAATGGTTAGACAATTACTTGATATGGTGTTAGCATGCCTTACAACTATGTCAAGATTCCTAATAACTTTGTTAACGAAAATAATAATTAAAACTCCATTAGAAAATGAAAGAGACATTAGAAACAATGTAATGCTATTAAAAAAGAATAAGTTTTCAAAGTTCTTCATAAGCCTACATTAGATTATGTATGGTGTGTATGACTTGGCATAGATCCATATGCCTATATGGATTCCATATAGCTATACAAAATATCTTGATTTAAAATTTGTGCCCCCCCATATAATCACATAAATTTTTCTCTTCTTGAATTTTGAATTTTGAATAGGTGATCTTAGGGTTTTTGGACATTGTGGATGTAATGGTAAGGTCAAATGTTTTTCTCTAAAACACACTATTTTTTTCTCAAAGCCAAATCTCTTAGAAAAGAGACACGAAAGAACAAATCTAGTGCTTTGATACCATGTTCGAGTTGATTGTTGAACCTAATAGCACCCAAAAATCACCTATCATATAGAGAGAAAAAATAAATTGATTTACTATATAAACTTTGATAATTGTATCGATCCAAAAAACATTTAAATATTTTTAATATACAATAATAAATCCTTATAAGAAGGAAAAAAAGCGACCTTAGATGAAATGCTAGGTGAGGATTAAATTAGGTGATACCATGTGTTCTCATCCTATGCCACGAGACAAAAAAAATGACTTAAGAATTAAAAAACACATCTCCTAAGTTCAACTTAAGTACATGCTAAAGTAAAAAGGTAGCGTAATTAATTAATTAAAAGATGATTTTCCTATTTTACTCCAACATTTTATAGGTTTCAAGATGGAGCACTCCAAGAGAGGAGAATGTGTGAAATTGATATCCTTATTTGTATCTTTTATGAGTGTTTAAATATTTTATTTTGATGTTGATTTCTTGTTTTACTTTGGCATACATCTTTATAGTGGTTCACATGCAAGTCAAAGTGGGGGCAAAATATTATGATGGAAATACACACCATGTACTTTTCCATTTTATTTTGTACTCACTTTGACTGGTTTGTACACATGACATATTCTAATGTGAAAGTTGACAAATAAATTGATCCTTGATTCTATTTGCACACGTCTCCAAGAATAAATTTCAACCTTTAGTTTACCCATTCATTTACTTGAAATAGAATTGTAACCACAAAATTAAATTAGTTGAGTTCTATGAGTGTAGAAATGGCTTAAAAAAATTCAAAATTTTAATTTTAATTTGGGTCATTGCTAACTCCCTCTAACTAGTCATTATGAGCTAACCAAAGTGTGAAAATCATTAACTTGTGTGTTAGGATGTTGTACTTAAGAAAAAACTTTAATTTATTTGCATCCATTAGAGAGAACATCTAGGTATGAGCATTCAAGATACATCAATAACATAACCAAAACATCATTTTCTTACATCAACATTCAGACATCATTCTTTTTTATATACTATCTTTGATATTTGGTTTTAGGCTATTGACTTAGAAACATGGGTTGAGGAAAAGAGAATTCCTCTGCTTGAAAAACTCCTCAATAGTATCTTTTGATACCACCCCTTTTAGATACAAATTAACGATATTGAAACAAGCCTACTTTTGATAAACAAATTAACGCAATTTAAATTCATAAATTAGATTTAAATTTATAAGAAAATACAAATTTGTAAACAAGATCAAATTTATTCTTATAAAAGTCAATTTCAAAATTCTAAAAATTAACCAAAATATCAAATAATAAATTAACAAAATTAAAATTGTTCATCTAACATCATATACAACTATGATAAATAAAATAGTAATACTCAAATTTTTAACTTTTTTTCAAAGGAAAATCCACCATTGAAAGGTTGTGCACTTTGCAAATTTGAGCTAGTCAACTAAGATATGCATGGTCCCAAGAATTTGTGTAGGTATTCCACTTATTTTACTTTAACGTTGGACCATTGTTTTTTGCTTAGGGATTTAAGGATAAGGAAAAAGCATCTACTTACGTGTCATCCCATTATGTGGGGTTATAATTAGGTGGTCATGCTTATGTCACGAGCCATAAATAGAATAAAGGGGTTTAAAATTGACGTTATTTTTGTTCTTTTTAAATAGAAAAGTAATTTGGAATTTTTTAGTGTCCATTTAAATATATGTGGGTGACTTGCTTACTTTTAATTGTCCATTTAAAAATAAATACCACCTGATTCTCCTTCGTTATTTATTTCTTTGTGTATTGAAATCTCTATTTTTTTCCACCTTTCCATCTCCTTTAATTTGTGGGTTTATAATATTGCCATAATTTTTATGTAGAGTTCAATATAATTTAGTTATAATAATAAAATAAGATTGTAATGAAATAAGGTATTATATCGATTATTTAGATTCATGTAATTAATGAGTAAATAATTAATTTTAATAAAAAGAATTATGATTAATAATTTAATAATGTACAAAAATTAAATGTGAGTATTAGAATTATTTAATTTATCATGTTAAAATAATTTGTCATTATTAAAAAAAATACTCTTAGTCTAATTTGTCTTATAATTTGTAAAGTCTCATAAATCATTTTGGTTTAATCTTGAGTGCTATGGACTTGATCTATTACACAGATTTGATATGTGTCATGCAAGAATAAACTAATTTAATATGTAGTGAAAATATTGTCCACTTTTCATCTTCTCATCATCTAAACTTTCCAAGGTGGTGCCTAAGGACATTTTTAAGAGTTTTTTTACTCAATATGTAAACCTCATTGGTAAACATGATTAATGATAGTGAGTGATACAGAAGACAACACTAATCAACATGCAATGACCTATATGTAGATGTGATTATTTTTATCTCTTTAAAAATTAAAGAATGATTTAGTAATTTTCTATGTTTTTATATTTCTCTATTTTCTAGATATCCATTTGAGTGCACATTGAATATCCATAAATGCAATAACATAGTAACATATTACACAAATATGTTAAGTCAACTCAAAACAACTAGTGGAAGTGGACTTGAAACTTATAATTTAAATTAGATAATTTAAATTTTAAGTTCATGCTCACATGTTATAAGATTGAACTAGATCAATCCCTTCCTAATTTGATATGAAACATGAGTTTAAAATATGAATCTTGAGATATGGAGCAAGTGTATGAAAATAAGTGTGATTAGGTGTGCAATAATTATGGAAAATGGTAAATGCATAGGACTGTATATAAATAAGGGTAAATATAGATGGATGGGGATTCGGCCATGAGCTAAATCAAGCATAAAAGTATGCCACTTTTCAATATATTATTACATTTAAGGCATTCCACCAAGGTAGACACACAACTAAATGAGAAATAACATAGGTATGTTAATTTCACCATCACAATTATATGAGCATGCATCTTACTAAATGGGAAATAGAATACATATGCTAATATCACCATTACGTTAACATGAGAATTATGCATTTCAAGGTATATGGGAATTCTTAGTCAACATGGAAAGTAAACATTCACAGTCATAAAATGATATTATTTCTAAAAAGGGTACAATAATTCTTGTATTATTCTTAGTATAATTTATTCATCAAAACCTATAAAACAATAAAAAGGTAATCGAAATAAGCACAAATTACAACTTTCCTTGACTATTTATGAAATGAAAAGATATAATGGATAAAAAATTATAATCATATTGAAAGTGATATGAAAATAATTTATATGTTGTCGTAATGCAATATAGATTCATGTGATGTGACAATTTGATAAGACTCCACATGATCTAATGATGTGATAAAGTTACATGTGATGTGGCGATGTGATAAAGTTGCATGTGATGTGGCCATGTAATGTGATATAACTCCACATGAGGTGGTAATTGAAAGCAAGAAAGGTACGTAGAAATTATTACCAAACTAATCTTAGAGGAGATTATTTTATAATTTTTTTAGATCTTTACAATTATAAAAACAAGAAACACATAAAATATAAAACTATGCCACAACATAGATGCACATGGAGAAAAAGTTTCAAGATAAAACCCCACTCTAAACAAGTCCAATGCATTCAAAATATAAACACAATTACAATACACTTATGAAAAAAGAAATTACAAGAGTATTACTAACCATATATTTGAAGTAATTTTGATAGCATAATAATAACTATTTACTCATTATAATATATCCATATCAATAACCCTTTAAATAAAAATAATAATACACAAAACCATAAAATTGTAATTACAAAATCAATAGATAAAACCACCCAAAAAATGTGGTTTCCAAATATCTACTTATAAAACCAAAACCCAAATCCCAACATGAATTCGCAAACTAAAATAATGTGTTCCTTCTACATAAAGTAAATGCATGAGCCCGGGATGAGCGGGAGTTGAGGCCGGAGCTGGTGTTTGAACGGTGAGAAGGGTGCATTCGAAGCAGACGATTATGACAATGTTGAAATCGTTGTTTGTTGGCTTTTGGGGCTTCTTGGGGAGTCGCTAGAGCTTTTTCTCTACTTCTTTTGTTGGCTGGGAGTTGCGAGCTGGAGTGGGAGTCCGTCCTCTTCTATTAGCGATGATGTTGTCTTTGGGACGGTGTGTTTTTCTCTTTTGGGTGTCCCTGTTGATGCTCAGGCCTGGTTGTTATTTCTGTCGGGTATGAAGCTTTTTAGATGGTTTTGGCACCCTCTAGGATTGAGGATTTTATTCTTGGGCTTCATTCGGCTATTTGGTGCTCTATTTGGGCCGATGCCTGGGAGGCCTGGTGCTTGGGTGTGCTCTTTCATCGGTGGTGACTCTGATTCTTCACTGGGTGTTGTGTGGGGAGCAACTTGCTCTTGGGCTCTCTATGGCTTTACGGTGCATTCTTTGGATTTAAGCCATTTTTTGTATCTTGTTTTGGTCTTAAGGGCTGTGACTAGTATGCTCATGAATGGCCTCTTCATTGCTTTGATGGGGCATGGCCTTTTGTGGCCCCTTTGGTGTTTGGTTAAGGACTACCTTATGTTCTCTATGGGGGGATTTTATGTCCTTCATTCTATCTGTGTTTTGTAGGCTAGGTGGAATTTGTGCCTAGATGCTCAACTAGTTTTACTTAAGGAAGCTGTTGTTGTGAGTGTTGACCTCTTTCCAGAGCAACTTAGTATTTACTTATGCCTTTATCTTTCGGAGGTTGTTATTTTTCTGAAGTCTCTTTATATGGCTCTTGGCCTCCCTGGTTGGATGGGTTTTGACTCTGGTGAGTATGGGTTTGAAGATCATTCTTGGGTTGAGTAGTGTCTTGTTTTTATTTTGAGGGCTCAAAATTTTTTGGATTTTGTCTAGTTGGCTAAATTGTGTTTTTTCGTTTTGGTTTTTGCACTTTGTTATGCCAAAAGAGGTTATGATTGTTTGTACTTCCAAAGTTTTTGCACTCTCTCTGGATCTACTGGTGGGGTCTTCTATGGAGGTGGAGACCGCTCCCATTGAGGTGAAGCCCTTGAGGTGAAGCCCTCTTCTATGGAGGTGGAGATGGCTATTGTAGATTTGGTGGAGATTCTAGTTAGCTTGTTCCTATCAAGGTGGAGCTTCTGTGAAAATTTATGTGAAGGATTTGGAGGGTGGGGCTCTCATCTTTTCTCCTCTTATAGAAGGGAGCTCTCTCCTATTGAGGTGGAGTTGGGATTGGATCTAGTAGGGTGTTGCGACAAGAAGGTAGATATGCTTCAGTGTCTCGGTGTGCTCTCTAACTCCCCTATTGAGGTGGGGACCTTGGAGATGTTGGTGTCTTTGATTATAGGTATGGGGTTAATGGTGTTCTTTACCATGAAGTTTCCTTTTTCTTCTCAACTCAGTGATGTCTTTCCTGAGCAACTGGTTTGATGTTGCCTGGCTGATGCAGACGGGTTCTATGTTTACCTAAGGGTTCCAGATCCTTGTTAAAATCTAGTTGTTGAGGGATCTTGTCCCTCACTTTCTTATTTGATTCAGCTTGTGTAGTCATGTCCTCTTATTAACTGATGTTGATGTCCTGTTGTTGATTGTATGTGTTTTATCTTATTTGTAGCTTGTTTGCCTTGGACAAGGTTACATATCCCTTTAAAATTGATTGTAATGGGTTTCAAGGCCCCATCAAAACTTGATTGCCTCTAATAAAAAACATAAATGCATCATAATTCACTCACCAACTCAAATTCTATTTTGGCTTCATTGTCTCCATCCTAATATACCTTATGATGTGTCATAACATGTATCGTAAGTTTTTCAACAAGTGTAACTCCTTACAATTATTTTGATGTCTTGAATATTTTTATATTTCTAATTTAGGAGGACCAACCTCCAAATGCCATAAATTTTGATTCAAAAGACCATCAAGGCCCCCTTATTTGAAATCATAGAGTTTGAAAATATGGAAAGGGTATATTCACACATTCGAATAGTTGATATGTGAATTTAATAGATCCTTTGACATTTGTTTTTTTAACAAAATAGTTTGAGAGTTCCTTCACATCAAAGAAGAACATAATGAATTTATTTCCCATTTCATCAATAGAAAGAGATAACTCCTTTATCCTCTTCTAGTGCCCCTCATATGAAACCTATATAATTTTGCAAGTGTTTCCTCCACTCCTCATATAGATAAAATTTATAGAAGATATCATTTTTTAATAAATGGATTACACAAAACTATACAATAGTTTAAGAATTGACAAAGAAACCATAGAAAATGGGAGGAAAAATTAATGAAAAATATCAACATTAAAAGTAAAAATAAAAATAGAAACCCCTTCAAGAAAAAGATAAAATTTTAAAAATATATATATATATATATATCTCATATGAGAAATCTTGGCTTCTATTAGCCCAAAAATATTAATCACAACAACACGAAAAACAATAAAATCATATTATCTTGAGACTATTATCTAGAACTTGATAATATATGTTGCTTAAAGCTAGATGATATCACATTCAACTTGTATATATCATAAAAAAAGCATTTAATTTTCCTATATGATTTTCTAGCATGTTCTTACATCCTGAAAATGTTTATATATGTTAAAACTATATACAATATGAGAACCCATAAAATACTTAAGATAAAATTTATTTGACCATTTTTTAATCATAACATTCCAAGGATTATTGATATATAAATAGATAAATAAATTCATGCCGCATATGAACCTAACTAGAAAAGTGTTAAAATTTATTCAATTGAGCCTTAATGATCCAATGGAATATTTGAGTATAACGTTTTCCCACATTTCATTTCTAAATATTCAAATTGTGAAGAATTGGAAAGTACAATTTGATATTTCTACCTCCTTCAAGAACTTGAAGAAACCAAGAGATAAAGTAGTTTAAAACCCACCCCATAGGGTTTTTTTAAGGTTAAGTTTTATGGGGCCTCCAAGGGCAACCTGAGTTCTACTAGAGACAGTGGTGTTTTGAGAGATTCCAAGGGTAAGCTTATATCAACATTTTATTTTCCTCTCAAATTGTAGATTAGTCATTATGTTGAAGAAGTTGTGGATTTTAATGCTATCAAAATTGCACACTCTATAGGGTTTAACAAGATTATTATCAGGTAGCTTTGAAGAACTATGTTTTAGAACATAAGATTGATGTGTTACTTTTATAAGAAACCAAGAAGAAGAAAGCTAATTTTGATAATATTGCTAAGTATATATGGTCGGGGGCCACTTACTTTTATAGTGATATTGAAGGGGCATCGAGTGGCCTGGTTGTGCTATGGAAACCCTCTAGGTTTAATGGCTTTGAACTATTATGCTGCCAGAGTGGTGTGAGAGTTTCTTTTTCCTATTCGGGAGGCTCTTGGTTGCTTATAAATGTCTATGCTCCCAACCAGAGAAATGCTAGGAATGCCTTGTGCTAGGTTCTTTTTGGTTGGGTAAAAAACAATAGCAGTTCTCATTGATTGGTGGTTGGGTACTTCAACTCCCCCTTATATCCTTCAAAGAGAAGTGGTGGTTTGGTGGATTATTCTAATAGCATGGCTGATTTGGATAACTTCCTGAGCTCTACTGGCCTGATTGACATTGACTTATTGGGCCAAGATTTTACTTGGACCAATAGGCGTCTTGGGGAGGACTTAATTCAAGTAAGATTAGATAAATTCCTTTGCTCCAGTAACTGGACTGGCCTACTCAGTGCCAATCTTTGGGCTCTGCCTAGGATGGTGTCGAATCACAATCCTGTGATGTTGATCTTGAATGACCTATCTATTGTTGGACCATTCCCCTTCCAGTTTGAGATAATGTGGAATTCCCACCCTAACTTCAAGAACAAAGTTATTGAATGGTGGAATATTCATGTTCATGGCTCTCCCATGTTTAGGATATTTTTTAAACTTAAACATATCAAATATATGGTGAAAGGCTAGAACAAAAGACTTTTTGGGGACGTTTTCCAGAAAAAAGGAGTTGTTGGAGATAAATTGAAAATTATACATAAGAAAATGGAGGAGGATGTCAGTCTACCTACTTGCAACTAGGAAAAAGAGAGCCAGAGGGAGTGGGGGAAAATTTTAAGGAAAGAGGAAATTTTCTGGAAACATAAATCTAGGGTCCAATGGCTGAAAGAAGGTGATAGGAATACCTCTCTTTTTCACATTTTTGCCAGTAAACATAAGAAAAGGAAAAAGATAACTAAATTGCATAATGAGAAGGGGAATGTGATCAATACACCCACCCAGATCGGTCTCTTGGTTGCGGCTTATTTTCAGAAGGCTTATTTGGCTCCTGCTAAGGCTCCTAATCTGGCTCTGGACAGTCTGTTGTTGGACCCTCTCCTGTCCATCATTACCCAAAGTGATAACCTTGGGATCCTAAGCATTGTCACTCCCGAGGAGGTCAATTTGGCTACCTTCAATATGGGGGCTTACAAAGCGCCTGGCCTAGATGGTTTTCCACTAGCCTTCTTTCAGATCTTTTGGGAGATTGTTGGTGAGGACCTTGTCTTAGCCACTCGTGATTTTTTCAAATTTGGTAAGATTCTCAAACAACTAAAACACACATTCATAGCCTTAATTCCCAAGATTGTTGATCCCCAATCTATGACTGATTTTCCTCCCATCAATCTTTGCAATACCTTTTATAAAATCCCATCTAAAATTCTAGTGAACTGCATCAAACCTCTCCTTGACAAACTTATTAGCCCTACCCATAAAGGGTTTGTACCTGGTCTTCATATCATTGATGCTACCATAACCACCCATGAATTACTTCATTTGATGGATAGATGCAACTATGCTGGTATGGCCCTTAAATTAGATATCTCAAAAGCTTATGATAAGGTGATTTGGGACTTCATCCCTATAGTCTTAGCTAAGTTTGGGTTTGGCCAATATGTTGTCAAACTCATAATGGAATGTGTAACAATGGTTAAGTACTTTTTTCTAGTTAATGGGACTCCTTTTGGGTTCTTCTCTAATGGGAGAGGTATTAGACAGGGTGACCCCATTTGACCCTATTTTTTTTATCATGATAGTGGATGTCTTGAGTAGGAAATTTTCTAATTTGTTGTCAGAAGGGTCTATTAAGGGAATTGAGGCTGCCTCTTCCTTAGATCTAATTGTGATCCAAAAATTTGTGGATGATACTTTCCTATTTGAGAAAGCCTCTATGATTGAAGCCAGGAAATGGAAAATTTGTCTTAACAACTACATTGCTTGTTCTAGTTAGTGCATTAACTATAATAAAAGTATTATTTACTTCTTCAACAACACTCCTAATCTGCAAGCTTGGGTGACTATTTTTTTGGGATGTATGAGTGGTTCTCTTCCTTTGGTTTATCTTGGTCTACCCCTTACTATCAAGGAAATCACTCCTGACTTTTGGAATTCGTTCCTTGAAAGGATCCAAAGAAAATTGGTTGGGTGGAAAGGCTCCATCCTTAGTCATGCTGGTAAAATACAACTCCTATCTGCTACTCTTTAGGGTATCCCTATCTACTTCCTCTCCATATTCAAGATCCCAAGATATATAGCTGAGAAATTTGAGAAAATAAAAATGAATTTCCTCTGGTCTAGGACTAAGGAAAAGAATAAATTTTCTCTGGTTAAATGGGACAAAGTCTACCAACCTAAAAATTGTGGTGGGATTTGGAGTATGATTGTATCTAATACTAATAAGGCTTTGATGGCCAAGGTGGACTGGGACCAACTAAGGAATAGAAAGGATTGGTGCAAGATTATGAGTGCTAAGTATCTTCAAAAAAAACCTTTGATCTACTGTCTCTCGAAGGTTCACCCTTCAGGTTCCTTGGTCTAGATGAGCATTTGTAGCCTACAAGATCTTCTTAGGACTAGGATCAAATGGAAGATTGGTAATGGTAATAAAATCATATTCTGGGAGGGCTCTTGGTTACTTGATACCCCTCTGGAAAACTCAGAATTTAGAAATCTAATGAGGCTAGCACAACAGTTCTTTGGTGTCAATGTTAGTGATTACCTCCTTGGCCCACATGGTGCTAGGAAGTGGAATGTTTTGGATCTTTACTACCCTTTATCCCCTGAATTGAGCCTCATTTCCAAGTCCCTGTAGGAGTTGCTCTCCCTTACTAGAATTCCTTCAACCAACTTGGGGGATGGATTCTTCTAGACCCATGATAAGCAGGGTGATCTTTTTGTTAAATTGACTTACAATCTGTTGATGGACTAGGGTGTTGTCCTTGAACCTTGGAAGAGGGTTTAGAATCAACACATGATTCTGAAAATTAACTTCTTTTGGTGGACTGTCTACCATAACAAGATTCTTACACAGGACAATTTGAGGAAAAGGGGATTCCAGATCCCCAACAAATGTTTTTTATGCAAGTGCAATGAAGAATCCGTGGACCACTTGTTGTTTCACTACCTTTTTGTTGTTGATGTGTGAGAACTGGCTATATAATGTTTGGGAATTTAGTGGACTATGTGAAGGGATATTATATCCTTTATTTTGAGTTGGAATGGACCCTTCATCCACCCCTTACCTTGTGAAATTTGGAACCAGGTTCCCTCCATTATCTGCTGGTGCTTATGGAAAGAGAGAAACAATAGGATTTTTTAGGAACACTGAGATGAGTTTGAAGGAGGTTTTTGGTATTGGTTCTCGGCTCATTGAGGAAAATATTTCGCTCTTCAAAGGAAAAACCTCAGACAAAGGTTCAACTAAGAGGGAAATTATTATGTCCAAAGCTTGGCATCAAAACCTAGATGCAAGCTCCTATGACAACTCTTGATCCTTGGCTAGAAGAAACACTATCTGGAAGCCTCCAGAGAGAGGATGGTATAAACTTAAATTTGTTGGGGCAGCTAAACACAACCTAGACAGAGCTAGCATAGTAGGTGTTATCTGAGATTGCAAAGGAAATTTTGTGGTTGTTTACTCTGGGGGGATTGGAATCCAATATTCTATGATTGCGGAAGCTAGAGCACTGCTAAAGGGCTTACAGTTACCCGTTTCTATAGGAATTGAGAACCTTCATATCGAAAGAGATTTTAAGTCTATTATTGATGTTGCTAACTTTGGCAGATTACTGGGGTGAAGTACTAAAGACATTCTATTAAACATAAGGCTCTTCCTGTCTAAGTTGGATATGAAGATTACTACCTACATTTACCGGATGGGAAACCAAGTGGCTTATGCCTTAGCCAACTTTGGAACACATTAGAAATTATCTAAGTGTTGGCTTTTTTTTGGGGAACCTTTCGCCTGGTATACAAGGTCTAATCCTAAAGGAGAAAATCCCTTACTTGATCAATGATAATATCTAATCATGCATTTTTATGGGCTTTATGGGGGGTTCACATGCTTGTCTTATGGGCTATGTGGACAGGTGTTAATGCTAAAATGTTAGACAAGTGGAAAAATTTGAATAATGGAGCCGAGTCCATTTTTATTAAGGGGATCATGAGGATTTATGGTGGGTACTTTGTGATTAAGGCCAAGCTGGACCATACCTTATGTAATCTCCTCTTGGGGATTGCACTTAGACATCATATTTTCATGATTTTTTTTGTTTTTAATATTGATGTGACTAATAATTATGAGGAAAAGCTCCTAATCAGTCCTATCCTTTCCGCTATTTTGTCTCCTCTTCTAAAGGTCGGGTTCTTAGATGTTTCTAAACTTGGCCCTATGACCATCTTGCCTTGGTCTCTATGTAATAACAATGTGGATGGAAATCGTTTCATTCCCATTATGTCCTGCTTACCTAGCCGCACATGTTTGAAGATTCTCATTCATGAGTCTGCCAAGATTGCGTTTAGGGAATTATCTCCTCGAGTGTGCGACCTGTACATTGCTTTGATTTCCTAAAGTTGCTTTGTTTGTCTTAAAATCCTAAGTGTGCGAGTGACCTTTCACTTAACCATTTTCTCTAACCATTTTCTCTTACAAGTCTTCTAGTTATTTTGTGTGCAGAGAGGCATTATGGGCAGTGATAGGGTGTGAACGGAGCCTGATAATTGTGATGAATTTTGCAAAGATCCATTGGTGTGGCACATATGTGTTGAACGCAATTTGTCTCCCCTAATGGAGAGTCTGGTGGGTCATGACCCTAACTTATCTATGTAGTTTTCTAACTCTTGGAAAGATCGAAGAGCGACTATGGGAGGTATTTCCTTTGAAGTGAACAAGGAATTGATCATGTAGGTGATGGAGTTGTTGAGTACTAGTCAAAAGTACCTGAAGCATACTAAGGCCTAGGATAATGATAGTTTGAATTCTTTCTTTGTTGGAAATGATAAGTCGGTTCGTAACCAATCGAGGTTTGAGAGAGAGGCTCTTTCATAGCCATGGGACCAAGTCTGCCTTGCCCTTATGAAGAACATGACCCTAGAAGGTAGATACAAAACCTAATACTTCTACCATTTCCCTCTTTTAAATCACCTTCGGCATAAAATTTTGTTAAGCTTTCCTTTCTTCCTTCTTAAGGATTTAGAGAGCTTTGTCAAAAAAAGAATTGAGGTTGCTAGCCTAAATCCTGATGATACCCCTCCCCTGTTGCTTCAACAAGGCCTCATTATGAGGATCTACCACTTCCATCTTGCGTTATACCCACCCAAACCCATTTTTGTTGTCTGTGTCAAGGAAATTGAATGTCCTGTTGTGACTAATATATCCCCGATCGAGTCCAAAGGTCCCATCAGGAAAACCCATCTATTTTTTGCTGATACTCATAAGCCTAAACCTGTTGCTAAGAAGCTTAAGCGGAATGCGGGAAATACCTAGACTAGTGTTGTGGTTAGTCTCTGTGAACTCAAGTCGACCCCTACCAAGACTACTAGCAAACCCACCCTGAAGAAGAAAGGTAAGGATGTTGCGAAGGGTTTTATGGAGCCTCCGACCAGGGACAACATAGGTAAAAATGTGGTGGGTAGGGATTCTAAAGGTGACATGGCAGTCGTGGCTACGGTGTTGACTGGTGGTGATACCATCATCAAGAGGTTTGGTATACTTTCTAAGAATAATAAGAAAGTGCAAGTTAACAACTTGGACTTGGAAGAGGAGCGGTCAGACAACAAAGATTACAAGGATGAGGAGGTGTCTGGTGATGAGGAGGAGGAGTACGCTGGAGGGCCCCACACCATTTCTAATATTAGAAAAGTGTAGAAGGAGGACTTGAATTCCCAATCCTTGGGCCCACTAGATGTGGAGTGTGTTGTTACTGAGAAAGCTGCAAATTATGGGGAGGAGCTCTGTGTGTTGCAGGAAAGAATGGATAATATGGAAAAGAAATTTTGTGGATTGTCTCATTTCACTATCAAGCTAGTCTACTGTGTTACTAGCACCTTGTCTACAGTTATGAAGGATGAAATGGACAAGAACAATGCTGAATATGGCAAGGAATGGGTTGGGGATGATGTTGTTAATCTCATGTCTAAGAACTGGGAAAATGCCAAAAAGTTTTTTGTTGGTCCATTTTTTGTCTATCTGTTGTTGGTCTGCGGTGTATGTTTTTTGGCTTTGTCTTTAATGTTTTTTTTTTGCCCTTGTGGCTCTTTGTGTTAAGGGTAAAACACCCTTTAAATGTTTCTTATTGTATCAAAAACAAGATTATTATCAAAGGAGACTCATTAAAATAATTTCAATATATGTGTGGTATCCAAGCCTCTAGTTAGATTATTTCAATAATTTTATTAATGCTCCCTTAAGCTTCCTGATTGTTTTGAGGAATTTATTTTTCAACCTTCTTTTCATGAGGGCAACAAGATGGTGGGCTCCCTTACAAACATTATAGATAAATTAGGAGAAGATTAAGATTTATGAGGATCTAGCTTCCATCCCCACACAAGTTACGTTAATTCTAATTAATGATTACATTAAAAGGGGTGGATTACACCTAAGGTGTAATAATGATCAAGTAAGGGAAACCTTTATTCCTAATTTATAATGATTTCTATCATTTTCTATGGTATCTTTGATTTCTTAATATCGATTCTTAGTAGGGATAATAAGTTGGGGATTTGTGGAAAACTATGAAAAGAGGTGAGAAGAATTTCAAGGTCATGGACGATGATAGGAATGGGGTGGAGAAAAAAATTTGCATGGTGGACTACTCTAGTTCCCAATTCTAGAATATCTTGGAGGAAGGTGAATTAACCCCATACCTAGAGAGACTCAAAGGTTATCACCTTTCTATTACAAAGGTAGTTACCTAAGGGGAGAAAAAGAAGAAGGTAATGGTTTTTGGACGGGAATGTGTAATAAATGAGGAACTCATTATCAAGTTATAGACCTTTATACAAAGGGAGGAATTTTTAATGATAGAAAGGCTAGTAATGAAGCTCTACATGTCTTCTTTAAGGGTGATGAGAGGAATTGGTTAGTTGAGATACACTTAGGGTGTGAACGGACATCCCTTATACCAACATTATTTGTGGTGGTAAAGACTATTATAAGGTGTTTTTCCCTAGAAGGGAGGTATAGATCAATCTATGGGTATCATTTCATTTTACTAAATTATTTCTGGTCCATAAGATTTTTTTTCCTTCATAATTTTTATGTTGGCTTATATGGAAAATTTTATTAGTGAGAGAAATAAAGTGGATAATATGGTTCCTCTCCATCAAGGTCTCATTATATTGATACATGTAACCATACGAAATCCCATGCCCTTGGTAGAGAGGCTAGATTTGTGTTCATACTAAGTCCAAATAGAAAAAAACCCTTATAGGCTTGATAATTTCATTCATACTTCATCAATATAATTGAAAGTAGGTAATCCTAGTGGCTAAAAGGGGGTGAAGATTCTGGGAATGCTATCTAGGAAGTTTCAAGTCCCTCGTCAAACCGAGAGTATAATGAATTTCAAGAGGAGTTAACACCCTCTCAGAAAAGAGGAAAATTAAGATTGAAACTCCCAAACTCTAGTTGGTTAAAAGGGTAAAGGGGAAGAGAAAATATCTTAGAGGTGAAGAGGTTTTGAAACTAGTAATGAAATGGAAATGGGAAGTTGTGAAGATTTGGTAATGGAAGGTACAGAAAAATAAGCTAATATTTTAAAGGATAGTAGAAAGGGAAAGAATACCTTTGTGGAACTGATGATAGGGGTCCCTTTCCATTTCATTTCAAACCTTTCCCTTGATATTATTGAGAAATTTCATGAACTAGTTTCTGAGGCCTCAAATCACAACCAATTTTAGAAATTCTTAGGCATGGTAAAGGAGGTTGTTTCTTCTCAAAATATTATGATGAAATGGTTTTATGTTGAGATAAATTGCCTTCAAATTAAATTGGGCAATCTTTATAAGAAGTTTTGGTGGCAAGTACCAAATATCAAAGGAATAAGATGAAATTATTTCGTAGGGATGGGAAGTAATTATTTAGAAAATTTAGAAGAATTTTTCCAACTTCAACAATGAGTTTATGATGAAGACAGAATGCCACTCTTTTGATTTCTAAACCAAATTTGCAACACAAATATTAGAAAAGACACCATGGTTAATTAACTCTTAAATCAATAATTCCATTTGTCAATTTCAAATGATTCACAATTACATTCAAAATGATTCACAGTTAAATTCAAAATTGAAAACAAATCAATTACATTTATTTATTTAGATTTCACAATTCTTCCTCTATTTTCTCACCATACACACAATCTACAAGTCCCTCATCTATTGGCCTCAAATTATCTCCTTAAATCTTCATAGATCATTCATGAACCCACTCTATGTCTACTTCTTCTTGGTCTCCATGCATCATCCTCATTGCTTTTCCTTTGTTTCAAATATGCTCTTAAGAGCTCAAATTCTTATTTCTTTTGTATATTCTAGATGGTGCACCCCCAATATCTTCACATTTCATTTATTTGTTTGAAAACCTTCATCACTAGCTGCTTGACATTTGTCTATTTCTGAGAACTTATTTTTTATCTAATTTAAAGCCTTCAATCTCACACCTCTCCACATAGCCCTTAACATATTCCTTCTTTACACTTACCAACACTACCCATATCTTTATTTAATCATTTTTTTGAAATTCAATAGCCTATACCATCTTCAAGAAACACCCTCTCTTCTTTTTCTTTTTGATTAAAGAGTTTCAAAATAAAATCCACATCTTTAAACTCATGAAGCCATTCCAAAATGAAAAAAATTCTCTACCTTGCCTTCTTCACAACCTTCAATCACTATATATTGTGCACCATATTTGTCTTGTTAAAATCTACATTTTTTATCATTTCAAAACCTCACATGATAGGGCACCAATTCTCCTTTACTCACTTGGCACAATTTTCCTCTATCCTATGAGCAACCTCACTCCTTATTCACTTAGAATGCAATATTTAATTGAATGATAAATTTAATAGATTATGCCTCGGGCATCACTACCTTGGCTATGCAAGAACTCTTCTTGGTGTGGCTTCCTACCCACACAACCCCTAATTTCCTTGCTCTCTTTTGAATTTTATGCATGCATTTAAATCAAGAATGCCATAATGTAGAAGGGTGTGACCCTTCACCTCTCTAGAATATTAAAATTTTAAAAATAATGGTGTGATTCAACTTCAAGAACAGTTTTTTAAACTCATTTTCAATTTTTTGTTCTTTTCCAAATGACTCTTCATCTTTGGGTGCTATTATTTCTGATTACTCATAAAACTACTAGACATAGAAAGATTTACCGATCCTTCAGTGTAATAATGGCAACACTAAAAAACAAATTAGAATTAAAAGCATAATCATGATATTTTATCAAATTTTTACAATAATGTTGGCCAAACTCTCTTCAATCAATACTAGAATCAGATTAAACTACTCTCAGAGAAAGAAAACAAAAACAAAACCAAACCAAACATTTTTGGTCAATGTTGCTTGCTTGTGGACCCAAATGCTCTTGTATCAGACATGTTGGGTAAGAAATTTGTGAGCATAGGCTCACAAAGGTAGAGATGAATGATAGAATCACCCTTCTAGACTACAAACAATCTACAATGAACTCCATCACTAACAACTTGACTTGCTTCACCAAATAATTTCTATTCTTCTCTCCATGCCCTCCTCATGACATTTCCTCATTGCAGCTCAACCCTTACAACCTCTTCATAGTGCACACTTGCAATCATACCTCGATCCTCAAAAAGATCCCACTTTGCCTATTGTAATCTGCCACTTCCACAACAACTTTCTTGTGCTTTCCATCTGTCAACTTCTTAGGAATTCACACACCTACAATGATACTCTTGAGCTCCTCAATTGCACTTTCTCAATTCATAGGTTATGTCATAAGTTGCCTCATGATTGGAAATCTACTTATGCCCCCAAAAACTCTTCTCACTTCCCTCTCCACTTGTAGGTCTTGGTACGAACTACCACATAGTTGGCACTCTGCCCACACACTCAAGACCACTAACTTTGATACCATTTGATGAAGAGAGCATGTCACTCTTCTTATTTCTCAACCAAAATCACAACACACAGATTACAAAAGACACCATGGTAAATTAACTCTTAAATTGATAATTCCATTTGTCGATTTCAAACGATTCACAATCACATTCAAAATTAAAAACAAATCAATTACATTTTCTTATTCAAATTTCACAATTCTTCCTCTATTTTCTCATGGTACACACAATCGACAAGTCCTTTGTCTATTGGTCTCAATTTATCTCCTTAACTATTCACAAATCATTCATGAACCCACTCTTTGTTCACTTCTTCTTAGTCTCCATACATCACCCTCATTTCTTTGTCTCTATTTCAAATCTACTCTTAAGAGCTCAAGTTCTTATTTATGTCACATTACTCCTAGATGGCACACCCCCAATATATTCACATTGCATTTATTTATTTGAAATCCTTCATCATTAGCTACTTGACACTTGTCAACTTTTTAGCTTAATTTTTATCTAATTTAAAGACTTCCTTCTCATTCCTTTCCACACAACCCTTAGAATCTTCCTTCTTTACACTTACCAATGTTGCCCATGTACTTATTTATCCATTTTGTTTAAACTTCAATAGCCTATACCATCTCCAAGTGGCATGCTCTCTTATTTTGTTTGCTAATTAAAGAGTTTCGAAATACAATGCTCCTCATCTTTAAACTCATGAAGCCATTTCAAAATGGTGTAATTTATCTACCTTGCCTTCTTCACAACCTTCAATCACTATATACTACACACCATCTCTATCTTGATAAAATCTACATTTTTTATCATTTCAAAACCTCACATGATAGGGTGTCAATTCTCCTTTACTCACTTGGCATAATTTTCCTCTATCTTATGAGCAACCTCACTCCTTATTCTCTTAGTCTACTATATTTAATTGAATGAGACATTTAATAACCCATGCCTCCCATCACTAATTGGTTGCACATGAGATCTTCTTCTTGCAATGGCTTCTTGCCCACACAACCCCCCAAGTCCCATGCTCTCTTTTGAATTTTTTGCATGCATTTAAATCAAGAATGACATAATGTATAAGGGTGCAACCCTTCAACTCTGGAATATTAAAATTTTAAAATCTAATGGTGTGATTCAACTTCAAGACCAGTCTTTTAAACTCCTCAATTTTATGTTCTTTTACAAATGACACTTCATCTTCAGGTGCTATTCATTTTCGAGTGCTCATAAAACATACTATACGTAACAAGATTTGCCAATCCTTCAATGTACTGATGGAAATATTTAAAAATAAAATTAGAATTAAAAGAATAATCATGATATTTTTTCAATTGTTGACAATAATGTAGGCCAAAATCTCTTCAATTGACCACCAAAATCGGATTAAACTACTCACAGAGCAAGAAAACAAAAAAAAACCAAACCAACATTTTTTCATCGATGTTGATTGCCTGTGGACCTAGATGCTCTGCATTAGACATGTCGAGTAAGAAATTTGTGAGCATGGGCTCACAAAGGTGGATTTGAGTGATAAAATCACCCTTCTAAATTATGAATAATCTACAACAAACTCTATTGTTGATATCCCAATCTCCTTTAACAAATACTTTCTCTTCTTCTCTCCATTCCCTCCTCATGATATGTCCTCATTGCAACTCAACCCTTGCAACATCTTCACAATGCACACTTGCAATCATACCTCTATCCTCACAAAGATCCCACTTCACCTATTGTAATCTGCCACTTCCAAAAACAACTTTCTTGCACTTTCAACCCCTCAACTACTCAAGACTTCACACACCTGCAATGATACTTTTGAGCTCCTCAATCACAGTTTGTCAATTCATAGGTTCTATCATAAGCTGCCTCATAGTTTGCGATCTACTTATGCCCCCAAAACCTCTGCTTGCTTCCCTCTCCACTTGTAGGTCCTAGTGCAAAATCGCTCACAATTGATGCTTTGCTAGAACACTCAAGACCACTAGCTCTAATACCATTTGATGAAGAGAGCACACAATTCTTTTTATTTCTCAACAAAATTCAAAACATAGATATTACAAAAAACACCATGGTCAATTAACTCTTAAATCAACAATTCCATTTGTCAATTTCAAATGATTCACAATTATATTCAAAATTGAAAATAAATAGATTACATTTATTTATTTAGATTTCATAATTCTTTCTCTATTTTCTCACCGTACACAATCTACAAGTCCCTCATCTATTGGCCTCAATTTATCTCCTTAAGTCTTTATAGATCGTTCATGAACCCATTCTCTATCTACTTCTTCTTGGTCTCCATGCATCACCCTTATTGTTTTGCCTCTATTTCAAATCTACTCTTAAGAGCTCAACTTATTATTTCCTTTGCATAACTCTTTCTAGATGGTGCACCTCCAATATCTTCACATTTCATTTGTTTGTTTGAAAACCTTCATCACCAATGGCTTGATTTATTTTTATTTTTGTGCACTTATTTTTATCTGATTTAAAGCCTTTTTTCTCATGCCTCTCCACACAACCTTTAGCATATTCCTTCTTTACACTTACCAACATTGCCTATGTCTTATTTAATATTTTTTTTGAACTTAAACAACCTATAGCATCTCCAAGAAATGCCCTCTCTTATTTTGTATGTTGATTAAAGAGTTTCAAAATACAATGCTCCTCATCTTTGAACTCATGAAACAATTCCAAAATGGCACAATTTCTCTACCTATCCTTCTTCGCAACCTTCAATCACTATGTACTACATGAAAGGAAAAAAACAAGTGTAGAAAATTATAGAGAAGAACAAAGTCACATAACACACAAATTTACGTGGAAAAACCTGGTAAAAATATACTAGTAAAAAACCACGAGAAAAATCTCAAAACTATTCTAGCCTTATTTCCAAAAGAAGGAAAGTTACTCTATTTATATACAAATTTGAGAAACTTAATGCTATAATTAAGTTCTCAAATTTTCCACCTCTAACCCTTCCAATGCCACCACTATAGTCATATTATTGACTAAGCCTATACATGTGGCTCTCAATTGTCTACAGGGTTGACACATATAGAGTCCAACTTGATTCTACTATGAATCACTTAATAATTTACTAAGTCAACACAACCAAGTTGGAGAGTCCTAGTTGGAGATAACTTACTAAATATTGTAATTATGACTCACATAACTACATGTATGACACATATAGGAGTGGAGTCCTAATTGACTTCACATTCCAACATTCTCCCACTTGAAGTCAAGTTTCAAACTCATGAATAATTCCTCTACTGAAAAACCATTGCCAATGTTGCCTATCATCACATAATTTGTAGACTAAGAGAAGTTCTACACCAAATGAACTTCTCTCTACCAATAGGTTTCGTCATATTATCTATAGGGTTTACATCAGTGTGAATCTTGGCCAAATATATTTTTCCTCCTTCCACCACTTCACAAAAAAATTGCTATTGAATATCAATATTCTTTGTTCTAAAATGGTATGTTGAGTTTCGTGCTAAGTGTAAAGTACTTTGACTATCACAATGTAGTACCATGTTATCTTGCTTCACTTCCAATTCACCCAAAATTATCTGAAGCCAAATTGCCTCCTGCTAGCTTATGTTTTTGCCATATATTTTGCCTCAGTAGTAGAAAATGCCACCACTATCTACAACTTTGACACCCAACTAACAACACCTCTAGCTAAAGAGAAAGCATAACCTGTTGTAGACTTTCTCTTATATCTATCTCCACCAAAAAGCACATCCACATACCCATTAACTTGAAGACTAATCCCACTATAACAGATAGCAACATATGAAGTGCCTCTCAAATATCTGAGAATCCACTTCACAGTTTTCCAATGACTAGTACCAGGATTTTCCATGTTCCTACTGACAACTACCACTGCTTGTGAAATGTCTGGTCTAGTGCACACCATGGTGAACATAATCCATCAAACTATTGATGAGTACGATACATGAGACATATGTGTCTTCTTTTATTTTGTGCTAGGGCATTGTTCCAAAGACAATTTAATATGAATAGGAAATGGAGTACTAACTAGTTGTACATTCTTCATATTGAAGCGTTGCAAAACCTTCTCCACATAATTTTTCTGTGAAAACCATAATTTCCTATTATTTTTGTCTCTATGTATCCTCATTCCAAGAATTTTATTTTCATTTCCTAATTCCTTCATCTCAAACTCCCTAGCAAGCTAAGTTTTCAAATGGATGATATTATACATGTTGGGACCTGCTACCAACACATCATCAACATACAATAGTAGAATAATAAAACTACCATCATCATACCTATGAACATAGGCACAATGATCAGCCTCACACCTACTAAAACCTAAACTCATCATGAAGGAATCAAACCACTTGTACCAACACCTTGGTGCCTATTTCAAACCATAAAACAATTTTCTCAACCCACAAACAAGATTATTCTTTCCTCTTTCCTCAAAACCTTCTGGCTACTGCATATAAATCTCCTCAAAGATATCACCATGCAGAAAGTTTATTTTAACATCTAACTATTATAAATCCAAACCAAGACTACCAACAAGAGCTAAAATAACTCTAAGAATACTTAATCATACAACAGGTGAAAAAATTTCATCAACCAATACCAGACTTCTATGCATACCCCTTTGCCACCAATTGAGCTTTGTATCTCTCCAAATTTTCATTTATATCCCTCTTTGAAATTTGAAGACCCACTTGTTCCCAATATATTTTCTCCCCTTAGGTAATGGCACAAGCTCCCATGTCTTGTTCTTATGCAGAGCTTCCATCTCCTCTTCCATAGCAACTCTCCATTTGATTGGACATTCAGCTTCACAAGCCTCCTGATATGAACTAGGTTCACCAACATCAGTTAGTAATGCATTGTTGGTGTAATTAAATGTGTTGTACCTTGTCCTAGGTCATCATTACACCTTAGTTAAGTTTACTCAAGGACCACATAGGAGTTGTTGGAGATTTTCCACCTTTGGTGGACTTATCATGTTATCACTCTATCACTCCCACCTTTCATGGACATATCATGTGATTAGGTTTCCACCTTTTGTGAGTGATCCACTATTTGTGGTGGTTATCACATATCACCTTTCCACTTTAGGTGGAGTGATAGCTTTTCATTGTTGTCTCATGTCATAATATTATGACACTTGTCATAATCTTATGCACTCCTATGTTCTCACCTTGGATATATAACCAAGGGGTCTCTACTAAATTTGTACACATTGAATCATATCATATCATTGACATTGAATATAATTTATTCTTGTCACATTATTTTCTCTCTTCTTGTGCTTTCCATTTGGTCCATAGATCTTGGCATCCATAGCCAATTCTTACATGGTATCAGAGCAGGTTGGGTGCCATTGGAGAGTCTTTTTCTGAAGAGAAGTAACAGATTTGGGGAGGCTCCATTTTGGCTCTTTATTGCAGGTTTATATCAGAGCTTGCTAGTGCAAATCTAAGCTCACCATTGCATCTGAAAGGTTTGAGAAAGTCGAATTTTCCTTTTGTTTCATCCAAATCGGACATATGAGGTCAAATCTACGAGGGTTTGAAGCTATATTGTGGTTGCCAGATCCAGAAGGTAGCTGTAATTTTGGAGCATTTTGGGTCAAATCCAACCCTGCCATTGCGTCCAAAAGGGCCAAAAACCCTAAGATCAACTGTCCAATTGTCCAAATCGGAGCAGTTGTCTGGTGAGGCAAAAAAAAATTGCCCATAGAGCCGTACAGCCCCAAGTCGCCATTAATGTCGACGGTACAATTTTCTTTAAAATATTATTTTGTCCGTTGAAAAATATTTTGAAATTAAAAAAAAAAACATTTTTTGGAAAAATTTATATTGAAAATTTTTTGATTTGAAAGTTTTTTTTGAAAAATCAAAAAAATAAATAAAATAAAATTCATTGTAGGGTACACCGTACCCTCCGTGGGCCCAAAATCTGCCTTGTGAATCTCTCACTACTGGTAATGACCGACAATTCAAACAATTCTGAAAAATCCATCTGACTGGCAGCAGCCAAAGCAGAATTCCGGTGGCGGCATTTTCGAAAATTCTGAGAATATTCCCATAGAATATTCCCAACAAAGATTCTGACATAAGAAAGTATATTTCAGCGAGATTCCCAATATTCCGACAGAGGGATGGTGGACTTTGACGGGCCCCAAGCCATCAAATTTAACATAGCGTTTTGCTAACATCATCATTGCGTCAGCATGACGTAAGCACTCATATGAAATATTTGGCCCCTTCACCATTGAGCTTTATGATTTTGCAGTCCAACTTCGGAAGGCCATAACTCGGTCATTTTGGCTCTCTTTTTTTTGACCAATTTTTTTTTTATTTGGGCTAATTTTTCGTGCTCTACACAGTGGTGCAATTAGTTTTTGGTTTTGGCTTTTGGTTTTTCCATAAATTGTAGATTCTCATAGGTGTTGTTGTTTCGTCCTCATTTTGGGCACTTTGGGAGCTCATAACTTGCTCCTACGGTAACATTTTTGGGTGCTGTTTTTTTGAAAGTGCATAATTTTTTGTGTACTCATTTGTATGATCAAATTGATCTCATTTTGTACTAGAAATTGTACTTGAATTTGTGGCCTATTTTGGCAATTTGCATACACCAAGATCAAAGTCCACTTTGCTATATTTGGTAGTGGCAATTTTAAATGCACTAAGTTATAAAGTGCCAAATCAGATATTGCTTGGGGGGTACTTTTATTGAGTGAATTTTGGGGGGTGTATTTTTTGTGATTGTGCCTATTTTGTGCTCTTGCATTCCATCATGGGTTCATCTAAACTTTCACTCTTAACTGCACATAATTATGCTACATGAAAATTACGTGCATGGAGTAAACTAATGGAAAAAGGTTTAATTTACTACATTGATGGTACCATAACTACATTTGTGGATCCTAAGGCAAATCCAACTGCATATATGGATTGGCTCATTAAAACTTCTATGGCATTGGGTACACTAAGAAAGTTCATTTCAAATGATCTAATTTTTCATGTTGATAAATGTACTACAGCGAATGAAGCTTGGGATAAGCTTGCTACTTTGTATGGAAAGGTTGATAAGGTTAAGGGATACAAACTTGAAAATAATCTCCTAAGCCTTGATCCTAAGAATTTTGACACTATTCAAGATTATGTCACTAAAGCAAATGAGCTAAGAGAACAAATAAAAGATTGTGGTATTGAGAAAGAGGATGATCAATTGGTCTTTAACTTGTTGGACAAACTTCCAACTGATTATGCAGCCTTTGTTTCAAGTTTTCAGACTCAACAATTGACAATTAGCAACTTCATAGCACCATATTTTGAGGCTCTCAGAGATCTTTTGATTCAAGAGAAAAATAAGCTTATTCAATTGGGTACTTTGAAGTCTTTAAAATCACATGCCTTGGTTGCAAAAGATGAGAAGTCTTCAAGTGGCAAAGAAAAGAAAAAGAACAAGCCTAAAAAGAACAAACAATCCACAGAAGAACATAAAGATTCATTTTCAAAAGAGAAATCATCTAAGAAGGAGAGGTCCTTTTGTGCATATTGCAAGAAGGATGGACATGAAGAACATTATTGTTATAAGAAGGATATTGATGAGTTGAAAAATCTTCTCAAAATAAATCAAATTGATTTGCCTTCTAGAATGTTTGAATCTTCTTCTCTTTCTTCTTCAAAACAGATTAAGGGAAAAGGTCATGTTGATTTTTCATCTACATCAGGATATAAAGGTCAAGCTCTTTGTGCTTTTTCAAGTTCAGGATCAGGTAGATGGCTTCTAGATTCAGGAGCATCACATCATATGGCATCTTGACAATCTATATCCTCTTCATTTCAGCCTTTTTCTATGTGTCTCCTATCTTGATGGGAAACAATACATACATGAGTGTAACGGGGAAGGGATCTATTAGTTTTGGGGACAACAGTTTCTAGGATGTTTTGTGCATTCCTCATTTGACGAACAATCTTCTTTCCATATATCAGATTACACATGGTGGAGATGGGAGAACTGTGGAGTTCACACCTGATTCAATCATCATTCATGACTTGGAGAGTAGAGAGATCATTGCTACTTGGGTGGTTGATCATTCATCTCGGTTGTATACCTTTGCAGATTTTGCTTCTGATGATGGCATTGTTCCCTTGGCTATTGATCACACTTCTAGTGTGAACCATGATTTAGATGAGACATTTGGCTAGTTGAACTTGGGAGTTCTCGCATCAGATCTAGTTCTTGAGTCATGCATTTCATTTCCTCTACCTACTGTTGCAGTTGAGGATGCTTGTGATTCCACAGTTTTGGTTCCTTGTGATTCAATGCAGCAGGATATACATTGTCTTCTAGATATGGCTACTTTGGATGGCTTCTTGACAGGTATTTCAGACTTGTTTGTGGAATCTCATCTTGCAGATTTGGGGGACACTATTAATGACATTCATCTTCTTTTTGATGGAGATGTTCCTTCTTCAGTTGTTGCAAGGGAACACTCTGACCCTCTTGTTCATTCTCTACATGATCATTCTTTGCAGTTTGACATGAGTGTGGATACTTTTGGACAACATTTGGAGGAGACTTCTTTGTCTTTAGAGGGGATATCCTTGTCTTTGGATTATGTTCTACATTCATCTCTACTAGATGTTGGATTGTACTCTTCAGCAGTGTGGCCTAGAACACCTATTTGGAGTGTGTCAACTTTCAGCATCGACATGGAGACACTTGAGCATGCTTCAAAGACATCATACATCATTCATCATCTTGACATCCTGCATACATCCTTGGTTTTGTTTCTTCCTAAAAGGAGGAACGTTTTTCGACGAGATTGGATCATTTTCAGCATTCAATGTCGAGCGTCTACCATCATTGCAGGAGACTCAACATTGAGGGGGGGCTGCCTTGTCTCTCTTCTACTTCTCTCTTATGGGGGGGGTCTTTTTCCTCACATGGGGTTTTTACCTTCTCATGCATCATTGAGAGCATTTCAATCTTGTATTTCATCTCTCTTTTGGGAAGGAGTTTTTTCCCATTGGGTTTTCTCCATTTGCGAGAGATTGCATTTGTACATGGGTACCTAACATGGCCTAGTTGTCAGGACCCATCTTTCATTGTTTGATTTTGTGTACATTCTCCCTAAGTTACACTTAAGGGTGTGTTGGTGTAATTAAATGTGTTGTACCTTGTCCTAGGTCATCATTACACCTTAGTTAAGTTTACTCAAGGATCACATAGGAGTTGTTGGATATTTTCCACCTTTGGTGGACTTATCATGTTATCACTCTATCACTCCCACCTTTCATGGACATATCATGTGATTAGGTTTCCACCTTTTGTGGGTGATCCACTATTTGTGGTGGTTATCACATATCACCTTTCCACTTTAGGTGGAGTGATAGCTTTTCATTGTTGTCTCATGTCATAAGATTATGACACAAGTGTCATAATCTTATGCACTCCTACATTCTCACATTGGCTATATAACCAAGGGGTCTCGAATACATTTATACAGATTGAATCATATCATATCATTGACATTGAATACAATTTATTCTTGTCACATTATTTTCTCTCTTCTTGTGCTTTCCATTTGGTCCATAGATCTTGGCATCCTTAGCCAATTCTAACATGCATAATTAGAATTACAAGTAAGAGAGTACTTTATAGGTGGTTTGATTACTCTATTAGATCTCCTTAAAATAGGTGATGATTCACCTTGTTTCTCAGCTGGTTAATGTTCTTCTAGTTGATCTTCATCTAGTTTCTCTTCATCAAGCACATTTAGATAATCATCACGTTTTTCCACCTCTGCATACCTTGTTGTTCTTCACCTCTTTGCATTGATTTTTTATTAAAATAAACATCTCGGCTAACAATAATCTTGTGTGCAGCAATATCCCACAATCTGAACCCCTTTGTACCTTCTACATAACCAAGAAAAATACATTTTGTGGACTTCTTTTCCAACTTATTTATATTCTCTTTAGGAATATGTACATAAGCAGCATAACCAAAAACACGGAGAAATGAATAATCAATTGCTTTAACTTTCCATATCTCTTCAATAATTTTATTATCAAGAGCACTAGTGGGAGATCTATTGATCAAGAAACAAGTCGTATTTACAACCTCACCCCAAAATTTCTGCCCCAAACCAATAATGCTCAACATGAATTTGGCTTGCTCCATAATTGTATGATTCATGTGTTCAACAACACCATTTTGTTGTGGTGTCCTCGCAACTGTCAATTGCCTTGCAATGCCATGCTCGATACAAAACTGGTTAAATTTTGTTGAACAAAACTCACCTCCATTATCAGTTCTCAGACATTTTATTTTCTTACCTTTCTAATTCTCTACTAGAGCCCTAAACCTCTTGAAACAAGAAAACACTTTAGATTTCTTCTTGAGAAGATAAATCCATACCTTATGGGAATAATCATCCATAAATGAAACAAAATATGAAGAACTTCCAATAGATGTTACAGGAGTTTCCCAAGTATCTGAAAGAATTAAACCTAATACATCTTTGCTTCTAGTAGTACTTCTAGAAAAAATCAATCTATTTTATTTCCCAAACAAACAATGTTCACAAAAACTCAAATCTTTAGATTTTGCACTTGGGAGAAGATATCTATCTAGTAGTACCTTGAGACCTTGTTCACTCATGTGGCCTAGCCTTTGATGCTAGGTTGATAATGAGTTCATCTCTACATCAGATACCACAACAGACTCTCCAATGTCAATTTGTCCAACCAACCGATAGAGATTTCCAACTTTTATCCCTTTAGCACAACCGAAACTCCCTTTGTTACCTTGTTCAACAAACGCTCCAAGTGAAAGTAATTTTTTCTTTAAACCAGGTACCTGCCTAATAGGTTGAATAGTTCTAACTAATCCATCAAACATCTTGATTCTTACCGATCCTTCACCAACAACTTCACATGGGTTGCCATTTTCCATGTAAACCATACCACCAACACAAGACTGATAACTAGAAAACTAGTCTCTATGTGGTGTCATATGAAAGGAAGCACTAGAGTCAAAAATCCAAACATGAAGTAAAGAGCTTCTCAGATTAGCAGTTAATACCTCTTCATCTTCCAATGGTGTCTGAACTTCAGTAGTGTTCGCCTTAGATACTGGTGTACTAGGATTCTCCTTGGTTGCTTTTGGCAACCTGTAATCCTTCTTGACATGCCTATTTTTGCCACAGTTCTAGCACTTTACCTTTTTCCACCCCTCAAATTCATACCTGATTTTTCCACGCTCAGTATTTTCTCTTTCTTAAGTTCTACCTCTTGCAAAAAGGGATTCATTTGAAGAGGATCCTTGAGATGTCTTCCACCTTGAATCTTCAGAGATTAAAGTAGTCATCACATCTTCAAAGGCCAACTTCCCACTCAGTGCAGAATTATTGAGAGCCATCACCAACTGATCCCAACTATCTCGCAAGGATCATAGTAATATTGTTGTCTTATCTTCATCAATTTTCACAACCACTAAAGCCAACTTGCTTGTCAGTGTGTTAAAATCATTGACATGATCTATGACAAATGAATTGTCATGCATCCTCAAATTATACAACTGTCTTCATAGCAGATTTTTTTTTTCCAATGACTTTGTCTCATACAACTTTGCAAGCTTATTCCACAAGTCATCAGTAGATTTCTCTTCTTCAACATTGAATAGAACTAAATTTTCTAGAGATAACTAGATTATTGCTCTAGCCATGCTATCTATGGTATTCCAATTTGATGTGCTCATATTTGTAGGTTTAGATGCTACTCCTTTAAGAGCTCTATCACATCCATCCTTCACCAACAAAGCTTGAATCTTAAGCTTCCATAGAGAAAAATTAGAACCATCAAACTTATGCACCTCAAATCTGCTAATAGTAGTTCCTGCCATCACTCACCTCTCAAATTAAACAAATTCTACACAAATAACCTATGATCTGATACCAATTGAAAGGAAAAATACAAGTGTAGAAAATTGCAGAGAAGAATAAAGTCACATAACACTTAGATTTACATGGAAAAACCTAGTAAAATATACCAATAAAAAACCACGAGAAAAATATATTTCGTATTGATTCTCAAGAATTATAGAGTTACAACAATCTCAAAACTATTCTAGCCTTATTTCCAAAAGAGGGAAAGCTGCTCTATTTATATACAAATTTGAGAAACTTAGTGCTATAATTAAGTTCTCAAATTTTCCACCTCTAACCCTTCCATTGCCACCACTATAGTCGTATTATTGACTAAGCCTAGATATGTGGCTCTCAATTGTCTACAAGGTTGACACACACAGAGTCCAACTTGATTCTACTATGAATCACTTAATAATTTATTGAGTCAACACAACCGAGTTGGAGAGTCCTAGTTTGAGAAAACTTACTAAATATTGTAAGTATGACTCACAAAACTGCATGCATGACACATATAGGAGTAGATTCCTGATTGAATTCACATTCCAACACTACACACTATCTCCATCTTTATAAAATCTGCATTTTTTTATCATTTAAAAACCTCACATGGCAGGCACATATTCTCCTTTACTCACTTGGCATGATTTTTCTTTGTCCTATGAGTAGCCTCACTCCTTATTCTCTCATTCCAAAATAGTTAACTGAATGATAAATTTAATAGCCTATGTCTCCCATCACTGCCTTGGCTACACAAGAACTCTTCTCCCTAGCATGGCTTCCTGCCCATGCAGCCCCCCAAGTTCCCTGCTCTCTCTTCTATATTTTTGTGTGCATTTAAATCATGGATGAAATAATGTAGAAGGGTCATGTAGAAGGGTGTGACCCTTCACCTCTCTAGAATATTAAAATTTTAAAATCTAACGGCGTGATTCAACTTCAAGAATAGTCTTTTAAAATCCTTTTCAATTTTATGTTCTTTCCAAATGACTCTTCATCTCCCAGTATTATTCGTTTCTGAGTGTTCATAAAACATACTAGACGTAGCAATATTTTTTGATCTTTTGGTGTAATAATGGAAAAATTAAAGTTCAAATTGGAATTAAAAGCATAATCATGAAATTTTATCAATTGTTGACAATATCGGAATCAGATTAAACTACTCGTAGAGAAAGAAAAAAAAGTAAAATCAAACTAAATAAATTTAGTTGATGTCGATTGCCTATGGACTTAGATGCTCTTGCATTAGTTTAAGTCTACGATGGTGGTGATGCAAAAAATGGAAAAAGGAAATCAATAATAGGGTTATTTTCTTAGAAAATGAGTTGAAGTCCTTCAATGAGAATTTGGATTGTATGGTTTAGGTGAGCAAGTGCACTATTCAAAATAGTGTTTCTAAAATTAAAATCCTAAGAAAGAAACTTAAAGAACTCCATGAAGGGAAGAAGATGCAAGGGATAGAGAAACGTGAAAAAAAGGATCGCACTGGCCCAAGTACAAGTCTCATGCAAGAAAGAAGAAATCCTTTAAGGGAGAAAAGAAAGATTTTATGGGATTTTCCAAACTATAGGAATAATTTTACTGGAATGAGATGAAAGGGACAAAAGCTTTAAAAAATATGTTTTTTTTTCCCTCTATTTTCTTTCTTTATTTTGTATGTAGTGTTGTGGTTTGTTGGGGTTTTTCTTACGAAAATATTTTGTTGTTTGTTTGTTGTGATTTTTCTGTAATTTATTCTTGTAAAAGGTTTTGAGGCCCC
This sequence comes from Sequoiadendron giganteum, assembly GCA_007115665.2. NCBI lineage: Eukaryota > Viridiplantae > Streptophyta > Pinopsida > Cupressales > Cupressaceae > Sequoiadendron > Sequoiadendron giganteum. Next base: position 258,785,470 of record CM021105.1, read on the forward strand.
TTTAAAATTTTTTTACTATTAATCAAAAATATTTTTATGTTTATTTTTAGGAATGACAAGTACTATAGGGACTCACTTCAATGAAAAAATAAAGAACTATCATTATACAAAAAATAATTCACATTACATGACTTATACTTCATGCACCTCATCATCTTGGCATACATACCATGCTAAACATATCATTCCCATTTTTTGAATAGGTAAAATTTTCTAATTTTATTTCATTTCTCATTGTTCATCTTTCTTGACAGTTGACAGGTTCCTATGTTTTCATTAATTTTCACTTGTAAAAGAAAAGCTACTTATGAAATAGAAATTCCTTCGTTTCTATAAGTCCTCATGAAGGCCAAGGAATAAACATACACTATCACATCCCTATAGGGTCCATTAATTTATATGGACCTCTTGACAATATCTTTTGATGTTAGAATAGTTACTCCACATGTATGGTTGTGTTATATAATTTGAGATGAATGAACATTTAAGGATTTACACACCTTAATGTAGGGCCAAAATGTAATTGTGAAAATTATATATGCATTATATTCTCCAAATTTTTGTGTACCCATTTTGAGGAAATATCTTGATAAATCTATATAGTGACAAATGTTGCAGTCTTATACAAAGTTGTGATCATTGCCTTAGCCTTTAACCGCATTCTTATGTATGCACATTCTCATACACTTAACACCCACCTTATCCTTTTATGCACACATACCTATACATTCATAAGTTATCCTTGCATTCACCACATTCGTATAGACACCTATCTTGATATAGTCATTAACCACTTGGATTAGACCCTTCCATTACCCAACATTTGCATGTTGCAATGTTGACCTTGTAATTGAGAAACTAACCTTTTCCTTTTTAAAATTCATTTTATTCAAAATTAGTCAATTAACCCCCTTTATTTTCTCACCCTAAACTACTTAAACACACATTTTGGTGATGTTTGATGCCATGTGCTATTATTTAAGGGTATTTAATTACATTGATTTATCATCCACACACATTGAAACATCCTTGCCCATTCAAAAGCATTGAATGAGTAATCAATAGTAAAATATTTGAACTTGATGCACTAAAAGGAGTAACTAATTTGCATACATCATCTTACAAGGTTTGTTTGTTGTCTTCAACTATTTATACACACTTCTATAGATTGACCTAGGATAAATTGTCTCTTTGTAATACAACAATTATTCTATAAAGATATTATTAAATACCTCCAACCCTCATACTAGTAGGAAACATAGAGGACACAAAGGCTTAAAAAACAAACAATAGAGTATATATCTACATTAAGCAAGGTAAATTTTGAAGGTAGAATTAGAAGAGTTTGTGATCATAGATCTATCACAGACAATCAATCTCTATAAAATACAAAGGATCACTATAGAAGCCATAACATTCATTTAATAGAAAGTTTGCATTTCCAGGAAAAAACGAATATTCTACAGTCTTTACCAAGTGGCATTGATCCTTCAATGATAAAATTAAGTACTTCTATCTTCTTCATTTCCTTTTTTAAAATAACAAATAAACTTATCTAAATTATCGACCACTAATTATCATTAGTTAATCTAAACTAATTTGTACACATTTATATGCATTTAAATAGATTATAAGTCAGCCCTAGAAAAACCTTATTTTCTCTTACAAATATATAAACCTATTCTTAATTTTACATTTATTTACTACTGTATTAATTTCTTTTATTCAATAGAAGGAATTAAATGTTTGTATAATTTAACCTGTCATATAAATTTGATCAGCAGTAGATATTTGGAAAGAGAACACCAATTTATATTTGTCTGGAGTCTGAAAATATTGAGAATTCAAATACCACACTCTTTATCTTTCATTATTGACGAAGTGAGAAAACTGAACAAAACGTTGAACAAATAACACAGTTAAATAAAAAAAAAAACACTCTTATTATCAATATAGAGTGTAAATATTTAATTTCTTTGAAAACCTGGACGAATTTATTACCTGTCTACGCTCTGCAAATGACAGAAATACTAGAGTTTTGTAAGATTGAAAACACAAACATTGCTTATTTCAGTAAGTCAGAGATTAAGAAAACTTATTGGTTTCTGGATTTCAAGGGGTTGAACACTTCTACTGCACAGGTGATTTACCCATCTATTTTCTGTTACAGAATGATTTGAAGATGTTGGCCTTGGCGTTGAACACCCAAGTTTCGAGGAGTCCAAAAAAACAAAAAAAAAATGCAAGCAGAACGACTCGCCAATCAAAATCTCTTACTTAGAGCCAAAGCGTATGTCAGTGTGTGAGAGAGGAGGAAGTTGGGTTCGACATTATTTTAGGGTTTGGGTTTCCTTTACCCAGAAACCAAGATTTTATGATTCTACGTGACACAAAACAAATAGTGGAAGGAACAAAAAATAATAGTTTCGTCTGTTAGATCTTGCTTTTCACATGCTTACTGTTCCCCGTCACATGGATGTAATTAGTGGGGAGATTAGTTCCATGTTTAGAATCATGCAGTTTTGTTTTGTTTAGTCGGCAAGTGTACTCTTTTTGGCTATTCTGTCAGTCAGACTTCCTTATCAGACCGTGTGCTCCAGATTCTTCTATCTGTTTAACTGTAGGTAAATATAAGGCTTCTATTCTGCATCTTTTCTAATGCAGTTACCTTTACAGCTGTATATTTATTCTTTCTACATATCTGTGGCAGAAGCTACCTTGACCAGGCCTGGAAATGTAAACCATGTCTCTCAATATGTTGGCTTCTTAGGATGGGTTGGTAGCTCCATTGCTCCAGATCAATTGGATGAGCATGTTTAATGGGTAGCTTTCAGAGTCGTAATCTTTCTCTATGTATTGAATTTTAGTCAATAAGGACAATTATTTTACTTTTCAATATGGATGTCTTATTAAACTGTTATTGACTGTTCCATAATTGAATCAAATGATGCTTAAGCAAACATATCTCAAATGGCATCAAGCAAATTCATGGCCAGCAAATCATCACACGAAAATTCACTGTCAACAATTCACCATGGGAAAATTCACCACCAGCAATTCACCACCACAGAAAATTAATAGCAAACTTTTAATGCGATAATTTTCTGTGGCAGTGAATTGCTGATGGTGAATTTTCCTTGAGGTGAATTTGTCATGGCAGTGAATTTTCCCGATGAATTGTTGTCCGATGGTGAATTGTTGGGAGTGAATTTTCCTAGAACCATCTCAAATAATTATGTGTGGTTAAGTGTTATTTGTTTCTTCAGATTTTTTGTAATTGTATATCAATGAGCCACATTTTTATTACAAACCTTCCCTACTATTCTTAAATGCTTTCTATAATTAATATAAAATATTATGTGGTTTCAATTAAAAAATAAACCATTGTCGTCAAATTAAATTTGTTGCTGACAATTATTTTATTGTTATTATTTTATATAATATTTATATAAATTGTCTAGTATTTTTTACACTATTTAATATATTAAAATAATGGTCATGAACAAGTACTAATCAAGATTAATTTATTTATTCAATTAAAAACAATAGAATAGGATAACGTTACATCTTTTCATGATATAATTTTATTAAAAAATATTTAAAAATGATTAAGTATTTAAATAATAAAACATTGACTTCTATAGATGTTAGTGTAAATAGTGTTTTTATCTACCTAGTTAGCTAATCACCTATCTAGGATTGACCTATTCACGTCTAGCTTAAGTTTACTTAGAATTCTTTTTCTTTTTGTCTCACTCCATAGCATTGAGACATGTGTCCTCATGACTTGAGACACCTATTGACACTTACTCACCCACTTGTCAAGTGAGCTCACAAGTGTCCCATCTATAGAGTGATCAATAGTTCAGTCCTACCTTCCTACCTTCTCATCCTTGCCTATATATACAAGGCTTGATCATTGTATCAAACACTCTTCATAGATTTGATGGACATACTATTGTGCACATTATATTCACTTGTGGAAGTTGTTTGCATCAATAAATACTACGCTTTAACCATTATGCATTCACATTCCTTTTGTTCTTTTAAATCTTATGAAAAATAAAAAAAGTTTGAGTAATGCTTAAGGAAGGTTAATACTTCAATCCTAGCACAAAAAATCCCAAAGATTTTCAACATAGGAATATAATACTTGGAGGTATATGATAATGTGATACAATACCATGCCAAGGAAAAATAATTAAAATAGAGAAAGACAAAATCATCCATGATCATATTTGATAGTAAATTAGATACCAAAAGAAGATCAATTTAATATTTTTAGTTCATACCTAATATCAAGATTCCATAATTAATTTTCACTTATGTAATTAAATTAACCACATCAACATTCAACATCATCAATAAAGTAAGTGCATTCCATTTTTCTATTTATATTGTTACTCTCAACTAATATAATTATATTTGGGTTTGATTATTAATAATTTCCATATCATTTATTATGTCTTAGATATCATCACATTATTTGTTATTTTTATCTTCAATCCATACAATATGTAATTTAAATATTATAAATTATTTTAGAATAGTAATTTCTATTAGCTATTAGTGTTTTCAATATGAAACCCTTTAATTTAGTTGCAAAACAAAAAAATTAAGACATCTTCAATTTGTAGTCTTTCTTAATAACTTTATCTTAACATTTCAATCTTAATTGAGCTAAATTGTGTATCAATTTTCCCTAAGCTACATGAATAATAAATTATAATTTTAAAATTTATTCTTATGTTTTAAAAGAAAAAAATATTCTCTTATGCTTAATCTAGGTTAGTTAAATAAATACAAGTAATTATATACAAATTAATCTAGATTAAACAAGTGGCAGCTAGTTATGATAAATTAAAATAATTAAAATAATTATTTTAGATAAATTAATTGTGAAGGAGAAATGTACTCAGCTCTAAGAAATTGTGTTTAAAGACACCTCTAATCTATAAGAACTTATATTTATTATTTGTGTATAATAAAATGGATAATCTAGATCTAACCTTCATCTCAAATTATGTGGAATACCATGGTTGTTTTTAGGTTAAATTCATGGTTTTGGATTGCATCTATAGGCTAGGATATATTTTATAAAACATGAATCTAATTCAAATTATTGTGCACTTTTCTCTCTATCTCTCTTAATTACCTACTTATTTTTGTTCATTGAGAACTAGTGATACTTTAAAATAACCTAAGGATGATTTAAAATAACTAATGGACAAGTTCTCTTGGGTTGAACCTTAGGATCTAGATTATATTTACATTCATGCTAAATATAAAAAAAAAATCAAGAAACTATGCAAATGTCCTAGATGATGATTGTAAAGTAAATTGTGTTATGTTTAGTTCACTAATTGAAGGGTTTCTCTAATCAATTATCTTTGAATACTCTAGGAATTTTAATTATTCTAGAGTTCAACTAAGAAAGATGAATTAGGTGCCTTTAAATATAAGTATGTAACTATAATAATATGAAACACATGTACAAAGTTAGCTCATGGCAAGAATAAAACATTTGGGTAAGAGTTAGCAAATTTTGAATTTAAACATTTAAATTTTAGGGATTATATTTGTAGGTGTGGGATTGATATTTCACTCATGAGATTGACTTTGGATAATGGAATAGTTATGTCTATAAGGGGAATTAGTGTCTATACATGGAGGATGAAATAAATGTGAAATCTATGGTACTACATGTATAAAAATGGATAGTTTATGATTGGATATGTGATAATTTATGTGAAAATAAATATAGGAGAAGGATAAGTGAATGAGACTAAATTTGCACAAGATTGTGTCATTTTTTGAAATGTAATAACACATTCTCTCAAATTGGTCCCAAAATTAAATGTGAATAGGAATGGGTATGAAAATCACACAATTAAAATTTTTCTTCACTTTGAGAATCATGTGTATGATAAATTGATTATATATCTCAAAATATATGATCACTCACCAACTTGCATGAAAGTAAATACTCAAAAATTGAAAGAATGCTAGGTTCATATAAAGTAATAGACTCATCTAGATATCTCTATGTGTCTAGTGTCATTTATATTCATGCTCCATGTAAACTTGCAAACTAGAGGGAAAATATGCAATGAGTAGCTTTTATCTCACAAATAAAATAGGCACAAAATATAAAGTTGATTAACTATGTAGGAGATTAAAAAGTTGGTAATGAAAGCTCAAAGTTGTGTCACACTTTATACCAACTCACCAACACAAATGAATTCATGCATTTCATTTGAAAGTCAAATTTGGCCAAAGATATGGTCTAGCTATATTAGATCTAGGGAAAAACTTTTTCAACTAGAAATTTCCACTAAATAAATTATATGTAGCATAATTTTGGGCTCAATTTATCAACAAAAATGAAAAGCTTAATGTTCTTACAACTCCTACTCATGTAAATAACATTTTTTAAAAATATAAAAGATATCCTTTTGTAGATCAATATAACATTTTGACATGATGATGGTTTTTTCATGTAGCCTTTGTCATTACTTGAAATCTCGATCATAGTAAACTTTGTGATGATATATGCTACCTACAATTAGTTGCATTAGTAGGATGTAAATAATTGGAAGACAGGGAAAAATACATAAGATATAAATTGAATCCAAGCATACACAAAACATGTAAAGTGGTAGCTATAATAAGTGTAACATGTAATAAGTAAGAAATATATCTAGAATGATAATATAGGGAAATTATATGGGCTACAGATGGATCTCAAGGTATAAGGTTACCTCAACAAGGGCAAATAAAAAGGACCATTTGGTTCTAACCTAAGTAGGTACATAAGGAAGAAGAATGTTAATATAATCATAAGGTGACATCTAAGAGAGTAAGAACCTAATGGTCAAGGTAACATGATAGGTCTCTAATGGTACCATAAATATACAAACATGTAATCTTAAGGTAATAAAGGAGTAAGCATGATATCAATTAATGTAGACATAATTATAACAAAGGAAGGAGTGGAGAAGGGAATTTGATACTCACTCTAAAGAGGTATCTCTAGAAGCATAAAATATCATAAAAACTATTTTTTCTTTCTAATAACTAGGTGAATTATCATTATTTTATAGATGTAATTGTTAATAAATAGATCATTAAGTTCTTAGTATAAACTATCATACTATGTCTAGTCAAATCTTAAATTATATCTTTGCATGACCATTGTGATTATCAAGATTCATCTTCACCTTATTTTCATATTTAAATTTGAAGAGCTCATTATAAGATTGTAAAAATCTACAACCAATACTCTCTTTAGGACCTTCTAATATTCTTTGCATGTTTTCTTTAAGGTGGTTGGGAACTTGGATCTCTAGTGTAATACAAGGAAGGAGTTTAATTGAATAACTACTTAAAATTATAAACAATCCATACAAATAACATATTATTAAAAAAATCTATCAACGACGTTGAGCGAGAGTGGATCACAATGGGAAAATATGGAGGTTGTAGGGCAATGGGCTAATGCGAAGGTTTCTAAGTGGGTTTGTTTGGGAGGGGTTCCTTGTGCTACTACTACAAGTGCTCTTGGCTGTGATGGGACTAATTTTTCTTCGTTGGTGTTGGATGGGAGTCATGTGGCATTCAACAGGAAGGATGTCATTGTGCGAGTGTGACTGGGTGAGTTCTTTGTGGTGTCACTTACTATGGGGCAATCCACTATGGTGTCATTGATCTCTAGTGGTGACCCTACTAGTAGCTTTAGGGTTGCATCAGGTTTCCATCAGAAGTATTTTTCTAATGTTGTTTCTAAGGATTGTACTCAGTCTCTTCCTACTCCAACTAGGGTTAGGACTTTTCCATGTGCCCATGCTTCCCCTGTTGTGGTTTGTGGACCTGAGATTGTTGAAAATGAGGATTTTTATTTGAAATAGGGTGTTGTCTGTAGGTTTAACGGGTTGTGGCCCTCCCTTCTCGATCTCCATGAGTGGGTTTCTATCTCTTGGAAGCCTATTGTCTCTGGACATATTGAGCTCTATCCCAATGCTCAAGGGTTCTTCATTCTGTAATGTCACAAAATTGTACCTAGGGGCAATTCCACATTTTTGCATCTTGCCTAGCATTTATGACAACTTAGAAACATTAATGACAAAATCCCATGAGTCAAAATTTTGTGCTTTTGACTCCATGCGGACATATGGTGAAACGACAGAAGCCTGGCAAGGCGTTTCCCAAAAAACTAAGCTATGGATGTCTAAGTGGTGCATAGACGTCTGTACGACGCGCTAGTGTCTTGACAGTTTTTCAAGTTTGAAATGATGAATCTAGAACCCTGACCCTTGCAACATGTGTCCTAGTGGTTAGATCTCGGATGTAATGGCTTTGTGCCGACCTTGCATGCATGAAAACCCCTTTTTGGATCTGATTTTGGGGTTGGAAGTCATTAGTTGAAGCACTACTACTACTTGCTCTAGTCTTGGGTAATCTTCATCCTTGAATAGCAGCACTTCTTTAGGTGAATCCATGCTAGACTGAGGTCCCTCTAGCAACTACAACTCTCAAGCATCTACAACTCTCAAGCAAGCACTCAATGTTGGGCCCGTGTGCTCTGGGGAGGGTCTTGACCCAAGGGTAATGCTCTCTCTCTATCACTCTTTCCTACTTGTCCATTTACTACTTTGTGGGGCGGGCTATACTATGAAGCGGGTTTTGCTTTCACCATGCACTTTGTTTACTTCATTTACACTCTTTTCCAAACCTGGTTGTCCATGGAGGTGGGAACACCAAAACAAGGGTCTAATTAAGGCAAACCCCTATACAACCCCAACCTTTTCCCCTTGATCTTTTATGTGCAGGCTATGAAGTGAAACTTGGAGAAAAGATTCAAACGCACGATAAAAGGTAATCTTTCTTCAATTTCCCTCAAGTTTTTCCTTAGATTCTAACTCTTTGTTTGATTACTTGGCCTAATTTTCCTTTTACCCAAATTTAGAGGCAATATTTAGTTCTTCCCACTTGAGTTCCTAAGCTCCTCAAAGCCTAGGATGCCAACACATCTTTTGGATGACAGAGTGCTACGTTGGTGTCCTAAAACCATGTTGATGTCCTTTGGCTGAGAGCTCTCCCACTAGAGGTAGAAATCTTGGAGTCTTTCTCTCTCAGGATCTGAGGCAACTTTATTGTCTTTCTTTATAGTTTATTTATTTGTTCAAGTTGAGGTTTATAAGGGTAGTTCATTCCCTGGTGATCTCTTGAGAATAAAGAGACCTATGTGTAGCGAATCCCTCTTATATCACATTTTGGTGAACCTGAACCGTCGGATCCATTTTCATAATGTCTAATGTTTATAATGATCCCTTTTCTAAAAAATATTTTGATATGTTGGAAGATGCTCTATATGATTTCTTAGAAGCACTCTCCCCTATTTGTAAATCTTCTAAACAAATTCTCTCCTTGCAAGCTGAGGAGTTGGTAAATATAGTTATTGTCTTTATGGCTCCTCTAAGCCCTAGAAAACTTATCATTTACATGACCCTAGTTGAACCATTCCCTAGAAAGGACTATTCTGTATATGGGATTTCGTGTCATAATGATTCATCAAAATTATATTCAAGGTTCATGAAAGCTAATGACTCTACTTCTTATAATGTTGTTGGGCATACGTATAACACAACTTGGAGAAATAAACAAAACTTAGAACAAAAAAATTATGTTCCTACATCACAACCAACTCAAGTTCCTACTTCTTTACCATCACCTCAACCTAGTCTTCCTTCAACTCCTAAACCCATGATCAAAGCACTAGGTAATTATGATCTTGTCGAGCAATTTCATGTTACTTTGGCCAAGATCTCACTTTGTGACTTTCTTTAGACCACTCTGGTTTATACAGAGATGCTGCAAGAATCCTTATAAAAGATTCTCTTTCTTGCCTCCACTAGGCCTATGGATGTTAATGCATTGTTGGCACATATGCGAGCAGATTCGCCGAATATTACATTCCACCCACAAGAACTCCTACCTCTGGATGTGCAGAAGCAAAAATATCCCTTGATGATTATAATTAATATTAATATCATTGATATTAGACATACCCTCTTTAACACTGGTTCAACTCTCAACGTTTGTGGTATGGACCTATTGCCTAAAATCAAATTTTATTCATCTTCTTTAGTAGCTTCTTCGTTGTATATTTGTGGGTTCGATAACGCTAGCCGCCAAGCTCTAGGTACAATAATACTACCTTTGCAGCTAGGCCCCATTACCTTACCTACGTTGGTTACATAATGCCTAGCCTCTTTCTGTACAATATTCTTTTAGGGAGACCTTGGATTCATACTATGGGCATAGTGACATCTACTTTACATCATTCTTTGAAGTTTGTCTCTAATAATCAGGTGGTTACGGTTAAGCAGATCCGAAGGTTGTGCACCTTTGTTTGTTGTTTGTTGCTGGTCATGCTTTAGCTGCATCCACCCTCAAGAATCGTATTCCCTCCTTAACCGCTGATGCTATGGCATGTTCTTTATTGATACCCTCTATGGAAGTTGTTCCCCAAGTGAGTATCGAAAAAGATGAACAACCTAAAGTGGAAGATCTTAAGTCTCTGTTGTCTTTCCCTTCATCTTCCCAATCGAATGCTCTCCTAGGTGATGATTAAGGTTCCTTGAATTTCTCTGAGATCTTCATAGCAAAGTACAAGTTGGACCCCTCTGGTATTGAATTTTTGGGTCCTACTGATAGAAAGGTAGGTGACCCTCCCATTGGGGAAGAGAAGTGTGATCCTATCTAGGAGACCACTCCTCCCCCTACCCGAGAGAGTAAACCTTCTCTTCCAAAGGAGGTTAATGTCTATGAACCGAGTAAAGGAAGTGGGAACACTCCCATAGAAACTTTCAACATCCATTGGTGGAATGAGACACTCTACATGGAGCCACCCCCTCCTGAGATTATATAGGTTCATTATGGGTTTGGGTATGAACTCGCTTCTCGATATGGCTATAGGAAGAAAGGACTAGGATATATCAAGCAAGGAATCTAAGTCTCCATCAAGTTTAAGCAACAACAATGCTATCTAGGTTTGGGATGCTCTGTTGAACAATCTAAAAAAAATCCTTGGTGGAGTGTTAATATGATTTCAGCCAAGCCATTGAGTTTGGTCCATCCTAAGTTGATAGAAGAAAGGGGACAGGCCAAGAAGGTTCCTTTGGACGTCTTTTCTTCAGATGAAGCATTAGGGGATCTTCTAGGTGCTTATTCTCTGTTGCCTCCTTATCATCACAAGAAAAGATTCTCGTATCACTTGCATAAACAAGCATACTTTGGAGAATCCATTTAAAGTATCGATGAGGAAGACCCTCTATCTAATGTCAATGATGATGTTTCGATAACTCACTCTAAGGATCGTAGTCTTCTTCTTAAAGGAGATACTATCGAAGTCCTTGTGGATCCTAAATCTTCAAAAAAGGTAATCAAGATTGGGAAGTGTCTCTCTTCCGAAGAAGCAAATGAACACTCTGATCTCTTGTGTACTCACTCTGATATCTTCGCTTAGATGTATGAGGATCATATGCCCAGTATTGATGAATCCATAGTGGTCCATAATATCATCCTATGTCTAGATTCTAATCTAGTTAAGCAAAAAAATTGAAAGATCAATACCAAGGTAGCTTTGATGGTTAAGACTAAGATAGAAAATTTGTTGAAAGTAGGTTTTATCCATCTAATTGACTACTCTCCTTGGGTTTCAAATATAGTTGTTGTTAGCAAGCTTGATGGCCATATTCGCATATGCATTGAATTTTGAGACCTTAATAAGGCCTCTCTTAAATATGATTTTCCATTGCCTAATATAGATATGATTGTAGACTCGACTGCAGGCCATGCACTATTATCATTCATGGATGGCTTCTCGAGTTATAATCAGATCCGTATTAACCCAGACGATCATTACAAGATAGCCTTTACTACCCCTTGGGGCACCTTTTGTTATGTGGTCATGCCCTTTGGTTTAAAGAATGTACGAGAAACTTACCAATGAGTGATGACCCTGATATTTCATGATTTCATTCATAAAATCTTAGAGGACTATGTTGATGACATCTTGGTGAAGTCTATAAATCATCAAGATCATGTGAAAAACCTTCATCTTATCTTCAAAAGGCTTAGACTTTACAAGATGAGACTCAATCCCCATAAGTGTGTCTTCAACGTAGATGTCGGTAAGCTTCTGGGGTTTATAGTCTCTTATCATGGAATCGAGTTTGATAGAAATAAGATTGATGCTATTATTAACATGCCTCCACCGAGGAACATTACTGTGTTGCAAAGTTTACAAGGGAAGATTCAGGTGATTCACAAATTTATATTTCAATTAGTTGATCATACCCTCCCTTTCACTAGGTTATTGAAAAAGGATGTTCACTTCATATGGGATGAAGAGTGTTAGAAAGCCTTTGAATCAAATAAAGTATATTTGACCAATCCTCTTGTGCTGATGCCAACCATGCAGATAGACCTTTCTTGCTTTACCTCACCGCGCCACCATATGATTTTGCAGCTCTGATAGCTCAGCACAATGACACAAGAAGAGAGAGAGTGGTCTACTACATTAGCCGCATCCTTTTCAATTATGAAACTCATTATTCATCCATGGATAAGCAATGCCTTGCTCTTGTATTCACTACATAGAAGTTGAGACACTACCTTCTCCATACTGAAACACATCTCATAGTAAAAATAGATCTTTTGAGACATTTGTTCTCTAGCGCTGACCTTGCTGGGAGATTGGCGAAGTGGGTAATGTTACTTTCTGAGTTCGATATAAATTTTTTTACTCAAAAATTGATAAAGGGTAAAGCGGTTGTTGAGCAATTGGAAAATGATCCCTCATCCCGCTCCTTCCCTAGGTTGGATCTTTTTTCTAATGAGAACATTTTCACAATTAGCTATGATCTCAAGTGGAAAATGTACTTCAATGGATTGAGGTGTAAAACTAGTTTTGGAGTGAGTGTGGTCCTAATATCCCCTGAAGGAACGTTGGTCCCTCTATCTTTTCGGTTAGATTTTCCTTGCACCAATATCGCTGACTACGAAGCTCTTATTGCTAGCTTACATGTTGAGATTGCACTAAGAATTAAACATCTTCGTATACTAGGAGATTCTAAACTTATTGTGAATCAGATTATGGGAAATTATCAAGCTAAACAAAGTAGATTGTCTCGATACTGAGACCTCACTTTGTACTTGCTCAAGAATTTTTCCTCTTTCTCAATAAACAGTGTCCCTAGGAGAGCAAATAGACATGTCGATGTCATGGTAAGCATTGCTTCTTTGGTATCTTTGGAAGAGGATACAAAAGAATATCACTTCATGGTTCAGGTTGTACGAATCCCGATGGTTTCCGATCAACCCGAATCTGAGTCTCTTGTTTGTTTTCATGCGGATTTGAGAGAATGGTTCTCTAGTATCTACAGTTACTTAAGGACTGGAAATTTTCCTAAAGATGTGACGAAGAACGATCACACTCATATACAAAATCTTTCAATGTGTTATGCCATTTTATTTGGAGTTCTTTATTGAAAGGCGTATAACAAAGTTTACTTCTCAGGTGTCTCACTAAAGCTGAAAGACCCCTTGCACTTAGGGGTAAGTGCACCAAGATGGTTCCCAAAAAGGGGACTTAAGTGGACAACTTTTGTATGAAATTAGGAAATACTGACCTTGGACGTGAAATTGAGGATAATTACACTCAAAATTTTGAGATGGAACAAAAATAAGAATTCAAGTACTCCGAGTCTACTTTCTAAACTACTAATTTATTTTGAAAATGGTTGAGATTAAGGGGTTCAAACTAGGGACGTACACAAATTGGTGTTGTTTTTGTCAGAAAAATATAACATAGAAACTCTTGTACAACCGTTGTACGGTGAACTTTTTTTTAGTATTTTTAAAATCACAATAATTAGAAGTTAGCTAACAGTATGTAGTTGATGCATTATTTTTCTGATAATTTTTTAATGAATATTTGATTTTTTACTAATTTTTGAAGTGGACATTTCCTGAAAAATAGAATTTTGGCCGTGCTACCCCTACAAATTTTGGAAACTAATTTTTTATTTATTTATTTATTTTTGAAATTTGTAGAATGGAGTCTAGTTTCTAAAAATGTAATTTATTTGAAAAATCAATGAATGGTTAATTTATAATGAAAAAAATACCAAACACTTCTTTTTGGCAAAAAAAAAGACATACAGATAAAATAAATTATGGATGAAAGTCTTAACATTTTCAGAAAGTGAAAAACATTACATCGTTGGGTAGCTAAGAGAGAACCCAACATTACCCATGTGTTTGATTTTTTCGATATTGAACCATGTGCAATCCTGATGGTGAGCACGAACTTGATTATGAGAAATATGGTAATTTTTTTAAAAACACGTCTCTGGTCGTTGGAAATGCCCTCCAAGCCTAAGGCTCAAGAATTCCCAAAGCAAGATATAACGCGAGCGTGTTATAATGCACTCGCATTGTATCTCACTTTTCACATGGTTTTTACTTTTGTGGCAAACATTACAACTAAGACATAACACGAGCGTGTTATAACGTGCTCGTGTTATGTCTTCCTTTATGTTAAATTCCAATATATTGAATGTATGATGATATATTTGTATGTTTGTATGTACATGTATGCTTGTATGTCATGTATGTATGTACCAATGCATATATATTGTATGTATGCCTCTATGTATGTTAGATTGTATCTACACATGTATGTATGTATGTATGCTTGTATGGATGTAAGATTATATGTACATATTTATTATGCTTATATGTATCCATTTATGTATGTCTTTAGACAAAGGGAGAATTTAGAGAGAGAGAGTCTAGAGAGATGGAGAGGGGGTGGAAGTGAGAGTTTAAGAGAGAGGGAGTGGGAGAGAAGGGGTTCGAGTGAGAGGAAATTAGCTAGGTAGGGTGGGAGGGATAGAGGGAGGGAGAGAGAGAGAGGGGGGGTGGTGGGAGAGAGAGAA